>OY751313.1:39759743-40074910 GCA_963564615.1 Rhorus exstirpatorius
AGCAACGCCGCGCCAAGAGAACTGGAATGACAGAGAGCGACGAGAAACGCGGTGAATTTGCAGAGCTCAGGGGTCTCGATCTTCCACGCACCGTAACGCGGACAAATTACACACTGAGAGCGATCCTGGCTCTCGCGGGGGTCGCCGGCGCTATATACATACACACACACATACACACATTCAAAGAGAGAGGGTGGAGAAGGCTACCCTTCGCTTCTTTCATAGCCTATAATACACTTTTACGTCACGTGGCGCCCAAAAAGGGCGCGACCCCGACCCGCAAGATCATCGTCGTCGTCATTGCGTGTATTAATACAGACATATATTTATACATATATATTTAATATGTGCGCGTATATATAGTATATGGTTGAGTTATTCTCCAGGCATTGCCACGCGGCGGCCACAACCCTGAAAAAGAGGCTTTTTCGGCTTGTGAACGAGTAGGATCGGCAAATTGTGACTTTTAAGCCGCAGCCGCTAGAGACACGCCACCATCATCCCCTTCGACGACGCACCGTCAGTGCACAGAGATTGGAAAACATTTCTTCGTATATCTATATAATACATCAGACTGCGTGCTTTTCGCGCTCTTGAGTCTTTCGCTGTTCAATTCAAGCCGCGCACTTAACCACTGTCATATTCTCAGGAACCCACTTTGAGCTTTCTTGCTATATAAAAAAATATATATACGTACATAAATGGTACAATTTTACGGCAACGACATTCCGGTAAAAGCTTTCAGAAGAGCTCAGCTGAGGAGAGAGAAAAAAAATATCGCGATATGGTAGTTATATGAACTCTGTATTAAAGCGAAAAGTAGTTTTTTTACACATAATACATAAGCTGCATTTCATACAATATAGGGATATATGTAGCGTGTCTGATACGCTCGCTAGGTCTTTCACCGCATTTAAAAATTCAAGAAAGGAGATTCTCAATCGTCGCGTCTCATGCTTTTATCAATAATTCATGTACATAATATACACTTGTCCTTTTTCATTCTCGTTGAGGGAGAATTGAGTGACGTGAGCTTTGCATCTCGATGAACGAGAAACACGGATCTGTTTGAATGAAACGCGAGCTTACGGTTGAATACAATATTATTCTCAATCCTTTTAGAAAATTTAATCTAACTGAACGATGAATAAAATTTGTCAATAGAGCATTTGAAAAATTTTCAATTTTGCAAAATCGGTTTTATTTCAATGAAATAAATTTTCCTTCAGCCGAATTAATTTACGTAAAAACTTAATTTATGTAAATCACGTTTGACACATTTAAATTAATTATTATCAATACAGATAATGCTAATATGTAGCTCGGTATAGTTCTCACGAGGGTAACGAAAATGTAGAGTCTATAAAATATAGATATTACGAGCCACTGAAACTATATGAAATTTCACGAAAACCAAACATATATTATTCAAGAAATTTGGCTGATCTTTTACAGGGGGAAAACATTGCTGACTGGTGTTATAAATTACAGTACACGCGCTAACGTACAACTTTCGGCAGTATTAAGGAAAATATGTTCTTTGGCAACCAACAAAGTGTTCAATGAAAATTGAAAAGATCGTCATTACAGGATGTTCACTTTCCTCGGTCTTTGGCCTCTTTGCTGACTCTAAAAACAACTAATTGCCGGGAAAATGCATGGGAATTTTACCGCTCTCGGCGTACTCTCGCTATTACACTATGCTGTACATACCCATCGAGAGAGTTTATACTATACACAGAGGGAGAGACCTATCTAAACATGATTAGCATAATGGTTCGTACTGCTATTAGTGTTACTACTCGAGAGAACATCGGAATATGTTAATTTCGGATTTTCTGTACGAAGTTTTGACTAGAAATATCAATGAAAAATTAGCAGCGTCAATACAAATTTTGATAATCCTTGTAAAATTTTGTCGAAAATAAGGTGTAGTTATAAAATTTCATGTTTTTACAGCTGGGACGAAATTTTCACGCGAGAATGTCGAAATATATTTTTTTTTTTAGTGAGCGACCAAATCAGTTTTTATGAAATTGGCTTGATATAATGGATTTGTCAGTTCACCGTGTCATTTTCCACCAGTATTTCGCCAGTGGAATAACGTCGACGCGGTGAATTTTCAACGGATCCTCGAGAGGTCAAGGATTTATCATCTATATATATGTAAATCGCATAGAATCTTTCAAAGAAGTAGACCGGAATATTTTCACCGAGAGCCTCGTAATTAGAAGATCGGTTTAACTTAATCCGGAGCGCTGGAAAGCGGTGCTCGGATTCGCGCGACTGAATCGTAAGAATCCGGTTACCGAACCAGCTTAAATCTCGACACACAATGCTCTCAGCTGTTCGGGATTTGTGCATAGGTCGTTGGAGTATGAGGGGTAAAAAACAAAAAAAAAAAAAAACAAAAAGAATTCTCTGAAAGATTTCGTGATGAGTAAAAGTTATTTTAATAAAAAAAATTTACGATTACTTATTATCGTGCATACGGACAAAAAAACATTATTTTCCGTTAAAAAATGTATCACTGGTACACCCTGAAAGAAAGTGGCGCAATAACTATACAAGTTTTGTCACATCCACCAATCGGATTACGAAACGGATATACCATATAGATTCCTATGCGAACACCGGTTTTGGGGACTCCAAGGAAAATTCCGATCGGGGTATGGTCGGACTTGGGGTGTCCCAAAAAAATTTCTGCACAGGTGTATGCAACTGCAAACAAATTTTGCTCTGCACTTGCTCTCGGTTTGTCGTATTTTGCAAATCTCAACTATATACGGGCGATTTCACGAATTTTTGAGACACCTCAAGTCGTTGAAATCCCTGATTTGACGGAAACTTTTTTGTAAAATTTCACATGGTATGAGGTATACTTGGATTTTTTTTTTTTTACATTTTTTGCCATCCAGATTTCTGTATAATTCTATATAGTTTTATCGATTTTTAGACAGCGCTGATAACCTTTATAAATCTATTCGTTGATGTTCGAAATAAAATACCAAACCCAAATACACTTTTTCTTATGTAAAAACAAATTTGAAAATCTATAAAACTATAAAGACGTGCTGTAAGAAATTTAGTGGGCGAAAAAATCTGAAAAAAATTCCAGATACGCTTTATACGATGTACAATTTTATATAGAAAAAAAATTTTAGTCAAATTGGTTACCTGTTAGTTAGGAATTGACTTAAGCTAGGAATTGCGTTTAGGTTGGAATTGCCCATACATATCAACGCATGCGGAAACTTTTCTGACCTTTTTCTCCCTCTCTCTCCCTCTCTTTTTTTTCTCTATGTCGTTACGATTGCTCTGAGCGTTGCTGTACGAGATTTCGGTAGTCCCAACTTTTCTCCCAACCGTGATTAAAATCGCAACACTTTTAGCGAACGAGCTCGCGAAATATTTCACAATTCGTTACAAGCGTGAGCATATGCGTTGCTATAAAATGTGAAAATGTGATTTACAGGCATTCTAAGGACAAATTACACGATGCCAAAAGTTATCTTATTTGTTTTACATAATAATTCGTTTCGTAAACTGAAGCAAATTTTAATTAAACAGAGAATTGTCATTTTAGAATTTTAATCTTGGCATATTGAAATTACGTACATTTTTTGGGTACCTTTCTGCAAATAAAATTCATCTGTTTTTTAATTATAACGTTGAGATAAAAAAAAAATCCTTTCTAATAATTTCAGTAATTAATAAATTCTCTGGGCACCAAGAATCGCGTATCAAATTTTTCATTATTC
This sequence comes from Rhorus exstirpatorius, assembly GCA_963564615.1. Lineage (NCBI taxonomy): Eukaryota > Metazoa > Arthropoda > Insecta > Hymenoptera > Ichneumonidae > Rhorus > Rhorus exstirpatorius. Next base: position 39,763,505 of record OY751313.1, read on the forward strand.
CGGGAAACAAACGATGAAATGTCGAGCCGAGTGGAAAATTGCGAAAAAGATACTGCATTGTTGTTCCTCATGTGAAAAAAAAATTTTATGAATAATGAAAGTGACAATTCACCGAGCCTCAAGCACTCAACTTATGAGACATGGGAATTGTAAAATATTCAAAGACACATTCCCCAATGTGAGAACTTCAAAGAAGATACTCTGCTCTCTCATTTCGAGATTCCTCGAGGACAACAGGCGCATACTCGCGTATTACGAAAGAAAAAAATAATAAAATCAAGTGTGAGATTTTCTTCACGACACTTTTCCTAAAAAAATTAAATAGTAAAAAAATAAGTTTCATATAATAATTGATTCATTGCATATTCGATTGGAAAGATTTGTGGAGCTGCTCTCACGATAAAAATTTGAGTGCGAAAATACAGAACTTTTTTGCGACAGAAATAGAACATAAACGTACATTATTTATGTATTTTATGATCATTTCGAGCAGCAAAAAAAAAAGATAGAAATATTTAAATTGCATGTTCCCGTTCGCGCTGTGCATTCCACATAGTTAATTTCAATATCTGTCGGATGAACAAAAACTTCATTGTTCGGTCGTAGTTATTGTCTGCACAATTGAATATGATTAATTGTAGGCATATGCGAGCTCGTTAATCGATCTGTCCTAAAAAAAAGAAACTCTAAAATAGGAGAAAAAAACTGGGATATCGAAATTTCCATATTGGCGAATGGGGTGTGATTCTGGCGGGAATTTTAGCCCTTTGTTACATCTATGTATATGTGCTATAGGTTAGCAGAGGCGACAACCTGATTGCTCGTTGACTTGGAAAATCAAGTCTGCAAATTGGTAGTATACACATACCGTGGGCGTACATCAAATGTCCCTACGCATATTTCCCAATACACACACACACGCACATATACTTATATATATATATGTGTGTGTGTGTGTATCTATACAGTCATATATTAATTGCGTTCATGGTCATGTCTCTGCAAAATAATCGTTAATCAACGAGTGACAAACTTTCAATAACACAATCTGCTGCTAGTTCCAGGCGTCGATAGGATTTGGCTTAATTGGTGCATGAACAATGTTTAATTGATCTCTCTCTCTCTCTCCCTCTCTCTCTCTCTCTCTATCAACATAACCTTTACAAGTCTCTTTCATTATAAAATCATGAACCATCGATAAACGATAAAAAAACAAAAGCTCTCGTGTTTAATGAATTTTATATGAAAAATCCAGTGGCAGGGCTTGCGAGAAACTTTGATCAATAGATATCATATTTGTAACGTAGAGAAAAAAATGCTTACGATTGAATTATGCGTTTCCTCAGTTAGTTCCAACAATTATCGGTACCCAAATGAGCTTTCATATTATAGAAATAACGATACATATATAGCAATGTTCGGATATTCATACGGCTTAAACTCGTGACGCATAAAGTACGGGCTTATAATGTTAAAAGCTCATTTGAATTCATGGACCGTACTTTGCCTACAATTATCCGACTCGTTAATGGCAGCATAACGAGACTTGTATCATTTTTAATGTAGCCTCTATCTCTTCTACCGTACATATATACATATGTAAATATATTATACTTATATGTACGCAATAATTATCGTATAAATATCGATAATTACTAATATTTATATCAATTGCGTAACAATAAATTTCTTTAAAACATCGGTGTAGTCGGAAAATCGATAAATAATTCGTTTATTCGTTGACAAAGGTGGATCGTTTACACTGAATATATAGACCACGCTTCATGCTATATGCCCGAGGCGCTTTGTAATGGATCAAAACGGCTTTTGCACGGACATTACAGTGACATTATCGGATACCCTCATAGCCGCGACGTTATCGGGTCGAAAAATCGTAAAATTAAAGTACCTCTCACCGAAGAATCATCGTCGATACATGTATGCATATGTAACGGTGAGACGACTGAACCACAAAAACTCCACAATGATCGTGTTAATTCCGTTGTTTATACTGATTACCACTCTAGCGGACGCGATCTGGAAATGACCTTGTTTTTTTATCCTATAAATATGCAAGATAGTTATAAAATAAGTATGCAAATACACGATGCAAGAAATGAATGAGTAAGAAAAAAATCTATCAATTTTATTAGTTCCAATTCATTTATCAGTGACGGAGAAAAATGTCGGATGAACTTGTATTATTTTGGTTGATTTTAAATTCGGGCGAAAATTTGCTTCGTTCAATTGATGACGGAAATTTTTATTAGCAGCTGAGCAAAATTGATTGGGCAATACATTTTTTTTTATTCAAATAAGTGCACGCTTTTGATGTCTCGCGTATGACATTTACGGATGTCTCATTATAACACACCTGTGCGATCATGTACCATCGTGATGAATTGTGATCGCTCTATACGTGCTGGTGTATGTTATCGCAAAACAACTGTCGGTCATCGTGGGCGAAAAGTAGCGGTACATTTACAACCCTACCAGTCACATCTCTACCAAAAATCCGAGCCTAGCAGATAAAATTATTCCGCAACATCTTCAGTCGATCGTAATGAATAATTAAGATTTTCTCAATTAGTTATTATGATTTTGGTACAATGTTTTAAAACTATTATTATCATTCTTGCATTACGTACCTGACGAAAAACGAGCTACAGTTTTATTAAATTAGTAACTGACAGAAAGAAAATATTATCGAATAAAACAGTCCAGGACCTGCTATTGAAATATGGCTTCTGAGAGTAATTAAAGATACTCCGTTGGTTTGGAGCACGTGTCCGAGAAGTAACAGACTAATCTTCTTGTAAAAAAGTTCAAGAACGCAGCACTGTATTACATTACGAAATCTTTCTCGAACGGTTACGTATGTATATAAGTTTAAAAAACTAACGAGAAGCTAGCTGACTCGTGGATATGTTTGAAAATTATTTTACCGTACTTAAATTTCACGTACGGTAAATTCTCATTAGAATACACGCACCGAGGTTGGGTTGATGGTTATGGAGGAAGCTGAGGGGTTACCAGTTATGGTTATATCCGTGATTTCAGGTGAGCGGGCGGAAAGGGAACGGAGATTGCACCATGCTGGTTTCCTTTTTTTTCCGCCTGCTATATATAGCAATCTCCGTGTGGGTGTGCTATGCTCATCTCGCGGGAGAACGAGAGCTCAAGCGCGAACGTGGCCATCCGTTATGGCTGTCGTTACCGGCCATTTCGTTCCAAATGGCGACCATGACGAGAGCCGAGCGTTATTGTGTTTTGTATTCGATGATTTCGAGCTCCGCGGCTGTTCACCTCTCGCATTCTAGCCCCCAACGATACTATAGGGAACATTCCATGTGTGGTATAATATAAACCCTGCAGTACAGACTCTCATTCCTCGCTTGCTTTCTCTTTCTCTCTCTCTCCCCCTCTCTCACCCAGCTTCGCTTCATTTCTCCTAATAGAGGTTTCATGTTATACCATCCTTTATACATCTGATATCAAAGCAATGATGATGATGATGATGATGATGATGATAATAATAGTAATAGTGATGGAGGGCATGCGACACATTAGTGTTCATATATCCTAGGATACTCAGGATAAATACACATTTTTGTATGGAGGTTCACTATACGGCTAGGTGCGTATTAAATCGAGCGAAATAAAAATGGAGGGTGCACGATGATTGTTACTGAGGCATCCATAATACCCTTCAGATGGGTGTTTAGCGGCCTCATTCAGGAGATGAGTAAGCTACTCTTATACCAGTAATGTTTTTCTTGTTAGTTCCATGTTTGTTATTCAGTTGACGTATATTTGGCAGAAAAAGACTCATATACTTTGACTTTGCTGATCATATGGATTAATATAAGATTCAATCTGATTATTTCATAAAATCTACTGTCACTGATTCAGTAAACATTAGTTTCCCCGGCTTAGTCTATATTTCTATAAATAGCATATAGACTCCCGTTTAACGGCTGACTTCTTCGAAATTTCAATGCAGTTTGATAAGCAATATATAGTGTATACATGTGTATATATGAATGTATACGCTGTCACCACATCTGCACGTATACGTCTCTACGATGCCTTCTAAAAGAACGCTACCTCCGTCAAATTGGCCCGAAATGTTGTCCTCTTGCACGATCAATTCTCGTGCGATGGAGCCTTTTCACTAAGAAGCTCGGAGAACTATTTCGATTTGAGGAACAGCAAAGCTTCTTTCGGAGTACTCTTTCCTTTCACCCCTCTTTATCCTGCCTCGCTCTCGTTCTCTTCTTCTCCCGCTCTTTCTTGATCAATGGAGACTATCCGGGTTTCCTATAGAAGCACACGCGTGAATCTGCCTCTATATGGAAGAGACATATCCCAGGGAGATCGAGATAGAGCAAGGACACATTTTGCTTTGTCAAGCGTTGCAGAAATTCGAGTTAACTAAGCTCGTATATACACAGAGTCCGTAAAGGCTGCGTGCTACTATACTGTCGGTCTCTATCTCGGTCCAAGTACCGCTTGACCATTTCAGCTAACCGATATGGCTGGTCATTCAGAGATGGAAACACCTGGGTCGCGGCTCCTGGCTGAAAAAGCCGCTGGTGTCGACATCAGTGAATCCGGAAGTATAGTACTATAACCCACCATCGACGCTCGCGACTGACCGAGATGTCAGCACAATTTTATGACTTCTTTAGCGAGCTAACATACAAATATAGATTGGAGCACCATATGGGTGCGATACCGGCTGCTGGAAATGCGCCCTTACGACTACGAGAGTTGCGAGAGAACGTAGTCGTAGTGGGCTATTCTCCCCAGGCGCGAACACTCATAACCACACACAAAAACGCATACACGTATACATGGAGGGTATACTTTCCAGATATAATGTTTCCATCGGTTTTCTATCAGTTCGTTTCCGGCACTTCCGCCCCTCCCGCACTCGGATCGTTTCTACTACTTTTCTCTCTCTCTCTCTCTCTCTCTCTCTCTCTCTCTCTTTCGGAAATATCGTGCGATACTTTAGCATTACTGGATAACTTTATCGACCAGTTATGATGGGAGAAGTGACAGAGAGCGCTTTCAATGATATAACGAGAAGCGGGTTGTGTTAATATCAGAGATTTGAGGGGGAAAAAATGGACCTATAAATTGATCTATGGAAATATATTTATTCACAATAGATTTTTTTTTATTCGTTAGTGTGACGTCTATACAACTATTTCATCGAAAATATTATCGTGTGTTTTCCAATTGATAAAGAAATTGTCTTTCGATGGTTCCCAATGAGAACAAACGTATAAATTCAAGAAGAATGTCCGCCTAGAAAACGTTTATTATACTTATATACGTATAATGAACGTTTTCTAGGCGGACATTCTTCCTAAATTTATACGTTTGTTCTTATTGGGTTGTAACAATGATATATAGCTGGCGTCTTTACGACATTTATTCTATCGAGCCTGAAAACGACTCAAATCACGTTTGTTTTTTGGATACAAAATTTATAGCAATATAAGAATTTTGTTTTACTCGCGATAAAGCTCTTTTTTTAAATCCATGTACGTCTTCGATGAGAAAGTTTTGAGGATATTTTTGGGACAGAAGACGGCTCCAGTTCCCGATAATGACTTTACCGAACGCTTGAGAATCCAACGAACGTTATTAACCAAGTTAGATTGACTTTGACGAGATGCAGTAAGAACCCGAAGTGCACGAATCACACCGATATAGCCGTCGGGGACTTGAAATACGAGACCGATGTTACGGAATTGGACAAAGAAGCGATGTCACGCAGGTGAATTATAGTTATTGTACAAAACTAGATTACCAGATGAAAATTTGATTTCATTCACATTGTCACCTGGGGACATCGGAGATTATTTTCGTCACATATAAAGATCCTGATCAGTTTTCCAACGCTGATTCAACGTCTCCAAGTAGCGGGATATATATAGACACGTGTTAGGCAGTGAAAATACGACGGGACGTATGTGCACGCGATATTGGAATCAACAAAATTGCCATTGAACGGAACGATTCCGGGGAACGAAACGTTGAATCGGTGCAACGATAAAATCTGCCAGTAAAGTGAACTAGAACGCGAACGAATCGCCGCGATTCATTTTCCGACAAGAGATTGCTGACATTCGTTCGGCACGATTCACGAATCTCATTGAATCACTATTTTTCCACGCTACGGAATCGCATCGTAGCCCCGTCATAGCCAAACATCTCGCTTTTCTTTATCAGGTCCGGAAGATCTGAATCTCTGCCGGAGACTGGCTTCTGGGCTATTAGAAACGAACGAATTTGGATGAATCTTCGGGAGAATCTACTTCTTTAGAAATATAATCTTTGTAACGTATAAAAATGTCACGGTGCGTTCGATATCAATAATTGACGAGATAACTGAAGTATGAAATTTGTATCGGTCTGAATCGTTGTCCAACTAATGGGGCACACATAGATTCCATTAAAGTTGAATCATCGGGGGTACGATAAGCGACGAGATATTGAAGTTGTATACGAGTGATATTGAAGAGGAAGAATCTAGTGTATTGTAAAAAATTGAGACTTTTTCGGCTGCAGTAAATTCGATTATACTTCACATTGAAAAGAAATCTATCCGTCATATCTGGAATAATCTGGTAAAAAGTTAGTACAGAGAAAACGGTTCGCTGTGCAGAAACTTGCAGAATGAGAACCAAAAACTGGAGACATGTATCCTGAAGAATTTCGACAACGATTGATGGAAAAACGATGAACGAGATTCGCAAAAATTCATCATTTGCGATTGGATGAAACTACGTTTGACCGACCACATCAGTGATGCTTCAGGGATTTTCCGACGAAAGGGATCAATACTTCAATTATCCAGTTAAATTTTGAATAATCGGAAGGGTTGATGAGAATTCCGAGAGGAAGGTCGGGATCAAGTGAATACCTGCATTGAAAATTACAGCGAGCCAAGAATCAGCGAGGGTTGAATATTGAAGCAGCTGACTTCTCAATCTTCCCGCTTATACTCGACGAAAGACGCGAGCGTTTGTATAAGCCACCCCTAGTGGCACCCAGTACCAAGACTTTCGTAATTCAATGTGTACTCAATTCCGACGAACCTTGACCAACTGCTCCGTCTGCCACTCAAGAACAACGACGAGAAACGAGTCAGCATGGCCGGATCGAACGTAAGTATAGGATGGGAACAGCTGCGTTCTCGAGTGGCTGGGTAATGAACTTTGTTAAAATATGAAATGTAGGCCATTCCACAGTTAGGAGAAATTTCTCACTGAATACTCTGAAAAAATGGGCAAAAATACCACGAAATGTACATATTTCTTAATCTGTGTAATTAATATATGGTATGAAAATTGTTTGGCGATGCTGCAGAGTCTGACAATTTTCGAAATTGACAATAACGTGCAAATAAAAATGATTATTTACTGAATATTAATATTTTCGAAAGAGTAATTCGCATCTAATTTAATACAATAAAAATGCTATCAATCAAATTTTCAACTATTTTACTATACTATCAGATTATCTTAATGTACTTCCTCAAATTTGTAGTTTATTTGTTTAAAAAGTTTTGGCTCAATGGAGATAATTTACGGTGCAAAAAATTAAAAAATCAAAATTCTCGCTTAAATTCTGTAACCCTTGAGTCATATTTACGAAAATTTCATCAATCGAAAATGCTTTGTTGCTGTAATAATTTGCCAAATTTTAGTAGAATTACTCAAGTTCGAATGGTCTATTCATTGGAATGTTACCTATCGCTGATTCGTGATATATGAAAAATAACTTCACTTGATCTTCATTCTCTTTTATCCTTACGACCCTCCCTAAATATAAAATCTATGCACTTCCTCTCTTTGTTAAAGACCCTTGTATCTCCATGATCTCGCTTTGTATATGCTCATGTCTCGATCTCATAAAGTTCATACGCGATAGTTGTGTGTTCAAGTGTCTCTCGCTGCGGGAGGTCCTCCAGTTCGTGACTTATCTCTAACGTGAAATCCTCAATGGAGAAACTCAGGAGGGCAAAAGCCTCACCTTGAAACCACGAGCCACCCCGACGATCTTGTCTGGGCTTATATTTTTTTAATTGCATACTGTCACGAGCGAAATTTTATTGCATTTATTTTTTTCTATTTGCATTATTTTTTTTATGCACAAGAATTAATTTTGTCCTTAAATCATTCCGAACGCTGACGATCCCTATTTTTTCAGTGTATTTTGTAGACGTTTTAAAAATTGAGATAGCACGAATTGATCGAACCCATAGAGCTGTTATCTCAGATTTTTTGCAGGGACTTGAAGGCAGCGTGAAATTTGGAAAAGGGCAATTCTCAGTGACAGTTCCGACAGCTTTGGCAATACATTACTTCCCGAAAGTCGAGCTCAATTCCATAGATCGTTTTTTGGACTGTGATAGTGAAGATGTGAAAAATATAAATAAAGAGAAAGACCCGTGTCCGCGGTGATTTGGGGGCGAGCTCGGAATAAACCGCTGCCACGCTCCGTCCAATCGAATAAATGAATTTGACATGATCTGATTCGTTCCGACTTGGCTCAACGGAGGCTACGAGAGGCTTTTTATGCCCGCACAGAAAATCCCCCGTCAAGAATCGGTTCGATCTAGCCTTATTGGCTCGGTCTCCATGAGAGCTAATATCTCTTCTTATACCTTTTCTTCTCTCACGCTTTCTATCAGTCGGTCTTCCTTACTCTATCGCATTTCTACCATCAACGTCATGCGTTTTCATGACACTTAAATCCTATTCCTTAAGCATCCATAATGTGTGTTTCTAATGAATGTGCAATACACTTGAAAAAAAAATACAATTTACTATCTCATTGATTTATAATGTCACGTAGTTTACTGAAATTTTCCAGGAGGTGGCCTTGATAATTTTCAGGAAATAAATTTTGCAAAATTGAAAATCGTTTTATCAATTTGATGCTGTATGGACCTCGTATATATGTTTTCGACAATTTGTCATAAGTGGGGGGGAAAGGGGTTAATCCTTATTCACGTATGTACAAGATTTTGATGGGGTATTGAAGGAAAACGTCGGTATGCGTGATCATTATTAGTTTATTTGATAATGTGTTATTACTTTTTCAGCGATATAAAGAAATTAGATATTAATTTCAATGGAACGCAGAGACGAATTAAAAAATCATGTTATAGAGACGAGGAATATTTTTAATATGTATTCCTCTTAAAAATTGAGTAGTGTATTGCGTAGTCGGTGGAGGTGAGAGGGAAAGGTTTATTCGTGGGTTATGTTGGTAGTTTTGCTATAGATATGTTTTACTTATGTATTATTAGGGTATATTGAGACGAAAGAATCCGAAGGATATAAAGGGTTCATGTTTACGTGCAACAAATTAAATTCCGATTTTTCTTGGAGAGGAAATGGTTTACAGAGTTGCGCTCTCTCAGATTGCCACTAGAATTTGTTAAACTCTAAAAGTCTATATAGAGTTAACTATAGTCGCATGGGTTACCTATAGATAACCCATATACATAACAATGCACGATAGGAAGCAGCACTAACCTGTGACAAAGGGGTGTTTTGGAATCAGAAAGACGTTGCCGTTCGAGGGTGTGTATTGAACGCGAATGATGACCGTGCAAGCTCCTACCGAAGCGACTCTCTATCGTCGGTGTTAACGATAATTAATGGAATACGTGAGGTAACGAAGCGCGAACAAAGTATCGGTGGATGCTTCGGAGCCGTTTTTTCCCCACATATATATAATGGGTGTAGATGACGAATAAGGGGGGTTGGTCGGTTCGTGAAGCGTGCGAAAGTCGCCGTGCAAACTGTTCGTGTATAACGACTGAGTAGCCATATAGAATACGGGTTCTACGCGCGCTGGTGTAACTTTGAACCTCGACCATTGGGATGGAGGAGGGGGAAAAAGGAAGGAATATCGCCCAAAGAAGTTCTGCACATTTCAACACATATACACACCCTTATCACTTCGTGTTGCAACTCGCGTTCCGCTCGCCGATACGAGCGAGCACCAACCAACTTTCTCTTCCTCTCTTGCCAAACGGGTTTGAATTGCACTCACGTACAAGTCGGGATCGTGGAAAATAATTGTCGATCCTCTCCCTTCCATGCGCACCACCCTCGCCTCGTTTAACGAACGTTTCGAGAATCCACAATTCCGCGACAGTCGGTACATATTTCTCGGTGTTACGTTACGGATTTTGATACCTATCTCTGGTTTCAACAGCAATCTATGTAGTATATGTAACTATTTTGTATGGATTAATAGTAATTATTATTACTATTATTATAGTAATAATAAAATTCGTGATAGAGACCGCTCTGCCTCATTCGCTGGCGCATTTATCGCTTGTGATGAGATAGGACGTAATTGCGGGTATATATATAGGCTTGTGAAATGAGAGAGCTTATCGAGCAATGGAGTTATTACGGGGTAAAAATTTCCGCAGCGATCTGATTTTTTGTTGGCTTGTGAGGTGTTAGGAATGTGTGCTGCTTCGTATCTGGTAGAGGGTAATCATTTCACAGCGTCGAGTTTTGGCAGGGCCGTAATTTCGTCCGAATATTACAGAGTTTTAATTTGATAGTACATAATATTATTTACCAGAGGTGTAACTGACAGAATTTTAAATGTTTTGATTACGAGCTCTTTTGGCTAGAGCTCAAAGGATTTTATTTTATTTAAAAATTCTCATCTTTTAAATAATATATGTCCATACACGAGACTCATTTAAAGAAGAAAATAATAATTAAGCGATTTATATCAAATTTCAGTGGATTACTAATCCTAAATCCTACATCTCAACGATATGAAATTAATTAGAAACAAAAAAAAAATTTCCAAATTCTTTCTTTATTCTTCGTAAAATAGACGCTTCCAAAATTCTACTTTTTCAAGAATCTCGTTCCACTTCACGTAAAATTTCTGAAATACTCTAACGTATATATATGCATTCAATTTGTGCTCCTCGGATGTGCAACTGTTCTGCCTGTCGTGTGGAGTTTTCTGTCAACGCCAAGAAACGTGCGAATCCTTTTGAATACAACAAAAATGCACGCTGTCGGGCACAGAGCGTGTAAACTACGGGGAGGATAGGTAAAAAAGAAGGCCTCGAGGGTTGAAAGCGAATGGGCGTTGTATGTGGCTTTTCTCGCGAGTTGCAAGAAATCTACGGAATGATATTATAAGCCACAGTAGACTCATATACTCGTATACATATACTGTTGTGTATAAATATTTAATATATATACATATATACACGGTGAGTATATATTGTACGTAATAGAACTTACAGGGATGTGGCGGAGAGGAGACAAGTTCCAGTATAGCATATCACAGACTCGGCGGAGGGACCTTTATCTGTCGAGTATTTTCCACTGAATTAAGTTTCTTGCCTTCTGTTCTCCAAGTTTATGTGTTTCGCGGTGAGATAGCGAGCTTGCGCTCATCTTCTACCGGCCGCGTGCCTGCTCCCAGCGACATTGTAGTGTACGAAGCGGTGAGAAGAGACTTTGCGCAGAGGGGGAGAGAGAGAGAGAGAGGAGAGGTCGTCTCGGGTTTTTGTTTGCCTCGGTGCGCAATATCGCGGCACGAGCGGCATGAGCACCCCCTGCAGTTTGTCCGATCCTCTCAAACGCAGAGGGCGCTCTTTCTTTTCTCTCTTTCACTCTGAGCCAGCTTCCCTTCAGTATAGATGGTCCTGTAGCGCGTCTTTTTACCTAACGTAGCTTCTTTATCTTTTGGCCGAGCAGACGTCACACGTATATACTGCGAAAGCTCTCCAATGTGCCCAGCATTGTCCTCGCTCGGCTTCATCGGTTTTACGCGATTCATCTTTCTTTTTCCCTCCGCCTTGGGGGATTCACACGGAGTCTTCGTCATCTCTCTCTCTCTCTCTCTCTCTCTCTCTCTCTCTCTCTCTCTCTCTCTGTTACGTCTCTCCCGCGACACCTGCTCTACGTTTTCTTCCTTTCAACATGTAATAATACCAGTGGGTGTTCTCTTGACTCTGTCCCGACCAACTCCGAGAATGGCCACGGTTGATCTTTACTTCTTTTGTCTTATCTCTCTCCTTTCTTCTTCCTCTCATTTTGCAGGTGATTTTTTTTGCACTCTCACACGGAAAAATACGTTTCTTCTCGTAAATCTGTCTTTCATTTTGGTTTTTATGTATATCGCATGTTTTACGATTTTTCAAAATTTGTGGCGATGTGAAACACATATGGGCGCGAGAGAGTTAGCTGAAACTTTCGAAACAAGCGGTTGTTTTCCGAAACGTGATTAACATATCTTGAACAAGAAAAATCAGGCTGCATGCCTGACTGATGGAAGGATGTGTGGCGTGAGTTCCCTGAGTTTGACATTTGTTTCGAGGTTATATAGTGTATTCATTTAGATTGACCTACACTGAAATTTGGAAAATCCATTGATGTTCAGGTTTACATACACGTTTCGATATGTATTTTTGCTAAACAAGATCTTATACAAGCATAGAATGGACTTTGCGTGCCTTCAGTTTCAATTGTTTCTTAACAAGAAACATCGCGGAATTATATTCAAAACTCCAGAAGTTGTACATCATGCACGATGGCTTGCACAAGTTATTTATTGTTTAAAGATTTTTCTTTGTAGGAAACAATTGAAGCTGAAGGAACGTGAAGTCAATGGACTTCGTCATATTTGTATTTTTATTGTGCGCTTCTATGTCAAGTCATTGTTTAATGCACCATGTGCTATCAAAGCTCCTAACCAAGACTTGGCCTTGTTGTAAGATTTAATTCCATTCGAAGAACACAATCCAGAGATTTTCAATGCAGCAACGAAAAAACTTTGTCGACAATCGTGGCATTTGTCTGAAAATCTCGTTGGCTCATCGTTCTTCAATGACTCAGTATCAAATGCCACGAAATTAAAAATGGTTCGTGCCATCAAGAAGCGAGAGGGTACGAAGACACCATTGAAACGACTTTAAATTATACAATCGAAATTCGAGCGCTTGGATCGAGTATGATATCAGCGATTTCATTACAAAAAATTCTCGATTTCTTTTCGATCAGTTTGATTTGAACCTCGATTTTCTTGAGTAAAGCCCAGAATTATGGGCACAAGGCAAAAGTTATAAAAACTGTTTTGAAATATTTAAAAGTTTAAAAGTAGTAACTGATATTGCTGAAAGAGGAGTGGCGCTAGTGGAGAAATTTAATTCTTTACTCGCGAAGAACGAGGCTCAAAAGCAATGCGTTTTGCAAGTCGTCAAAAGTCACCGGAGCCAATATCCGGACTGTAAAAATAAAAACCTATCATTAAAGGGCACTCAAGAGTGAATAAAGGTATTATTATCGTTTCTTTAAGTTTCACGGCCATCCTCTGCGTGTTTCCCGTACTGCTACGTCCTAAAAAGTTCATTTGAGCCATAAAAGAAAAAGTCTCAAAAGCTGAACTCAGTAGCTTGCGTAAAAGTTGCGCAAAAATCAATTTAAAAGAAAAAAAAAAATGAAAAATCTAGCCCACAATGCCTTCCTGATAAGCTACAGAGCTCCGCTTGAGCGAGGATATTTTTTAGGATCAAAACGAAGTTTTTGAGGGGCGCAACTCATAAAAATCAAACAAAAAAATTTATTTTGAAACGGTCTAATATATATGTATATATAATAACTTACTTATGAAGTTATTTTACGCCAGCTGTACGAATGTGTTTTTGATGGAACGATTTTTGTTGATCGGAGTCCGGGAATTGGATATACTTATATTATGTATATCCGCATGAGTACAGTAGCACAGTATATATAGGAAGGATAGGAAAAAGCTCTTGAGCTTATACGTTTTCCTTGGGCTCATGGGATTTTCCGTGAGTGCCTATGAACTCGAGAGAGTCCATTCCGCAAATCACATTACCAAAGTCTTGTTCCGGGGGATTCTTAAAGGCTTTCAAAGGGCTTGGCGCGTGTGCCTTCTACTCGGACTACTAGCCGTGGTATAGAAAGAGAGATCCCATGGCGCTGCTTCATCTCATTGCTCCTATTCACTACGACATGGCCACTTTCCTCTATATCATACATATGTGTGTGTGTGTGTGTGTGTGTGTGCGCGTGTGTGCATGTATTTATATATATATATATATAGTCATTACTTCAGAGAGAGAAAGAAGTTGCCTGGTCTTCCTTCAATGGTTTTCGCCCTCATATATAGGGTACACCCGGTATTATCCCCTGTTTGAAAAGCTTTTCCATCCGTTATTTCTATCGAGGGCATTTCATCGATTATCGGAATCATATTTCAATTCGCTTCCTGGTTATTTTTTACTTCTTTCTTCATTCGCCATATCCACTGAAGTATAGTATATATACTGTTTTTAGTATGTAGTTTATGTATTACATTACATATAGTAGAGTCATGAACCTGGCTACCTCGAATGGCGTTTTTACTCATATATTCCATCGAGAGCAAGTTTGCACTCAACATTTTCGATCGTATATATAGATATTATATAAATTCGTGACTCTTTCTAACGTCTAGTCTCGTCCACATTCCCCCTGGAGGACGATAGCTAGCTTATTTGATTGCTCCTTCCGGCATCCTACGAAATGGTACGGCCTTCATTATGATTAAAAATGTGAGTTTTGATGTAGCATCGCGGGCACATGTCTCGAAACAAAAGCGGAGGCTTCATTTATTCGTGGAGTTTTCACCTCGTGAGGTATATATTTGCAGAACGTGAAAGCTCGAAAAGCTGCAAAACCCTAATACTATACGTGGTTGGATGAACGCGGTAAAAAGAGAGCGCTTCAAACATTCGTCGGATGCTTTTCCGATATATATACACATATTTGCCCTTGTTGTGCGCGTGCTGGATGCTCTTGTGTGCTCATGTATATTCGTTCGAACTCGTTGATGCTTGATGGGTTTTTCATCGGCGCTTACGTGCGAGAGGAAGTAAAAGATCTGCTTTCAAGGAATTTCTGGTATGCGGTGAAAGTAGGAAAAAAATGTATGCATATCCGCGTGTGTGTGTGTGTGTATGTGTGTGGGTATAAGGTGTGGCAGAATAGAATACGATGCTTGCGAGCTTGAGTTCCGGAAAATAGTGGATGGAATTGCATTCCAGCCTGCCTCTATGTGTATATTTATTAAAAAGAGAGAGAGAGAGAGAGAGAGGCGAAAGCTCTTGGGTTTCTGCGGACATCCTTACAAAAGTGTTCGTCGTGGCTCTGCGGTGTTGGTCGTGAATGCGTCTAGACAGCTCCACTTCACGCAATGAAAACACACCAGTCGACGCTTCTGATGCAAAGTTTCATTATTTACCCGACACACGGCATGCGGTATATCCGCGGAAATAGTGAGTGAACGTGCAGGGACACAGCACCCTCCTATGGGCACCTTGGGATATATTCTTTCGAGAGAGAATCCTGCACCTTCGCCGTCCCTATATGCAAGTCACGATTTTCTCGAGCGTGTGCATCGCAAGCTTTTTATCCATCTTGGCGTCATCGTTGTTTTGCTTTCTAACATTTATGAAGGGTATTTCTCACTCATCGTATGAGGTGTGTAAATAATATCAGTGAAGCAGGGGGCCTATTCTCGACGCAATGAGAATGGGATCCGTGAACGAATGTAGCTCCGTGCACGAATGTTTTTTGTGGAGGAAAAGAGTTCGTTTACGAATTTGAGATCCTCATTCAGATTGACTTTGTTGACGGATGTCATTTTTCATTCCCACGTGAGAACATTCGTATGAGGAGTCTCAGTTGCGAATTTTACATCTTGTCATCCTTTTCACGCGTAAAATAACGCAACCTTCAATATTTTATCAAATTCTGAGAAATTAATGAACATGAACAACGTAATAATAACGCAACGTAAAGGATGACAGCGTAATAATAACGCAACATTTGAATTATTTGCACTCATGTTCATTAATTTCTCAGAATTTGATAAAATATTCAAGGTTGCGTTATTTTACGCGTGAAAAGGATGACAGCATGTAAAATTCGCGACGAATGTTGTCACGTGGGAATGAAAAATGACATCCGTCAACAAAGTCAATCTCCATGGGGATCTTAAATTCGTAAACGAACTCTTTCCCTCCACAAAAAACATTCGTGAACGGAGCCACATTCGTTCACGGATCCCATTCTCATTGCGTCGAGAATAGGGCCCCAGTGGCTAACGACCGTTTTCTTATTAATTACGAAGATGTTTTCAAATATGTTATGCCTACTTATTTAAATACTGATGGAATTCATGATCTATCAGCGAATGACTATATAGTTGGACGTGGAATGTTAAAAATTCATAGAGTCTGTTTTTAAGTCACATACACACCGATGATCGGAGAGACTCGCATATATGGTACACGTTTTACGCTGCTTTCATAACCGCGAAGAATACATTTGGGATTTTCTTTGTTTTCTATCACGCTTGATCGGAATTTTGCGCAGTGTGTCCGAGTGAAAGAAAGAGGCTCATGATGGGGTGGACTGGCTGATTATTTGTTCGCTGCGCAAGATTGGTAACATGTCTTATTCTTGGATATGTGTTATGAACCACGGGAATAGTGCCAAGGTATATGGATATACATATATATATATATATATAACATCGTGAAAGGCAGCTTTGCTCGCGTGTTCTTAATGCTTACGAGAACAAATGTTTTCTCTCGACTGAAGAATACGGATGGTGTGTCAGCAGGACTATATCGCGAAGGGTTACGAAGACACAAGGAACGAGAGGAAGAGAAAGAGAGAGAAAGAGAGAGAGAGAGAGAGAGAGAGAGAGAGAGAGAGAGAGAGAGAGAGAGAGAGAGAGAGGGAGAGAGAGAGGACATACATTATATATAGATGTGCGGGTGGGGGTTTACACAGTGGATGGTGCGCACGTCTGTTCGTTCTACATTCTGTACAAAAGAGTGGTATTACCGGAGCAAGAGAGGGTTGTATTAGAGATGTCGGAATGGCTGCGGTAACAGCCAGGGCATATTGTCGCAACGACGAGCCAGGACAATAATCTCTGTTTGCCCTCGCTCTGTCGTTACACGATATAAAGCTCGACCTCGCAAGAATACACACATGCATGTATACATACGTATATACGAGTGTGAGCTGGTATGAAAGAGAATTGACGTTTGAGCCCGGGGTGTATAGGCATACTGATGCTGGTTGCTGCGTGCGTTACGTTTTCTAAAGCTCTAATGAGAATTTTGCCGGAAGTCAAGTGAAAGAACTGAACGCCAGAAGCACCCGGGCATATCCGTGTTTTCTCGCGCACCATACTCTGTGAAAGAGGTTCGCGAAGGGTGAGCATCGAGAACTATTTCATCGAAAATAATACGAACAATTTTTCGAACTAAGTAAACTATTGACCGATCCGCTCTCGTTCTCTCTCTCTCTCTCTCTCTCTCTCTCTCTCTCTCTCTCTCTCTCTCTCTCTCTCTCTCTCTCTCTCTCTCTGGTTCTTCTCTACTTGATGGTTGATGGTACCAAAGCTATACAAGACACAATTTTCTCCAAGAAAATATCATCTCGTTTTCTCATTTTCTCTCTCTCTTTTATGGACGGGCATCTTCAAGATATTGCATTCCATCAAACCACTAAGTCCAAATATATAGGGCCGTGAGAATTATTAGCTCCAAAGCCTTTGATTGGTTATCTTTTTCAATCTTCGATTATAAGATTTGACTAGTTGCGAACATTTTGTGCAGTAAAATATACATTTCATTTGCCTGGTAGGTTGAAGTTAAGGCAGTAAATTTTTATAACGTGCTTCAAGATACACAAAATTTCGTAAATTAATATTTCAAAGTGCTCGTATAAGATTTCTGATCCCTCCCAAGATTCTGAAGACTTGTTAAAAAAAAATCTCGAGCTTTCAAATTTGACGCAATAATTCATAGAAAATACCTCGAAGCTTATCATAATATGAACAATAAAAGTAATATTAGACGTCGCCAATTTGCAATGTGTCAATATCTTTTATAAAATTATATCATATCAAAGCGGAGATGATAGAAAGAAACTTTCTATCAGAGAAAGTTGAAGGGTTAACTATATATGATTGATAAATTGTTAGATCGGATCCAGCCATTAAGCTGTGTGCGAGGAATAGGAGCCTTGAAGTTGCGACATTAAAAACAGTTATCATCAATAGTAAAATAGTCTTATAAGAGAACGAGAGCTCGGACAGGTACATGAATAAACGCCAGATGAGTAGCCACTGAATAGTCACAAAGATTACAATTTTTCACCCCAGTGTAACCTTAAAGCTTGATACAGCCAACTGGTAGGAGTTTAAAGTTATAAAATGGGTTTAAAAAAAAACCTAAACGAGAATCCCCGGAGAGTTTTATTGTAAGTCCGGATTCTGGATGCTGCAAATTTTTCTCCGTTATTTCGTCCCTTATTAGCCTGGGGGACGTTGTAAGGTGACAAAAGGGTTGGATTTCGAACATGTAGGTGACGGTAGTGGAGAAGAGAAAGGGGTTGAAGACAGAAGCGGTGGATTTTCAGCGAGAAGAGATTCAAAGTGAGCGCGCTTATTGAACAATGGACCGTTCCCATTGTCATGCAGATTCCCCTTGCCTAATATAAAGTGATCATCAGAGGCATCCGCAGACAATCACCCAAACGCGTTAGCACCTACTAGTCTGCGCCGGCCCACCAAAACTGCTTTACCACATTCGCATACTCCCTTCATGTAGGTATATTATAAGTTCGGTCGTGCGTATATCTATCGATATAGGTATACCGGGTACCAGTGACACGCACCCCATCTCCCGATAGATGATTTCGGGGGAATACATATATTCGCACAAATGATACAGCGTTTCCCCCCTTTTTGCCAGAGCTTGTAACCAAGGCAACTCTCTTCACTCCGTGTAACGTTTCAACCGCGCGTAACATTCATTGTATAAATTAAAACAGGAAAAAATAATAATGGTAAAGCTACTTTCATGCCCGTACAAATCATTCAGTATGAAAAAAATAATCATACCGAATTATATTCGTAAAATTGAATCATACTCACTCTTTGGCGTGCACCACTCAATCTATATGCCGTCATAAAATCACTTCGGCCAGTGTTTAATTTAGAGTGTACCGGTCCCTGATTGTGAATGAGGCCAAAAGTTCCTCTCAGTGTGAATGATCACAATGGCACCTTTGGGGTTTAAGGGAGAAGAGCGCGCTTAAAGTAAATTGCGGCGAAAAAATATAATGCATGGTTTCACTTATGATGATTGGACAAACGAATGAAATTAATGGCAAATGAGAATTTTTTTTTCATTGTTTCTTCATAATTTTTTTTCATTTCCTCAAATGCTCGGTAAGTAATCCAACAGGATATTTCATGAAAAATTGAAAATCACGAGGAAGCAATGTATAAATTACGAATTTAGAGATTTTTTTTCGTGAAGAGTAAACTCCAAATATTTTTGTTTCGTAAAAGCTGGGGTCTAAGATTTCTTATGGAAATTCAATGTTTAAATAATACATTTCAAATATTGCACCATGTGCGATATATAATAGGAGGATCGTTTAAATCCGAAATGTGTGAAAATAAAAACGAGAAACATTTCAATTTGATTCATCGTTGTCTGAATCAATCGCCGAGGGTGTGTCCCTCGCTGGTTTACGGGGGTGACGTTAATTTAATCAGGCTTCTGAAATGAGCAGTTGCATGACGAGAAGAGCTCAAAAAAAGGGTGGAGGGTTGGAGGAGTTGAGCGAGACACTCAAATTTGCAAGGGAAATTAACAATGTTTTCCCTCTGTCCCTCTCCTCCTCAAGGATCACTCGACGCTAAGTAGCCTTCCGCATCGTGAAACGTCCCACTTTAACAAGCAGCACCAGAAAGCTCTGAGGGACCTCACACCCGCTCTCTCTTTCTCTCCTCTGTCACTTGAACTGTCGCTCGCAAAAACATTCGATTTTCTTCCGCGAGTAGAAAAAAAAAAAATTCAATCGAGTACCCCTCTTGGTGATTCAATCCAGAGTTTTTTTGCTATCTCTCTTGGTAATAATCGTCAATTTCAAAGTGCGATTGAAAATTTTTCTTCGTCGATTTTCTCCCATCGCTGTGAGCTTTGAAAAAAGCATTTAACAAATTTCATACACACGAAAAATAATTTTTATGAAATACATAATATGCCTTTTACTCAATTGAAACAGTCTTTAAGTTAGTTGCATAAGACAGTCTTTAAGTTAATTGCATTTGAATAAAATACATTTAGTTTGCACCCAATAGAATTTATAAAAAAAAAAGAAAGTTGTTTTGTTTTCAAAAGCTCATGTATAGTCTTTGATACAATGCTTTAAACTGCTAATGAATACAGTCATACTCCGAAGTTACGTTCTGGATCGTTCCGACGTAAATCGAAAATAATGTGGGGAGCAATGATGTAACGGAGTGATGGCGTAAGTCAGGGTATTACTGCCGAGTATTCTCCCCCGGTTCAACAACCGATCCCATTAATCGTCCTTCGGGCAATACAACCAAAAACAATTAATTCTACTGTGTATTGTCATAGACATCGTTTGATGTCTACGTCGGTGGTATATCACGCTTCGCGTCACGTTACGGTCTCCCTAATTACTGAATAACTCGACTGTTGCTCTAACTGTCGAGTACCAAAATAATTTATATTTTATAATATACATATATATGTACATCTAGATGTATTCACTGTATTCACATCTAGATGTGTTCTGCAATTAGCTGACAACAATCCAAACACCAACTGACAGAGATTCATTAGAAATTATACGCCTCTTGAGTTTTGCTCGTAAAATCAAATAAAAATATTCCACTTTCATAGAAAAGTCTCATCGTCCGGAGTCTGAAAATTTATCCATCTACCGGCTGAGAGATGTCTACCTGATTCAATCGATTCTCAGGCGAGGAACAAAGTATTGAGAAGTCCCGTGGGAAATATACGTGGTCGGAATTAAACGGTTTTTCCGAGACGATGCTTCTGCATGCTGTTGATGGTAGTGGTGCACAACTTATAGATGCTTTCCGTTCTCTCTCTCTCTCTCTCTCGATCCTTCTCTTTCTTTTCTTCACCTGTTCTTACGCGATTTTCGCCAGATTTATGTATCCCTTGACAACGAACCATCATCTATTTTTTCACTAAATACTCTTGCGAGTTCTCGTCTCTCGATTCTTCAGTTTTATCATAAACTATGTGAAAAGTTGATAGACAATTGCTAGAAACTCCATCTTTTATCGCAAATTGCTTCATGATTTTTCCAATGCATATTATGCGTAATGAAAGATTCTCTTCGAACGATATCAAATCAGCCGTTTAACGTAATACTTCCCACGGCCAAGCATATTGGAAGCATAAAATATTTCAATATTGTTCAATAGAAAAATCAAGCTCCGCATTAAAGGTAGTCTTCGAACCGTGTCAAATCTTGGAAATTTTTTAGTTGTAGTATCAGCTAAACGAAAGAATTTAATTTCAGTCAGATAATGTATAGTAATGTATCAGATGTAACATTTTTTTTGTCTCAAGAGTCTCTTGTATAATTTTCTTTTACATCGGAAAACATTTCGCGGTCTCGTCTTTCTCGTGAGTGAATGGAACGTTCATTTATTCGTATATAGAGGGGAGCAGTAGCGCAGTGGGTAGCGTGCTCGGTTCGCACGCAGTGGCGCGCGATGTGGCCGCTTCCCACTGTCGGCACCAATGGAAAAATTTTCTAAGTGCTTTTTCTGTGACCCCGGTGGTTCGGAACCTAAAAAAGTAGGTTCCAAAGGAAACCAGCGCCTTGGTGGGGTGACCGAGAGGCTGGGAAGATGTCTCGGGTTCGATTCCCGATGTCGTAGCACACGGCTGATGAAAGCACAACGGGCTCGGACGTAGCTCCAGAGGAACTACGACTGTTTCTGTCCCAGATGCTGACATCTAGCGGGTGCGCGACAAGCTCCGGCAGCGGGGATCGAACCGGGGACAAACGGATACGAGAGGAGACCAAGGTTAGATGGTGTTGGGAGCCCACAACCCTCAGGGAAGTCGGTGTAAGAACTCATACCATTTATTCGTATATGATGGAGTAAAAAAATACGCCGGAATACAGCTGAGAAAGACGCGGCAGAATTTCAGTGAGAAGTGACTGCGAAAACAGCCCCCTTTTCCTATCGAAATTAAATCTGACGTCGCGATGTCTCACTTCACGAATTGCCCTTCTCGGTTATACATACACCCATATTCTTTATAGCATATGACGCAAGTTTTTGCCGATCTCTTGCGAAGTTTTTTTATCTAATAAAATATGTACCTAGTTTGCCGCTATACAGATATATAAATATAAAATATGGATGCATCAAAGTAGAACGGTTTCGTAGAGAAACCGCAACTGTGTGTGGCATATGACCCGAACATAAATCGTTCCCGGCCTCAGAAAAGCCAATTTCGATCCGGAGCTTTTAATGCCCCACTCCCTCGGTCTCAATACACTCGCTACTTCACGATAAACAATTTTTTTTTGAAAAGGACTATATGCATATTATTTACGCATGAGCTCATAAATAAGAAAAAAAAAAATGGAAACATTTATCAAATAATATTTTTTCAACTTTTCTTTCATTACCAAAATTTTAATACTTCTATCAGAATCTCCAATGTGTTATATAGTATCGCATTAGAATTGAAATTTTTAAAATAAATTTTAGGCATACATATTTTTTTTTTTAATATAGGAAAAATTATCGTCACTTTCAAAAATCCGTAAAATGGATTGTCTCCTAGCACACAGTACTTGCGAGAGTTTCATTTAAAATCAGTCGTGCTAATTTTTGGGCTACGAGAATTCATCGGAAAATTAGGATTGCTCGAAAAATGCAGTGTAAAAAAATCTTCGTTCCACTGAAATCAAGTTAATTCGAAACGAGTACGTCCATTGTTCTCGATGTGTCAAAACTCCGCTGGAGAGTATCCGAGGTATTTTGATAAAAAGTTTAAAGGAGCGTCTCGTCGTAGAGGCGCTGCGATCAAGCGCGTTGATGATCTGTCTCTCGGTGAAGAACCGTCTGTTCTTCCCGAGGAAACGGTGAGCTCTTTTTTCCGTATAAAGTCTGCGCGAGATTGTCGGAAGAGAGTTGAAGGTGACAAGTGCGCAAAGGGGTAGATAAGATAAGTCCTCTACTTTGCAAGGATTGTATCCGGAGGACACATCCATATATCCATAGGCATATATAAGCCTCGTAGAGAAAATATATAGAGCGTGGATGATCCTCACGGGAACTTTGTCGTAGTTATCCCGAGTTCGCTTCATCGGCCGGGACACGAAGAATAGCAAGGGAATTACTCTGGAGTCGGGTTACCATTATCTCCGTCGTGTCAGACTTATCTCAGATACCGCGACCAATAATTATCATCATCCGAACCCCGTGTTAATTGCTGTATCATTTGATTCTATTATCTGCGAGCAAACTATATTGTGGAATGTCTCAAAACTCAATGGGTGCGTTGGAGGGTCTCATCAATGCCAAGCTCAGCTCATCTTCACTGATGTATACAATACGCCTTGTTATGAGATAATATCGTACATATAGCTACTGACATCACCCGTCTACATAGGGCCAAAATTGATCAAATTAATACTTTTTTCTCGCTGATTTTTTTTTTACTTGGCTATCTCACGCGTGCAGCTCATCTATTTCTTCTCGTATTCGAGTCCAACAGAGAGAGACCAACGAGATTCTACAGAGATTTCCCAGTAATATCATAGTTAGCGTTGAGGAGATAGAAGATAAATGTAATTTGCATAAGAAAAATTAATCGATCATTCGCTGTGTGTTGTGTGTATATTTACCACTCATCCATCAAGACTTGCCTGATCGTTACTCAGGCGTATATATACCGCGTGTGAACTGTGGCAGGGATGACAGAGGAAGACAGAGAGAAAACAGGGTTGGTGTAGGAGAGAACGAGAGGAGTGACAAACTGTCGGAAAGTTAGGAGACCCCTGTGCGACCCGCCTCCTATAATTTGCTGCTTCTGGCTTGCTTGTGTGCTCTTGTTGGAAGCTCCGAAAGCATACCCGAGCGTCACCGATTCCTCTCTTCTCGCAACCCCCGACGTTCACCCTCGCAACCTGCTCGCGCGCGCGGGGCGTCTATTCGCATAAATCTGCCGGAGGTGAGTCAGCCGCGGTGACACACAGCAGGATAATCGAGCTCGACAGAGTTTCATGACCCTATCTCTATCTTTCTTTTACTTAATTTTTATCTTACTACCTCTCTAAACAATGATAATTTTGATTATCGTTGAACGAGTCTCGTGGGAACGTTTACACACGCACCCACTCATGATTTGCCAACCCGCTACGGCGCAACGTTTATATTTATTGCTGTATAACGGTTTTGAGAGAATATAAAGTTCGAATCGCTCTGTACTCAAGCCCCATCAACTGGCTATGGTACTGCTCTGGAACGTGAACTGGTTAAATCTTCTCTCTCTTTGATATGTGAGTCTCAAAGGAATCTCTTCGTTAACCATGGACTGGCACGTGACCTCGGTTTGAGAAATCAGTACTCCAAAACCGCGCTCCCTTTCTCTCTCTCTCTAACTCTATCTATTTCTCTGTTGGGCTTTGGAGTGCGATAGACTCTCGACCCATGTCCTCTCGTTGCGGTCAACAGTGCCTCATACCACCAAATCTCGATCATTCCACTTCACTCTCCGCCGTTTCGTCATGCAGAGATTTACTTTTTACATGATTTTAGTTTATGGTGAAGTCCAGGCTAACTACACAGAAACATCTCGTATATACCCCCATGGAAAAAAGTATACTTCAGATATATAAAAAGTATATCTCTATACGCGGCAATAAGTTCTATATCTCTTATATATCTTGGATATATCTCTTATATATCTTGGATATATCTGTCCGATATATCCGGGAGGATATATAACAGATATATAATAGATATATTACGGAGTTATAAAAATATACTTTGCGGCAATAAGTTCGATATCTCTTATATATCTCGTATATATCTTGTAATATACTTCTTTTCCACATGGGTAACTAAACCTTCTCGTTATATAGACTATCGTATAGCTTTTGCTCGACGCATTTTTAATGTCATGATTAAGTGAACTCAAGACAGCATTTGTATTTTGCGGAAATATCGAATAGAAAAAGATAGAAAAAAACCTAAACCTAAACCCAAACGTCGTTCTTCTTTCCTTACCTTAAACGAGCACTGCAACTATTCAGTTTGTATATAATTTCTCTTGTTCATTGCTCCCGGGAGCGCACGAGGTGAGATCGAGCTCGTATCAATATAAGATAGGTACACAGTCAGAAACTCTTATGGAACGTGCAAGGACCTCTTTCACCGCTGCTTTACATGCGCTTCCGCTGTGTGAAATGCAAGCAAGAGAAGCGAGCAGGATGTGCTATCTTCGTATTATACGTGCAAACGGCAAATTCAAAGCGACCCCGGTAGACCACTTGAGGGTCATAAAGTGCTTGGATGGCTAGAGTACTTCAGGAATGGCGGACTTTCCGAAACAGAAGAGAAGTAAACTTTTTGAATTATGTCGACCATAGCGTATTTGAGCCGATGAGATCCTCTGGCCGAGAAGAGCGTGCAATTCGTACTCACAAATTGTTAATGAAAGAGCTGCTTAAACGGTATTTGGAATGAACGAAAAAAGTGAGCAGGGTGAAAACAACAGTGATTGACTAGTCGAGGGAATTTCGTAGTATAAAACATTTTTTTTTGTTCAAAAATTGGCATTGCGGCAAGAGTTTTTTTCATTATGAGCGTTATCGTATTTTTATAATTGCGTGATTTTATGAAAGAGTTTTTCGACTTCAACATTGAGGTTTAGATTGTAAGTTATGCGAAAACACCTAAGGACGATTGGGATACATATATTAAGTCCCGTAAAGCATCTGTTCGAGTACGAGACCCGATGTTATCTTACGTCCGTTCGTTAGCCGTTTTTTTCCCCCGAGACTGATCGATCAGTGATTAAAGACAAAGGAGGCTCTTGTCGAAGATCATCTCGCGCCAGAAGGACCGTTGTAAAACTTTATCGCTTCCGATAATCAATCGTCCTCCGGAACATAGACGAGAAAATGAGGAAACTGAACGGTTGGGAAAACTATAGGTTGTGCGCAAACTCTCACCCAGCCAAGAATTTTATTCACAATTCCAGCAGAAAAAGATGGTTAAAGATAATATTTTATCGACGTCGAAGAAACGCTTGTCGGGTCCTCTGCAATAAGTTGCTTTCATCTTATCCAAAAACTTCGTATATTTTGCGCTCTCCGTGGCGGCAGAGCCCTTGCTATGGTAGAGAGCTCAGAAGTTCTAAAGTTACTCGCGCGCTAGCTCAGCAACACATAGCACCAGGCCGCCCTCCTGGATGAACAACGTAGTGAAGTTAAGCTCTACGAAGTTACCATCACAAATGAAGAGAAATGAAATGTAATTTCTAGCAGCTTCGAGCCGCGAGATAAAGAGCGAGAGAGATATAGAGGTGAGAGGGGGAAAGAGGATAGACATACAGCTGTGATGAGTTAATGACCTTTAGAAAATCTAGTGAGTAAGAAAAAATTTCCCTCCGAATCGACGTCGTCTCTAAGTACCAGACTTGTTGGGTAAATTGCCTTAACGAAAGTTTGCCGGAGATTTGTAGCTATAAATTCCACGTGAGTTAACGGGCTAAATTTGCTCAATTCAAAATTAACCTTTTTCAGGCGAATATACAAATTTTATTCATAATTAATAGAAGCCTGTAGTGAAATTCTAACTTCCCGAATCGGTACGTGCATCAGAATTACACTGTAATCTTGTTTATTCTGATTCAAGCGAACATTTTTATAAGGTTGGACAAGCACCAGAGATTTTTTTGCTCTTTGATTATGCTTTGAACAGCTGCGGATTTTCGTATTTTAACGATTCAATTACTATATCCCCCGTTTCAGAGATGTCACTGTTTAAAGAAAAAAGAAAAAAATCGATTATTCTGGAATCTGCAGCGGGTTTGAAACTTGGAAGAATGATTGTATTCATAAAAGTTGATATTTTAAAAAATTTTGGTACACAATCATTTGGAGTAGCTGAAGTGGCGTAGAAATTCCGCATATGTATCTCACGTTACCAGCATTCGTTGCCGATGGCTGATCGGGTTTGATTTTGGTGAGTGGGTGCACTAGACTCTGACGGTAAAAATGCAAAGAGGGTCTGAAGAGCAGAAAGAAGCTTTGGCTTATTTCTATAAAGAGAGAGAGAGAGAGAAAAAGAGAGAGATAGAGGGGGGGGGGGGGGGGCAGAGATAGAAATACAGAGAGCAGGCCAGTGTACTTTGATCTGCCGTAAAATTTAAGGGTGCGACGAGGTGGAACCGGGAGTGCTTCGTGTAACGCTCACTCTGAAAAGCCGAGAGAGCTCTCTTCGACCAACGAAAATGGCTGAAAGAGTCGCTACTGATTTTACAAAGGGACACGGATCGGCATCATTCTCTCTCTCTCGTACCGTCGTGTTTCCTGGTACATAGAGCATATACACACACCCCTAGATAACGATCAGTATTCAGACGGTGGCCTTGGGGTCATGCGAACCGTCCAAAGTGGCGGAGAGGAAAAGGAAGAGGCAAAAAGAGTGGCCAGAGATGTGCAGAGAATGAGGAGAAGATGAAGGAGGAGGAGAAAGGCGAAGCATTTTCGAGGTTCTCTCTGACGTCGCGTTGTTGGACACACAGAAGATTTCCCGTAGATTCCTCACTGGTGCACGGGATGTCCTGCCTGGCAAACTGACCCTACGTGCTCGGGCTCCCACGTGCACTACTATTCCTTTTCTGACTTCCGATATCCCTCCAGTCAATGCGGACTCCGATCATTTCTACGGATACTACGTGACTGTGCTCAAAACCCAGCTCGCTATTTCTTTATCTCTCTCTCTCTCTCTCTCTCTGCGCTCGATACTCCTACATCTGTATACATAAATGTGTGTAAATATTGTTGTGCTACGCATCCAGCCACAGCTATATGGTATGGAGTGATCGCAATAGTCTTATATGTACGCAGTTGTGCACAAATTATTGTTACACATATTTGATGCATACATACTGACAAAAAAAATCCTCTTCTACGAATATCTTTTCGCATGTATATCACCTCCACACGAGACAGCATCGCAGACATTCCTTTTTTTTTTTACAAGGAACCTACTATGAATTATTCCTGTGTCGGTTCTCTGCTGTTCTCTAATATTCGGTTTATTTTATACATGTGCGCACAGCGTGAACGAACGGAATGTTACCGAATGTCCGAATAACACGCTTAGATCCGGCAAAAGCTCGGGCTCGAAAACTTTGGCCAGGGGCAAACCGGGTTGGTTGTCTAGTTGGGCGGCCAAGCTTGACTTGGGCAATGCTATCTGTCCAACTTGCTCGTAACTTGGGTAAATTTTGTGCAACCGCAACTTTAATATAACCTGGACTATGGGCCTCTCTCCGTTTTGTTTATAAATTCTAGAGCGAGGTCGGGTGATGCCTCGGGGGTGACGATGTTCTCTGGCTAGCGGAGAACTCTCCTTGGGGAGTTTGTCTCCGCGCTTTCTGTCTCTCTCTCTCTCTCTCTCTCTCTCTCTCTCACGATGTCGTAACGGTCAGTTCTGGGGTTTGGGTCACGTGGTAGCCCCAGGAGATACTCTCCACGGTTCAGAGAAGGACAGATGCATACAGCATCTATATACACACACACACACACACACACACACACACACATGCATACACATATTTCGTTGGTTCTCCTGCTGTTGTGTGATCGTATAGGCACGCAGTGCTCTGCTTCCAAGAGACCCCTGGGCATCCTTTAAAAATGTACGAGCGGACAAGGGCCTAACAGTATCAGGCCAAGATGCCTGGTGAACATCTTTCAAATGTCTAACTATGGAATCGCACGAAACGGCCGTGTAACGTCTCTTCGTGCATTACGTGCCGTCAAGCCAACCTTTTTCTCCGATGGTTTCTTTTTGCGACAGTTCAGGGTTTTTACCTTCACTGACACATTTTACTGACATGCATAGTTCCATTTTATCTTACATATATATCTTATGTTATCTTTACAGCGATGGGCGCACCATCCATGTGCAAAATATTCATCACTGCTCAACAGAATAATTAGGAATAATATTATTCATAATAATACTCATTTGCTTAAAAAGAGAATAAAGCTTTCTTATTTCTCCATTTCATAACCATATTTATTTTTTTTGTAAAGTCGTCCGTTTCAAATGATGTCTCATTCAATTGCCGCCCATTCTTGCGTGGCTCGAAAACAATACCGAATGAAAATACATGTGAATGGTTACATTCTACACGGTTCATGGGCATGTCGGATTAAGGCCCATAATCGCGTTTCGCTTTTGGTGTTATGGGGTAGTTCAAATCAATGTCACGTCGAATAAGCACCTCGCTGATATCGAATAGTCCAAAGTACATAAATGTAATCGACGGATAAAAACGAAATTGCACAACTCGTTTGCTCCCGACGTGCAAAAAAAAAAGTCTCGGGGCGTTATCAACTTTGCGACGTTGTGGGAAATCAAGCGACGCGAGTTCAATTTTCCGGATAAAAGGGCTCATCACCAGCAGCATGAGACTGAGCGTTATATTTCTCCGTCGCGTCTGGTATACGTACTGGTGGAAAATTCGTGAGCGTTGCCACGATATCATTGACACTCTAGAAGGAGAGACGAAGAGAGAGAGAGAGAGAGAGAGATAGTTTATAGATTTCGTTCATTACTTTTCAATCAACTCTCGAGATAAAAGAAATCGTAAAAAAAAGAGAGAACCAAGTGGAAAAAGGGGTGAAATAAAATACGAGCATGAACGAAGGGATAACACGCGACTATTTTCCTCCCCATCGGAGCTC
Source organism: Rhorus exstirpatorius (assembly GCA_963564615.1). Lineage (NCBI taxonomy): Eukaryota > Metazoa > Arthropoda > Insecta > Hymenoptera > Ichneumonidae > Rhorus > Rhorus exstirpatorius. The sequence goes on from OY751313.1 coordinate 39,793,426, forward strand.
TAGTCTCTTCGGAGCTTCTTTTTCTCTCGGGTAATCAACTTCGTTCCAATCTGAGCAATAAAAAAAAATCTCGTAATAAAATTCTCCTGTATCATATTATTCCTTTGCCTCGATAGAATGAAATAAAAACAGCAAAAAATAGAGGAAGAAAAAAAAAATCGATGGCAATTGTGTGTGGTTGATTGCATTAGGAAGACGCGGAAATGGTTTTCACTCGGGTAGATGTGTGCAGGTGCGCCCCAGGATGCGCGGTGTGTGGAAACATTCGATTTTGCCGATTGAGAGAAAGAGTGGAAAAGCGAGAAAGAGCTCGATCGAGAGCATGGCTGCCTATGGTAACTAGCAAGTTCTGGCAAATATAAGTGACAGAGAAAAAGAGAGGGAGAGAGAGAGAGAGAGAGAGAGAGAGAGAGAGAGAGAGAGAGAGAGGAATCGGTTTCCCCGGAAGTACGCGTACGCTCGGAGCCCCCGAACTTCCGTAATGTTTTTAAACGGGTTAGCATAGCCGTGAATAGTGGCGACGGTAGCAGCAAGAACGTCGAAGCTTGGTATACATGTATATGCTAGCCAGAAGAGCGTGGTGACCACGGGGCCCAACCGCAGCCAGAGCAGCTCATCCCGCCGAACTCGAGAGCTTCTGCTTCTCTATGCACTATATCCTATTCCTCTGTATTTCGTACTATTACTGCTCTTCTATTCTCCTCTATTCTCCTTTCGTTCTCCACGTTCACTCAGTTCCCTCTCATTCTCTTGGATTACATTGCCTGCTGGCAAAGAAAAAGTTATAACTCAAGTTACTTTGCGTGTTATATCGTGAAGGTTACGCCCTTATCCTTAATAGCAGTTGACGCGTATATGTATGCTCATGCACGCGTATGTATGGATAGTATGTCCGCAAGCACACTGACGCAGCTATATATAAGCGACGGGAGAGTTGGCGATAGTTTTATAGAGCAAGTTCTGGTGGAGAGTCCTGTATCTTCGGCCGCAAGTGTCTCTACAGGCCGACAAACCTTGGTGATCTCCGCGGGAGGTGACACATTTCCTGGTTTCCCGCTACAGTTTCCTTTTATGGGTTCTTTAATGTGACTTGCGCTCATTTCCCTTTCTCTTCTCCGCACGAAACCTTCTTCGTTTTCTTCGAAGTGCCATCTTGGACCAACATTGCCGACCAACTCTGTGCTTAACGATGGTTCACGCATCATGCACTTTTGATGTTCATTTATCTATATCTATATGCGCAAATTAGTCGGAGCTATGTAATGGGATGTGTAGGCACGAAGAATTTTGACCGATTTACCAGGAAAGTATAGCGTAACGGTTTCATCGTAATGAAATATGTTTTCCTTAAGATCGCTCGTACAGCATAATACTTCGGAAAGCTATTGTTACAATATTTACCTTAATTTCCATTCGCCAAATTGAATTTTTTTCTAGCCAACCGTGCAGTGTAGAGTGAACCGCGACATATAGGTCGTGAATCGAATCTAACCATTTGCCAAATCTTTCTAAAGATAGAGTAAATTATGTCCGTATCGTTCCTGCATCTTATATATTGTGCGAAATTCGTAACTTTTGTTGAATTCACGAAATGTAAAAATTTGTCTTGTCCCCACTTATTGGCAGAGTATTCTAGATTTTTCTATCACTGCTATTGGTCGGTCTCGAATTTTCATGGTGGATATATATATTTTCGTTATCATGATAAAACTCTGGCAAAATGCGAAAAGTGCAATAACCCGAGATGGTACTTCACCGCCTTGCTGTGACTTCCGGTATTATAATATCCTATATCCCCGCGGGGAAAAGCGTATTCAACATCGTTTTTTTTTTCTATCTAGGGCACTTTTCCCGGCTCCTCTGAGTTTCTTAGCGAAGTTCGCAAGTTTTCCTCTTCGCCGGATTGCGACTATGAGCGCTCATATATGTTGCCGCAAATTAAACATAAGCCGCATCCTCGTATTCCCCTGTACGCGTTTCTGGTAATTTTGTTTTTTTTTTATCTTTATAAATTTTTTCACGCGGGAAAGAAAATAAGGAAGGCACGCGAACCACGAGTTAATTTACAGTAGAGAAGATATACACAGAGTGAACTGCAAACGAGGTTTTCTCATATAGAGTCGCGCGCGAGAGAAAAAGATGCATCTTTTTCACTCGCGGTTGGTTGTGGTCGTGTCGCGCGGAAAACTCCAACTTTTTCAGGATTGCCAAGTTGGAAAAAAGTTTTGAATTAGCCCGGAAGAAATGAGACACGAGAATGACTCTTCATAAATTTTAATGGGCAACCTAGATGTCCAAAGTGACATGGCGCACACTCTCTCTCTCCCTTAGCGAGCCCATTATTCGAGGCTATATTACTGTACTACTTTTCTCGCTTTTCGCTACGTTTTTGTTTTTGTTTTTTGTTTTTTTTTTTTTTCGCCGAGAAAACATTCGTGGTGTACTTGGTAATGTCGCGAAAGTCTCGTATGGCGAATCGTTGGAGCCCTCTTGGGTTTTACATGCCTCAGAATTTTAAAAAAATTGCATGCAGGAAAAATATTTTTAGTAAGCAAATAATTTTATCCCCCGCCCTCTGCCACTACCGTCCAGGCAAAAAAATAGGGACGATGCGTTTTAACGGTCTTACGTAATCTGGTGAATTTTTGATGGATCCGATATTTTTTAAATTTACATGAATTGTTTTTAATGATGAATTTGCTGTGATAAGCTGGGAACCTCTTTGCGCCAAATACTTCGTCTCATTCTGATACTTATAAATACAGCAGACTGGAAATTTTTACCATGAAGGTTGCTCTACTTTCGATTATATGCGAATTAAATGTGTCTGTTAATTTACGTTCTTTATCGCAATAATATTGCGTTATACCCATTAGCTTAGTTCTACTTTTATCTCACTAACTTTTTTCGGCCCCTAGAAATTTGCTGATATTAACCATCGATAGACAAAATTTAGTGCAAGCTCGTCAAATTAATGTAACCGGTAATACATATATTTTTCTTCTCCATTTCGACCGACAATTTCGACTAATGACGAGAGCGAATCGACTCCGTTGCAGTGAGTCAAGTGAGAGCCGAGATCGAGTTTTAATTACAAATTTGCGATTGCTGACTCTGTGGCGCGAAGAAGCGGAACGAGCTCTGTCAGGCGCGTACGACCATTCATGCGGTTCGAAAAAGCGCGAGAGAAATAAAAAAAGAGGAGGAAAAGCTGTTCACATGTGTCTATAAAAATCGTACGAAAACTCGCGATCCTGTGCACATACGTTAATTCGCAAACTCTCCCGCTCTGTGCACATGTTCCGGTACTCGACACATATATAAGAAAAAAATCACTGACACCCAGAGACTGCTTCGGAAAAACTGGGTCGCGAGCAAGAATTCACTATGCCGTAATGATTTCTCGTTTAGCCATACACCGCGCGATTCGGTCGTGAATTTTATTTCGTCTCTTTCTATCCCAGGCTTTAATTGTAAAAATCGATGCTGCAGGCTTTCGCTCGTATACTCGATGTTCTTATGAGCGAGACGCGTAAATGTAAAAACCCGAACGTTGTAAAAATGAAATAACGAAAAAATGTCTCTATGCAAAAATGAAAAATATTGTCCAGTTCGATCTGTGGGTACAATCTGGCTGCAGCGGTGACCATATATAAAGTGCATGCGCACAGCAAGTGCATATCTCATGCGGTTACATTTAAAAATGCACTATTGATCAAGCGAATGAAAAATATAACAAGCAAAAAAAAAAAAACTTTTCCGAAGGTTCGACATTTCGGCGTTGGAATAACTCACGAGTATATGTACAGGAGAGATTTTCGACTCAAAATCGGTGGGAGGAGAGCACAGCTAACGAATGCTGTCTCGAACAGGCTTTTTGCTCCTCATTTACCTTTTTCTCGTGCCTGTATAACCCAATAACATTTATTTCCGCTTTGCAATTAGTCGCTATTATTAAACGAAAAAATTTATTTCCCGATACTATCGTTTTTTTTCGGCTCGAGCGCGCGCGCTCTCTTTACAACTTTTTTTTCTCTATTTCTCTCTTGCCCTTATTCGACTATCGGCAGCTGTAGCAGTGCTGTTTCTCATTCTCCCTCTCTCTCTTTCTCGGCGTTAGCAAGTCGTTCGACATTCTTCGCAAATTAAATTAGTAAAGTTTCTCGTGAGAAATTCACGAAAATTGTACCCCCCCCCTCCCCTCTCCCAAAGAGAGCGAGATATTTAAATTTGTTAGCACGTATTCACGGGTTTCACGACGTATTTTCCAACCTTTTCAACTCGGTCTTATGAACTCGGAAACTTTGATTATATCACCCACGCAGGTATCGTATACCGATACGTATAGATAATACATACATATATAAGTATAAAAGCGTCGAGAAAGTCAGTTATGTAGGGGCTGAAACTTTTGTCTGTATCGCGTATATGAGTTATCGATTAATAGAACCCAATACTGCACTGATAAATTCTTATAGTAAACCCTTCTTCGATGTCAACGTGTTCAAGCATCCATTGCTTCTAATTTTCTTATCCTCGTATTATTTTCGATTGACGCACTTTAATTCTATAATTCTATAAATAATAACTATAATAATGCGTTTTCTCGTCACAGCTTTCGGTGGTCATATTTTTTCACGATTTATAAAATATGCAGATACATATTTCAGCATCATATTAATGTCCAGTCCAATTTCCCATACATATATGTGGGAAAATTTTTGAATAATACATGAAAATAGAAAAAGTGCCTGACGATTCTCATTAGCACTTTTTAATTTTATAAGGCTCTCGTGAATTTTATGACGTACGGATGAGTGAAGCGAGCGCGTGGGTAGCTATCGATTTATGGAATAAACATACCAAGTCTTCCATTATGCAAATCAATGGGTTCAGTTTCTCCAATTTATACATTATAAATATAAACCATTAGTCTCATTGGAGAATTTTTATCTAGTTGAGCTATTATCATCCATATGAAAAAGAAGTATATTACAAGATATATACGAGATACATAAGAGATATCGAACTTATTGCCGCAAAGTATATTTTTATAACTCCGTAATATATCTAGTATATATGTTATATATCCTCCCGGATATATCGGGCAGATATATCCAAGATATATAAGAGATATAGAACTTAATGCCGCTATATATAGAGATATATTTTTTATATACCTGAAGTATACTTTTTTTTTTCATGGGGGCGGGTATACAAAGATGATGTTAGTCGCAGCTAATTTCTCGCAGAGTTGTAATTTGTAAAGCTCTGCTTCGGAGAGGCTGAATTCTGGTAAAGTTGTCATTGGGCAGTGAAGTTTCGATTACAGTTGCGTAAAGGTTACGGTCATTTTCGATTGTATCATAACGATTAACACATTTATTTTCGTTTACTCGTCGCAGAGATGTATGTATGTTACGTAAGCAATCTATACGTGACAAAATGTTACAAACATACACACGTACTTGAGACCGATGGGAATTTACAAGTACGGTAAAAAATCTATGGGGCGAAAAAAGCCGTTATTCCGATCGATTGGCAAGTGTAGCGTTGCGGAGAACAAACGACCAATGCTGGACGCATCAGCAACACCAATCGAAAACCTATCACAGCTCGAGCACCGCCAAAGCGGTTACCGTGCTCGCTGTCGTTAAAAATGATTAAACCCGACCTCAACTTGAGATACGAGTACCCCCCCCCCCCCCAAACTCAACTCTGAAAATACACATGTTTTTACTGCCTCTTTTTTCTCTCATCACAACAGACACTGCATCAGTGTCGATATTTAAATAAAGCGAATAATTACACGCTTAACGTTGAGTATCTCGTGCGCCTCTTCATATTCATAAAAAGAAAAAAACATTGCTTATAACCGCAAGGTATAATCGATGGAACGTCGAGAGCAAATACATGGGTATAGGGAAAATATTATCAATTAATGATTTCGCTGTACAGCGTGTGGGTATCGATGGTGAAAGGGTCGAGGGCTTATGCATGGTTATGCAAGCTCGATACACTTGATATCTATTCACATGAACCTATCGATATGTAATATTAAGTACGTGCGAATACAAATTCATCAACACGAGAATATTAAGACCCATTCATATTTTCCACTCGAGCTGGTCAACAGAGTTTTTTTAACGATCCCTTTTCCCCTCGTGATATATATATATATATATATATATATATATATATATATATACATGTAGAGGTCGCAAACTGGCGCTGGTCACGCGGTACGAATGAGGAAGTGGAAAAACTGGAGTATAGTCAGACGATTTTATGCTCCCTTTAATTGTCGAGTGGGCGCGCTCTTGATCGAACGACCGTATGTACATTATATATATATATATATCCTGTATTGAAAACGCGAGAGGGGCCGCAACAAATTCGTGGCTCGTTTTTCAGGCATTCGTTACGAGCCTCGTAACGTATTGTACGTGAACGGCCTAACGAAGAGCTGGTTGCTGGTCTCCAATGCTTTGTATGTATGTGTATACGTATATGTGTGTGTGGGGGTGGGGGGGGGGGTATATACAGAGATGTTGTTGCTGGTGCAGACTATCGTAAGCGATCGATAGGTATATCCGCCGGTATAACAGCCGCTCGGGGTAGTTCATCCATCGAATATCGTGAATCCATCACCAGAATCGTGGCCCTGACCCTGCTCCCGGGTCTATTAATCATCCCAACATTCCCAACCTCTACCACCCTCGCAGTCTCGGGACTAAACGAAATCTATCATTCACTACTCTAGCCTATATTTGCTCTCGAATAATTTCGAGAATTTCGGTCTATCGATGCTCATCCAGGCATATACAAGACCGGACACGTGGAAATGCCTCGAATTTTTGTAAAAATTCTCTGGATAAAAATTATGAAATAAATTGTAAACGCTGACGTTTGTAATCATGAATAAGCTTCGGATGATAAATTATTTTCTGGGTATATCACCGAGTGAATGTTATTGCTTCATTGAAATATTGTTCTGTACCGTTATTTACAAGATTTTTTTTTGTGTATTGTGGAATTTTATAGATGAAGCATCAATCGTTAGATAGAAATAAATTTCCTTACAATTGACACTTCGAGAAATACGAAGAAACAATTGGAGAAATGTTTATGTTACACGTGGAAGTGTTTAGAAAGTGACTATACAGTGTAGACAATAAGGAATAACGCATTTTTTTTTACATGGTAATGCCGGATGTGCACATGAAACAACGTAAGCAGTTTGATCGAACGTAGACGAGCTGATCAGACATCAGCGCGTTGTTTCATGTGCGAGAAACTTCGGTCTTAGAGTATAGCGTTGCAACAGGTGTTTACGATGATAGATTATTTATCTGTGATAGGGTAAGCGTACCTCGTTTCTTTGTTATTGCACTTTTTCTGGCCATTTTCCATGCTATGTAATATTTACTGCTGTATTTTTGGCTCATCGCGTTGATGCTTCTCCAGGGTTCACATAAATCAATCGAATTATCTACTCCATTCGATTATAATTTGAGTTTTGTGTTTTAGATCGCGGTGTCCAACATTCGGAGTAAATGTGGTCATAAATGGTATTCATCCACCTCGCCTTGTGTCTCTCCAAATTTTTATTGGAATATGATGACATTCTGCTTCTTGTCAATATGCATGACAAGCGACAAAGGGAAGAAGAGGAAGAAGAATACGATGGCGAAGAAAATAATGAAGAGTACGTTATCGGCGTGTTCGTTACGAGGTATAATGTGTCGTACGTGGTCAGACTGACAGAAACGGTGACACGCGCCATTTCGTTTTGCTGCTTACTTTTGCTGGCAGATGGGTATTCAGTCGTTCATTCGTGATTCTATTCGCGACTTCTGCCGAGAAAGGAAGAGAGAATGAAGAAAAGGAGAGAGGTAAAAGGCGCGAAAGCGTTGATCCGGATCGGCTGAATGCTCGACCGTGCCATAAGGTGAGCGTCTTTACACCACGTAGGTAACGTACCATATTTATACCGTACCGTATTTATAGTTCGCTGTTGATTAAATTGACACGAGAAAAAGTTGTCTAAATTGAGTCAAATCTGTCCCGAGAAATGGTACGAATCGTGGTTCAAGTTTATCGATATTCGAATACCCAAGGTTTATATAAAACATTTCTCAAGTCATTCAGAAAAAAATTTGTTGAAGCGTGAGTAATGATAAGGGGGTATATACGTGCACACGGCTGAATTCTTCGTAGCTTGATCGTCGAAAAACCACCATCCACGTGGTACGTGGCAATGGTCCTTTGACCGACTTTCAATTTTTCTCTGCGTAATCGTGACATATTGTTCATGAACGATGCAATACCATTTCACAGAGCATCTGCTGTTTCTTTATTTACCTATCGATGCATCAAACGTACTAAATGTATCCATACGAAGTATTCCAGCTGATATTTTTATTTTCTGACCTTGACCCATAGTTGATAAATTTAAATCTTTTTTTACATCGAAAAGTTGAGTGACAATGAGAAGATTTTCGTTCGGGCAAAAGACAAAAATGAATTTAGGCCTTTAAAAATATGAAAAATTTCAAATTATCCAATATTATTATTATAAAAAGTTCTTCAATTCAAACTCAAGTATACATTACGGATATTCACGGATCGAGGAGCGAAAAAAATCATTCTTCAGAATATTAATTACATTGAATTTTTTAAAGTAATTTTTAAAACAATAAATTTCCTACAGAATTTATAATAATTTCTTTAGGGTCTTCCGGTTTTTTTCTGTTCAAAGTCCGTGAAACGTGCTCAAATCTTTTTTTTTTTTTTAATCATATCAAGAATTTTGGTGGTACCCTTTCATGAAACGTCACTCTTCAATGAGACCTAATATACGTGCGATCTCATTCGATGAAGATACAAAAAAAAAATTGCCCTCCGATATATCCGGCGGGAATTAGACACGCTCGATGTAACACGATTGCGATTCACTGATGCGAGATCCCCGATTCTCTCTGCTGTATGCGTATACATGTGTCATCTCGGGGTAGATTTTTTTTTTCATCCTGCACACACTCGCGTGAGAAACCCGCATCTCTCTATAATCATCGCACACCCTCGATTCTCGACGCGTAACCCGAATCTCTGTTCAACCTCGATGCTTCGTACGAAAAGGAACCTCCGCTCGGCATGTCGTATATTTTGAGCGACGTGTTTGACGGACCGTGAACTACGAAGATATAGGTATTTAAAAACGATAGATAAGCCTCATGGAATACGAACGACTCTTATCGACCGCAAACGGACTTCGTACGATTGTCTCGTCTTGTAAATGGCTCAAGCTTCGAACCTCTAACTCACGTTGCGGCAGTAATTTTTTGATAAAATATCGTTTTAAAATAGAAATTTAATCGAGGCCCAACATTTTTCAATTGTCGCCAATGTACAGGGACTACAAGGAAGCAACGCAACTTTACCCACCTAGTCATAAAAACGTTTGACCTAAGTAGTACTTAATCTGGCAACGTCGCTTTTCGTTGATTGTGTGCGCGTTTAGTATATGTGTGTTAAAATATGCCGTTGACAGCTCATCAGCTGTATCAGTGAATTTTTTGCGTATTCGTTTAATTTAATCGCCAGTTTGATATGCCAAAAGAAAAAAGCCAAGATTTTATTGGAAAGTTAAAGTAGTTACCGAAAAGGTGTACCGAGCTAGAATTAATCAGCAAGAAGCCGGCAGAAACGTTCGGAGCATTTACGGTACAAAAAACCTGCAAAGACAGCATAGCCTCGAAATCAAGGAATCAACATCATCAAAATATGTTGATGTGAAAGAGGAAGACTGTAAATTTTTCAACGTAGAAACGATTGCCCATCAGCTAATATGCAAAAATTGTGATAATGTGCTGATAATTATATTTCAAATATGCTCATCATTACGTGATAAGAAAAAAATTCAAGTGTATAGGTATCTCAATTATTTGAAAAAAAATTGAGACTGTGTCATTATGCCAAATATTTTTTCAGTAAAAAAATATTCTACGTATGTAAGATAATATGTATGAAAATAAAATTGTATTTGAATACTTAATTTATTTATTTATTCCATTGATATTCAATATAATATGTCGTGTAAACAAAACAAAAAAAATTATAAAAATATGTAGTAGTCAGCCTGCACGAGCTGTCACATACGTTGAAATTTCAAAATGCGCGCTCATAACCTTGAATTTGCGACGTTGCAATATTTTTAGCGAGGGTCCGAATATTCGCTATGAGTACTTTTTAATGTTTTTATTATTCCTGTCATAAGTCACCTTTGAATATTTTTAAGCCGGATAAATGATTCTAAGTATTTCATCTCTCTGCTGTTTAAATTTCATTCTGATCTATCCATCAATTACAGAGATATGAGGAATAATGTACAGCTAACTCCGTGATTTCTCATAAGAGGCCATGTTGAATTGGCTTGTAAAGAGATAAAACGAATTACAAATATCTCGCATAAAAACCCACCTCGGATCATAAAAATTTGTATGAGTTTTGTTTACATTATAATCGAACATTCTGCCAAGTTTGGTATTTTTCTGTCCATCAATTCTATTTCCTGCGTTACTTCCTTAAGCCGGATAAATGATTCTAAGTATTTCATCTCTCTGCTGTTTAAATTTCATTCTGATCTATCCATCAATTACAGAGATATGAGGAATAATGTACAGCTAACTCCGTGATTTCTCATAAGAGGCCATGTTGAATTGGCTTGTAATAATTGGTATTTTTCTGTCTATCATTTCTATATCCTGCGTTACTTCCTTAACTTTCACGAGGCTTTGATTCGATCGCAGAAAAGACGATTAAAGAAGAAAAAAAAAACTTTTATTCCCAGCCTTTTATGGCGGATAGAATTTCGGCCGACGCCAGACGAAAGTGATAACCGTTGCCTTGTACATAACAAACGAAAGTTGTTTTTCCGTCGAACAAAAGTTTCTCTCGCGACCATTTTACTCCTCTCTGCTGCTGCTGTTGCTGCTGCTGTTGCTGCTGCTGCGGGGCTCGCGTGTTCTCTAAGAGAGCACAAAAAACTTCGGTTATGACACCCCGAAGGCGCGCGAGAGATTTTTCACGGATATTTCTGCGCGTGTATATACCTCCTCATTTCTCGCTCGTTCGCGCTTCGCGACTCTCTTCTCATCGCTCACTCGGTAAAATATTGAATCGACCGCATGATGAGGGGGTGGGTTACTTTTTCATTTGTTTTTCTAGACTGGCATTTCGACGACGCGTCGGAAAAATAAACTCGTGCACATTTTTACGAGACACTCGCGAGGATGAATTTCACTTCGACGATCGTATCGTGTTTTTCCTCCTTCAAGTTGAACCGAGGTTAACCAGCGGAGTATAGGAGCTTAGCGAAAAGTACGAGAGTATTCATGTGGAAAGCATCGAGTCAATTTGACAGTCATCACGTAACCCTTTATTCGTAGCTCTGCAATTTTTCCCGAGGCAGAAAAATCCTTGGATATGCTTGGGTCATGTCAGAATTCTTTGATGCAAAAAATGTCTGAATCTTGTGCATGACTGGCATTATTTGTGGAGAAAAAAAAAAACCTCAAATTTGGACAATATCATTTAAGTGCAAAGTTTGATATATTGATTTATAGTTTATCACATTAAATTTCTCTTATGTGCGATTAATTCAATATTATAAATACCTTATACTCCATCTTCACCGAATGAATTAACATTGAAAATTTTTATTATTTTTTTCAACAATTAATCTTGCGAATAACATCGAAAATCGTTCTCTTGCTAGATATATATACTTTCGCCCCTGCCACAGTTACCAAATAGCCCATGGCAGTTTTTGGTGTAATTATATTTTCTGTTAAATCTTCTTTGTACGTACACAGGAGGGCGCGCCATGTTGAGCTAATGAAAACGAGTTGGGTGAAACGGGAGAGCAGAGTCTTCTCTTCTTGTTACCAAACTCCTCCAAGTATGTATGAGTACCGGCTGTGTATATAGCTTGCCGTTTACGTCTATCCTTATTCCACGCTAATTAAGTCTTTGCGCGTATCTACTCTCTTAACTGTAACTTGCTCCTTGCCTCAACCACCATTCTCATATCTATCAAGTACCGAACAATTTCTTCGCTTCATTTTACCAATTTCACATACGCATATTATAATAATTCAAAGGTATATAAGTAAATTTATAGCGAACTTGAAATTTCCGACGGTGCTTCCTTTACTTGCTTACCTGTAAGAATCATATTCGACTCTGGAGATATTTTTAATGTATTTTCGATTAACTTTGTTTCACTGTTTTCCCGCAGTGAAATGTTCAATCTCTTCTTTCTCATTTTAGCATTACGAGTTACATACACCAGTTGTCTATTTCTATATTCACCACGTTCTCTCTCTTTCTCTCTTTCTATCTCTTGTTCACCCTAAGAACCCCATGCCATTTCGACATAATGTGTGCTTAGCAACGAGCAACCCCCCCCCCTCCCTCTCTGCCCCTAGAACACCTTCGAGGGTTGAACAATCCTCTTCCCTCGACGAGCCACCCTTCATTCCATGTTTTGGTGATCCATTCATACGGCGCATTGTCATTTTTTTTCCCCTTCGGCGTTTGTCGCTCCTTTTATGCCGCAATAACACTCGAGTGTAGTAATTTATTTATTTAATTTTTAAGAACGTCAATGCTACGCGCCGTAACAATGGGCACTTTCGTGAATGCGTTGCACCGTACTATACCATACGGATAAATGCGGAGGCGACGCGCGATGCCTGCGAGTACTAAAATTTATATCCGCATAGTTTTTTATTTAGTAAATATGCAATTTCTGGTTTTACAGCCGCTGTGCGTCCTGAACGAGAGAAATACAAGATGTAACTCTGCATGGTTTAAAAAAAGTCTGGGCCGTCGTAACGATGAATCGTTTACGATGTATATTGTGCTTGGGGGAATTGAATTTTTTGTTATTTTTAACGCAGAGGGTAACAATTGTGCGTGAAATTTTACTACATCCGTGCTTATACAGAAGAATTTCTCGATTTAACAGGATCTTCGTGCGCAAAACAGGACAATTTCCGACAAAAGTAAACTCGGTGCCTGTGTGTTTTATACTTTATTCTCGTTGTTATTATTTATAGAATTAAAAAGAGAACAGAAGACACGTCATTAAAACGCAAAATGTACATACAAATTTGTGATTATTTTAATTTTTGAATGTTTTACGATTAAATTATTCTCATTTCATTACACGCAACGTTGCATCAATATGAAATTTGGTCGTTCAATATACCAACTATTTATTTCTTATAATTACAGTCGATTGACTTTGTGCATAGTTTCATCCGCATTCGGAGTTCGAGATGATAGAGCGTATTTTTACGGTGTACACATATAGAGCCGCGTGATAGGAAGGAATAAGGGGGGGGGGGGGGGTTTAGCCTCATACTAATATTCATAAATTTCTGTTTTCATATGCATACATTTGTATGTAAAACTAAAATAAGCGTGCTACCGCATCGAGCGATGCGAGAATCCGCGTGCGTTTTCACTGATGCCGCTCGCTCTCTATGCGGCTCTTTCTCGCGGTGCCCTCGCGTGAGAGACGCGGGCTGCTATCGCACAAATGCCGGTAGCGCCCTAAAATACGATCGCTGATGCGAGCTTGCACATTCCCCGCTTTCCGCCTCTTGCGGGGCGTTGGAAGGCCCTATGTATGCGTATACACATATATGGGGTATTCCACGGTAAGTGGAAGCCTCCTATAGTTATACGCTACAAATATGATTGATATATGAGATAATGTAACTGCGAATTTATTGAAATCAATAATTAACGGTAAATCTGATGCCATAATATATCTTGGGTATTAATCGAAGAAAAAAAAAAAATCATCAGTAAATTTCGATAGTGCCTCTGTCAATACAAAAATCGAGTTAGATTAAAAAACAAATATATTATTAACCGAAAGAAAGGAAAAAAATCGATTTCTTTCGTCATATTTTTCTCGAGATAAAGTGTATAATGAAACGGAGATATTTCTGCCACACTGTCGTTTCATCTTGCTCTGCCTTGAGTCGAATAAAAAAAAAGTCCAAGAAATTAATACTTTGGAAAAAAAATTACAATTTTTGGTTCGCTAGATATTTTTTTTTTTTAACTACAATGTTTATTCGAAAAGAGGGAATTTTCGCAATTCAAACTCACGGGTGAAAATTTTCATCCTTGTCATTTTATATCTAATGAATGAACGTTCGGACGAATAATAAAAATTTCCATTAATTCATAGCCACAGGTTATTTAATAACATTTACATTACAATAGCGATCTATAACTCTGGGAGGTTTTTTACATCATAAAAAAGAAGTCAATTCTAGAGGAGGGTAAAAGTCGCTGACCCTCGCCCAAAAACCGTTCCACTTCCCGTGGAATACCTCATATATGCGTGTACTACCTTTCTGGCAACAGCGGTGGGCATTTATCGGGCGCTTCGGGCTTTGGTGAACTTTGTGAGAGGGATTTATTTTTCACATCGCGCACTGTATGTAGAGGCTTTGCTGTGGGCATTTTACGTAGCTTCTGTAGCCTCCGGTGAGGTTAAAAAAAATATTTTTAGAATTAAAACGTGGGTCATGCATTAGTATTGTTTATCCAAAGCACCAGGGAACCTTGACGGAAGGGAGGGGGGTAAATCTCTGTCGTTATGGAGGAACGTTATTGCAAAATCACGAAATATCGAAACCTCTATATTATACCATCCAAACTCTACCGTATATATCGATCGTTTGTTTTTCCAGGCTGACTCTTCGAGGATTTTCTCTACGAGGAGATTCTTTCAGTACTCAATTGTCATTGTAATAATAAAATTTGCAAAATTACAAATTGAAGTTAACATAACATCTATAGACTCTTCAGGATGAGACATTATCCATTTGGAATCTTCAAAACGGTCAAGTTTTTGGAAAATTCTCAATTTTCCGAAAAATAATTCCGTTCCCATTCGAGTATTACGGACTATAAAGCTAAAGTGAAGAGAAAAAAATGTTGAAATTGAATTTAGTACATATATTATTAGATCATAATTTTTTCATTGGTTCTGATTATGAAAAGATTAAGTCCGACATGTAATGTATACTTCATGCGAAAATATGTTTAAAGAAGAAAAAAATATTTTTTTTGAAAAATTATTTCATTCACATATTTTTTGTAATGAAAACGACCATATGCACATTGAATTTGCACATTGTTTGCTCATATAATTTTCTTTTTTTATTTAAATTTTGATTTTGTTTATCTCGGTGAATAAGCCGAAATTAAGAAAAACGTTTGCTCTGCATGCTTTTTTTTTCATTGTCTTAATCTTCGTCATCAACATCGAACAATCGCAGCTTTTTAAAAGTGTACTTTGGGCTTGAACACATTTTTAGAGGTTGATTACTATACGGTAAAAATAAAATTTCTTTATGGTTATTCAGCGTCAAAACGATGTCGCCTCTCTTGGATTATAATGAGTCTAATGGAACGAACTTTTCATGCCATAAAAGTCGAAACAGTCAGAGTGAACACAACTTGCTAATTAAAGCCAGCCAATTTGGAGTAATAAAAAAGAGATAAGGCTGATAAGAAGACGGAGCTTACTCGAAGAGAAAAAGAGCGAGAGATATATAGATAGAAGAGATCAAGAGGCTAAAATCGTCGAGAAGTCGAGATGCTGGGACACGGGGACTGGGGAAAAAAGTAGATAGACCGACCGAGAGGGGTCCATCTACCTGCAAGAAGACTTAATACCAAGAGATAGACCGACACTAAAGAAAGGACCACCGGAAGAACGAGTACGCGAATATTCGCTATCGTTGTACAGTGTGTGCCGCGCTTTCGTATGTGTATTTCTACTTTCATGAGAACATCTTCACTATATATCCCGTGGTGTCGTTCGGTCTCTCTTTGGCTCGGTCGTTTAGCTCGTTCGTCTCGTTTCTCGAAAAGGAACGAGGTCACGGAAAGCTGGGAGCTTAAAGATTTTCCGGCATCGCCCGCGGTGATGTGTTCGAGAACCATACACTTATCTTGCTACTTCAAGAGAGTCTTCTGTCGATTTCATTAATAGCAATTTGAGCATTCTCTCCCCGTCGAAAGAGAGAAGGGTTTACATCAGACATTATCTAGTGCACATTTCTTGAGAGAGAAAAAGGGATTTTATTTGTAACAGCCAAATTAACACTAGCAACTGACCGAACTTTTGGTCATTACTATGGTGTTCCCGCATCCAATCGAGGTACGAATAAAGTAATAGCAACAATTGCGATAATTCAATATAATTTTCAAACTCTTCATAGGGATAAAACGAAATGAGTGACGAGCATTAAAATGTTGTAGCATTTTAAAGGTAAAGTGACTCGTATACGAGTTTTTTTGTAAGTGTGAATTATTAGCAAAGATTGCAAATCACAAGCACTAGGGTAATCATGGATTTATACGTATGAGTATATAAGTGGATATGAGTGTATGATGAGTATGATTTTGTAGTGGAAAAGTTGCTTCCAACGCTGTAAAATTCTGTCTCGAGCGTCTTTCAGCGAGTTTTTCAACGACCCACTTGAATTCTCATGTGAATCCGCCAGGTATCACACGACGAAGTCACGGTAAAGTACGTTACCGAAGTATACCGATATAATTAGTTTTTTTTTTTTTCGTATACTGCAAAGGCGAAAATGGCAAGGAGATGAGTAGATAAATTATAACACGCGGATGACATCTCAAGGAGAAGATTACATTTTTCAAGAGCCCTGAACACCGAGTAGCTTGAAAAAAAATTACTATTTAGCGTTATTAGAAAGAGTAAAATATTTTTAGAGGCAGTGGAACGCTGTCTATATGCGATAGAAATTCTGCAACCTCGGCTGTTTGCCATACAGCTACGCTGTAGGGCACTACAAAAATTAACCGGTCCAAATATTATGTTCCTCGAGCCTTTCCTGCTCTCGTTGGCATCTTTGTGGATACGGATGTGTCTATACAGAAACTATCTTGTCCACTTGAAGGTTTACGAAGTCGTTAACGAAAAATCACGCTCGAATTAATGTGAAAAATATTAGACGCGTGTACGCCGTCAAGATTTTTTACGACGACCTCTTTCGCTATCCCCGATGCACTGACCTGAATTATCAAGCTATTACAGAGTCATGCTTATCTACGAAAAACTAAATCAAGGAAAATTGATTCGTTTCATTTGAATATTTTCAATTGCATATACTTCGTGTTGTTCGAATGAATTTCATTCAAACCTCAGATAAATCATATTTTTCCTCGATGGAAATTGGGCGTCTATAACATCGTAATAGATGTGTGTACGCAGTATCCCTTTGGGGTTCGTGTGAGAGAGCCACGGAGTAGCTCATATGACCGATGAACAAATTTTGCAATTCGTTCTTTCCCTTCGTCGGAGAAGCCCTGCGCCTCCGCTACACCCCGACAGAACGATTAGGGCATTCGAGTAAAAAAGGCCGCGGAGAAAAAAGTGCCGATATCGCGTGGAGGTCAGGCCTAGCGGGTTTGACCCCCGATCAGTGCGCGGCTACCCAAAAGCTTATATATACTACTTGGAGGGTCCGTGAACGCGCGCCCCCATTGATTTATGACACGTATTCGTACGATAGGGGGTGCGAGAGTCATGCCAACCGCTGAAATTGAAAGAACTTCATCTTGTGCGAGCTCATTGCGTAGATTTTCATTCCAAGGACTTTGGCAGTCAATTAAAATCCTCGGGGGTTGATTAAAAAGAAAAAGAAAAACAAAAACGTGTAGTTAATGTAAATTGGAATCCCGCCTTGAAACGGGGGTGAAGAAAAAAAGTTGCCTAAAAATAGGGACAAGAAAAATTTTCTTGAGGATGGACTTGAGGCGAAGAACGTAAAATTTGCGCGTTACGATCTTGCGAGGCTTCGTTTGGAAAACGCTAAGTTTTTTAACGACGAACACTCTCGGGAAAGTGGGGGTCGAGTGGAAGTTTTTTTTCTCTTTTTGTTTTTCCTATGGCAAAAACACTGCAAACTCTTGTCGCCAAGTTTCCATTGGCAGACTTGCCGCAAAATGGTGTTTTTCTCTTGCAACATCATTGTTGCCAATTAAAAAAAAATCTTTCTACAGTATAGGCTGAATAGGAATAAACTTGTTGGCAAAATATGGACAATTTTTTTTATAACATTTTTTTATGAAAGTCGGGGATTGGGGGATGTTTTGTTACCTTTTTTTTTTCTCTTTGCTGCATTATTTCGTCGCATAAACGTTATTTTTGAGCTGTACGAAGCTAATATTAATGTCAATGTGAAAAAACGCGGTTGCTCGAATAATATTTCTCTGTCGTTTAGCCAAAGTGGACGATGATTTAATCTTGCCATATGTATTCGTACATTCGTCGTGATTGCATATTGATGCGACGAATATGGGCGATATGAAAATTTCATGGTTACGCTGTCGTTCGTACAACGCTCGTGCTAATGCAGGGTTTAATTATACAGCATTTGCGTCGCACGAACTTTGAATTATGTCACACATGTACACCTTCCCATTTGGTGAATTCCAGGAATATATATTGATATATATCACCCTCCTCAGTAATATCAGTTTTTGCAACAATGTTGTTAAAAAAAAATACGTCGCTCGGTAAACATTTACATAATCCTTCGGCCCTTTTTGTTGATCTGTCAAAGCCACTTTTAGTTCGATTTTACACTGACCGCGTAAATCGCTACGTATATCACTAATACAAAAATTCATAATTTGATTATGTATTTTCGGCTGCAAAAACAGCATACTGTACCCTCGAGTGCTCGATATATAGTTGAAGTAAAAGAAAACATTTGAAATATCAGTTTGTTGAATATAATCTGAATAACGTTGGTGCGACAGAGAAAGCTGCAATTACCGGAATACAGTTTATAAAAAGTACGTTAGATTTTGGATGAAGAGTTCAAATTCGAAATTCGTTAAACAACTGTTAAAATGATTCATTGTATTGAGAGACTATATCGGCCAAACTTTATAACCTCTTTCTTGGCTCAACAAGGTACGCAAATAATGGCTCGTAACGATAAAAACTTATCGGAGAATCAAGATAAGCCGTATAGACGCGAAAAACTTTTTTTTTTTTTACGGCACACTAGCAATTTTATTTCCACGATGGATTTCGTTAAAAGGCTAGTATATAAAAAACGTTGCAAAGTTTATCATGAACATAACGGTGGAAACTTGAATTTTTCGTGAAATTGTGCACTCTAACTCTCGTTAAACTTTCCAATGCATGTTCTATAATCCGTCTAGCTTATCGGAAGGCAAAATCGCTGCCAGAGTTATTCAAATATATGTATGAGAATATATATCAGACTGTCTGGTATTTACTAATTCGAGATGAAAATTCCGTACGGACAATTTTTCTACACGCTCGACGTGTCCGCGGGAATTTGGGTGCACGCACACACGGCGAGACTTCAATCACACGAGAGTCTGGTGTGCGTCACCTGCGCCATTATTCCAGACTACGAAATATACAGAGAGCTATGTATATATATGTACATATTGCGTATAAGGTTGACGTGTCGTACGCTCTAAATTGCGTAATTCACCCACCCGCGTTCCGCGCCGAAGGCTACACAGAAAGCGAATATACTCGACAACCATTCTCATCTTCTCATCTTCTTCCCCATCCCCATTCCTGTCTCTCTCTTTTCATGTAAATTGAAAGCTCACGCTTGATCACAATTGTTGGCTGAGGCGTTACGTTATTGCCCCCCCCCCCCCGCCCGCCCCCCGTGGCTTCGTATTATAATATTCATTCCATTCAATGAAGATGCGTGACTGTACGGAATAGCACCTTAAAAATAGAATAAAAAGTTTTTGTTGTTATAATTAAATTTCACATGACTTTTTTCCCTACTGTATATTGCAACATATGTATACGATATCTCTCGATAAGTGGCTGCGAACTTTGCCCCAAGTTCGAGAAAAAATGTATCTGTCGATCCACCGGAAAATAATAGCTGAAAAATTTTATCAATCCACCACTCGACAATTTTATTTGATTTTTTAATATGCGTTCGATCTCTTATATTTATCAATATGATGTTCCTATAAAATATGCCTTTTATGAGAAATTGGTTTGGCGTACTTTTCATGAAACTCTACGAGATACTGAAAGGTTGGAGAAAGTGAAAATCGCAATGGTTATAGCCAGATCGTTTTATCGTGGAATACCTTATACCGAGGGTGTACCTCATTTCAACGTTATTCGTTGGTGGACTGAAAGGGGCTAGAAACAGAAAAGATCTGTAATCGCGGCTTGCTTCCCTCGAGAGGTTCTCCCTGTTACTATGTCTGTTTGGCCATCGGGCTACAGGAAATTAACAGCTTTTGGTTCCGCCAATGTCACAAACACTATATACATATTGTGAAAATTGATTGACGAAAATTTAATATAGATTTCGTGACGCCACGGTGTATCACGACATTTTCGACGGTGGCTATCACCTCCGTTTCTCTGCGTAACGTTTACAGCACAAGTATACACGTATAAAGTGAGAGCGAGAAAGAATAAACTTCCGCACAGAAATTCTCTCGTTTCATCTTCATCATTTCTAATAATGATTATACGAGAATGAAAAGTAACAGCGTCGCATTATTCCTTGATGAATGCATTTACGTACGAATATATTTATATATATTATGTGTGTGTGTGTGGGTGTGTGGGTATGTATAACCTCATTTAAACGTTAATTACCCACGCAATAAAATAATTTATCCGTAACGGGTGTGCGATTGAATCAATCTACGAATTTGTCGTGACAATTATGCTGTCGATGATATTGACAATATGATAATGCATATACCAATACACGGAACTAGATTATAAATGAGACGAAATATCGATTATTATCGGGCAATAATACTCAATCGAAAAAGCAGGACTGAAATGAACTGTCGACGATTTTATGGTATCAACGCTCCCCCCCTCCCGCGCGAAAACTAGATCGCGTCATCACTCTCTCTCTTTCTCTCTCTCTCTATTTATCACGCACACATAATTCATTCTTTCAGCAATGACATAAAGTTGCAAGCTGAAGTGCCTCTCTAGCGGAATTCTCGTGTCGCCATACGGGTGATCGATGAAAACTTTCACGTGAGAAATATGATAGGAGGGTTAAATCGTGCAAGAGTTATGGAATTATAAAAATCTTGCGGTGAGCGGGATATTATACAGGGTGGCCCAAAATTAGATGCGGAAAATGATAGGGCTAATAAAGGGCGTCGAGCTGAGTAAATTGATCCCAATAACATGTGGTCTGCGAAGTCGCGTTCGCGAGATACGGCCGATTAAAAAATCCCGCTAACCGCTGGCATGTAGGCAACCGAGTACACAGGAATCATCGGTTCTGAGTCTTGTTGACAAGCGTTGAAATTCGTAAATTTGAAAGTGTTATGTTCCGCATCAGCGTACGCGCGCGCTTGTCAACAAGACTCAGAACCGATGATTCCTGTGTACTCGGTTGCCTACATGCCGGCGGTTAGCGGGATTTTTTAATCGGCCGTATCTCGCGAACGCGACTTCGCAGACCACATGTTATTGGGATCAATTTACTCAGCTCGACGCCCTTTATTAGCCCTATCATTTTCCGCATCTAATTTTGGGCCACCCTGTAGAACAGTGCGGGTTTTATATAATTTCGCGGATCATGAACCGATTTTGCGAGGTCGATCATCCAATATTTCGCGAGGTAACGATCCGAGCTGGTATAGTATAGTCGACTTGATGGACTGCCCCCACTATGAGGCCATTATGTAACGATCACGTGAGATAGTCACATTTTTTTTCTTTCTTAATAGACAGCTCGTAGTATTGGCTTCTTACCAGCGCTTACTTCATCTCTCTCTCTCTCTCTCGCTCTCTCTCTCTCTCTCTCTCTCTCTCTCTCTCTCTCTCTCTCTCTCTCTCTCTCTCTCTCACTAATAATTCCGTAGACTACCATCAAACATTTTCTTTAACAGCCCTTCATAGAACGCTGATTGGCCATTTCCGGCTCATAGGCCGCAGGAGTAATGTCCCTCGGATCAATGATGGGGAAGGGGAAATGAAAATCGGAAAAGCAATACCCATCTTTTGTGTAATATTTCCAGTTTCTAAAGTATAACGAGCCTTTCGTAAAACGTTTCTTGAAATGACATTTGATGGAGATTATGATTAATCATTGTTTTGCCACCATAATTATTGTCAAATAAGTATCCTGTCTGTATATACTACGTTAATCGTTGGACAGCTTCTCTTTGAATCCAGGAAATCTTACGATACTTGAAAGAAAAACGAACGCACGTATGTAACTTTCCGATCATTTGTGTAATCTATGTAGACGAAACTGAGGCTAATTAATGCCCTTTTTACATTTTAAGGTAGTCCTAGTGTTTTTACACATAGTGCACAATCGCATGAAATTTTGATACGTTAGTCTTAAAGCGCCCTCCAATACACCTGCAAAGTTTGAGTGTATACCTTAACGAACTTTTTAGCGAGAAAAATTGAGTTAAAAATCACGATTTTAGAGTAGCGACTACAGGAAGAATCATGACCGCGCGGAGATTACCTCGAAATTCATACACTAATATAGTCAAGAATTATACAACCAAACGCTCATTTTGTATTAAAAATATTCAGGATTCAGATTTTCACGAAAAAACATAAGCTCAACGGATGTTTGAAAAAGATTTTACGAGTTTTTGGTAGCCACGGGTACTGACTCTCTCTTGTTTCATGCATGCCCCGTTCACCGTGCGCTCCGCCGCGTCTACGTTTCCGCTGATTCCCCCCCGCCGGTCGTGCGAGGACTACCTTAATTCGAATCTTTTTCCAGGGGACGATCAATTGGTTTCGATCGTTGGTTCACATTCAGATTCGACACTCATCTACACATACAAAAAAGCTGTTCATTCGTTTGATTGATCCGCTCATTTATCGCTGTAGTATGCAATGCGGCTAGTTCTAGTTCAAGCAAATCCACTGCTACAATGGGATGGGGTCTTAAGCTGCGCGTGATGTATGTGATGTTTAATAATCTGGAGATAGTTATGTTTTAATTCGCACAGATTCTGAGAAAATAATGTACAAACTACATAAAGCTCATTACACCTAAATCATAATAATCGAGCATACGATTCCCTGTAGCTCCTGAAAACTCATTGATCATAGGTATTTATAAATCTACTCACTGCGAAGATTCTAGTATAATAGTATAAGGCAGCTCGACTGAAGTACCTCTAGTCGAATTGCACTGGAGACCGCGAGAGATTTTTTAAATAAATTATTGATTTTTCGGAAAAGTTGCAAATAATTATTTTGAATAGCAGCATTGAACCGGAACGACGAATTTCACGAGGGCGTAATGAGACCGTGATGGGACGAGAGGTCTCGGCCTTTCACTAATATAAACCCAATGGGAATTTCCAAGAGATTCATTATTCATCCGCGTAAGACCTTAATGATCAGAGGCACTCGTCTCTGTTTCACTTCTTCCCTATGCTATCCAAACTGCGCGTCTCATAACGACCAACGGGCTTGCAGCTAAAACCGAGACTCGGGGATCTTGCTACATACCACCATATATACCATATTATATATGTGTGCATACATATATACTCTAGTACAACTAAAGTTGGAGCAGCCTCTCTCGTAATATAGCGTATGTCTCTTCAATTCCAAACTCTGTTAATAATACTGGCATTCCGCACACTGAAGAACGAAATACGTGCTGAGGGTTTGGCATGGACGCGAACACAGACCCATCTCGCGGAGTAGCAAAATCCTCAACCTTTGAAATATAATCCCAATCCGACCTTTCCCGTACTCCCCTTCGCGGCCAGAACAGTTTTTTTGCTGTATTAAAAAAAACCAACCTCTGTGTAACATGTTACATGGAGCGAAGTCTCATATACAGTTTTTCGAACGTCTGTAGCACACAGTGCATGCTTCCGTGAAAATGTGTCAGCCAAAAGTCCCGTTAGTCTTTCTGCTTTATTTGTGTGTGCGTGTGTGTGTGTGTGTGTGCGTGCTGTGAGAGCAAGGGGATTCTTCTGTGTGCGTTAACAGAGGGGTTAAAAACGTTATATACTTTATTCGAGTCCGAACGTTAGCCGATGTGACACGGCTGGCGCTATACACTGAGAACACCCACCACCAGGTGGAGGGAAGTGCCTATTTATGTCAGTCGAAATTACGATGAGAATTTCAACCTTTAGCCGGTCACGCGTTACTTTGGGAACTTTGCACGGGGGAAATTCGAAATGGGAAAACGAAAATTTATGCGACACGTGTAAATAAAAAAAATCGATGCACAATTTTCGCGTATATTGAGGCGTCTGTGAGGTAGAATTCTAAGGTTATTCAGAATAGAGTGAGTGTAAAAGAAATGAAGAAATGTGCACTTGGTCGATAAAACACGACTATCAAATATATTATTGCAAGTTCCGGGTTGGCAGACGATTGTCGAGCACCAAAAGAAGCTGCCAGCATGGTATACGCGTATTCGAATTTACGGGAAGATTGAGCACGTGTATAGCTTTCAATATAAAACCAAGGGTGGTGCTTCGCCGTTATAGCGGCAGTAAGGACGATACTCGAGACACGAAAGAATGCACATGAGGGAGAATCAAAGGACTCCTTTAATATCCGAAACGAGAGAACAGTGCTATATGTGATGTGGAATCCTAGACGCATCGATGAACCTGTCGCGTGAGAGGACGTCCCCAGGGACTGATGCTCTGAAGGAGTATAACATATAGACACGTACATACACGTGAGATAATGATTTTCGCCCATTCCAACTGTTCAGCGATTCAGCAGCATTCAATAGCCCTTTTATCAGTTTGACGAAACACTCAACAACCAGCACGGTCTGAGCATCATTCTCTATGGCTTGTCTGCCGAAACCTCCCCACCCGTTACAGTTTCAGGCTACACGGAACGAAGTTTGGTCAACCATGGTCCTTTATCATATGGTCTAGGGAGCAAATATTCGCTTGATGAAAAAAGAACTCAATCATGATTTCACGCTGAAAAGAAGAAAGTCTCGCGGATGCATTTTCAAATTGGCCTGAAGCTCCCGGACATAGCTACACATCATTTACTTCATCCTTGTAGAACACATGCTAGACTTCTACTTTAGTAAAATGGGATATAAATACTTCATGTGCCAGAGTTTTTACCAATTTATAAGCAATTTCGAAAAAATATTGACTATCGATCGCTGTCTACCGTAGTAGAAAGGTTTATGTTATGCATGTTAGTGGCAGCCCTCCTACTCTTCGTCTTTTGCCCTTTTTGATGCTCATAGAGGTGAAAGAAAAAAAAAAATAATGTAGCCCATCTTCCGCACAGAGTCATTGTCTTGTGGTTGACTGGCCTCTGAAATATACGACAGCCAACAAATCGCTGCCCCTTCGAGCTCAACTGCTGGTCTCGGCGGTTCTTCACGAAGATCTCTCCGTGAACACATGCACTTCACCCTACTATTATCCGCTCCAGATGCTTCGAGATGCGTTGTAACATGCTTCGTGCTTCTGCTGGTGATATTCCAGCACGATTCTGCTACCTGATAGTGGTTTCATACCATCACCTAGATCGTACGTCAGCGAAAGACTCTCTGTAGCGAAAGCGTTCCGCACCATACAAGCTTGCATCAACGGGAATGGAATGTCATTTATTCAACGCCTATATGATATTTCTGTAGCATCGACCATCCCGGTTTTCAAATAGTGGCAAACTATTAGTATGATGATTTTGTTTCAATGAGTATTCATTTTAAATGGTTTACCGGTCGTTGTGTGATGTTTCCAATAAGTAAAGAACTCTCTACCAAAATTCTCGCTCTTACTGTCATCAAATTTTACCCTGAACATTGCACGAACGGAAGTAATGTGGCCTTGTCAACGCAGTAGCACTGCTTCCTTAAATCGTTGTCCTTCCAAGAATGTCATTGAAAGTTTTCTGTTTTTGCTCTTCGTTGGATTGGAGAACGAGTTATTACGTGGTGGCATCTCACAACTGCAGTCTGTGTAAGTTAACGCAGTGTAAGTAATTATCTAAACTCATTCCGAGTAATGGTCATGGTAGACGCAGCTGAAATTGGCTTGAAGTGAAAGACCGGGAGTTTTTTTTTGTCGTGTCCGATATAATAATGTCAATATTTTTTGTGGCATCTTCGTGGTATGTACGGCTGTTGGCTTCCTCTTTTTGAGACCTGAGGCGAAAGGGCCTTAGTTGGTAGACTATATTAGGCAAGTATCCGAGGTTCACTGCCTTCTTGGGTGACACTAACTTCTTTCTTCATCCAATGATCAATCGTCAGGTAATGCGATAGGATTGATTTCTTTTTAACTTCTGATACTTTATACGATGGAGCGTAGAAGTTTTCACAAAGTTCCATGCATAGGAATGAAAGTAGTCCAAGCAGTCGCTGTAGGATATCCTATCAAAACTCATCACTCATGGAGAATGCAACCAAGATATGGCCCTACGGTAAATAATACTTGAAGCAAATAATGAAGTCGATCGCCGATGCACCCAAAGTACCTCAACAACAGTGAGAAAATTGTCTACACATTCCACGTTTTTCCTGATATGTGTGCACCACACTTCTACGATATAATCGTAGTCTGCAGCAACACTTTGAATATCTTCGTTTACCTTTTGTGTCTTCCGTTCGTTTATCGATGCAAGAATTTCCTTCACCGCACTAACATTCCCATAAGAACATATTGACTGTTGGTTATATGCGCTCTACAGATAATAATGCACTCTATGAAGAAGCTTTGGACCACGTAGACACTCAGTTTTATATTTTCCCCGATATCACGCGATTTTCCGTATGACGATCGAAATATATTTGCTCAGGTTAGATAGCTTTGGGTCACGTGGACGTTGTAAACGAAGTCGTTCGGGAGATCGTACATGGACAAACCAAAGGGTTACTCGATATTCTATCCAAGCCAGAAATACTATTGATTACTTTCCAAGTATTATACGGGTCAGAACATTTTCCCGGAAATGCGAACGATCTTATGAGACTAATATTCACACGTAAAATCCACCAAAATATGATTTACGGAGAGTGTTTTTGTTTTCCATTGTATAATATGTCTGCAATCGTAGGCTATTAAAAAATTGAAGATATCCAATCATACTACGAATATTTCCGTTGTTCTAATTTATTATCATTAAGGCCATCGCACCTGTTTACTTGTCACAATCTTATCATTCCTCTAATTACCCCTCACGGTGTAGCGATTAAAAAATCAATATACTGCAAGGGCAGCTTCGACAAACAATACGCGATAATCGCGATCCACAATCAAATACACTTGATTTTTTTATTTAATATATTTTTGTTCTCATCGAGGTTATCGATATTCCCATGGTTACGGAACTTCAACGAATACGTCAATATTCGCACCAACAAAGATAGAATTATATCAACGGATAAAGATCGAACGATGGAATTTTTAAATCTGCTACCTAAAAATAATTTATAAGAAAACTTTAATTCCGTAAAGCATTATAATACGGTCATGAATACAATATACAACATTGATGTTCTCGACTGAGTTCGCCGTCATTCTGTCATTGAATTTTTGTGTCACTAAAAATGGGACTAAAGAATAGGTAGCAGATGAATATGTTGATGGTGTAAGGTCAACCTGTTGCTCTGCCCGGTAACTGCTGTTATCTCATAAAAAGGAATCTGTATCATATATATGATCTTAAAAATCTATTGTGGCTAAGTCTATATCGATAAGAGAAGGGAGGAAAGTTTTCCTGCGTAATTCACGATCGTTCCACGAAACCCCTCAAGACTATTGATAACGAAAAGTAGCAGCCGCAGTAGTATGAGAAATTACGGTATAAATAGTTAACCGGATCAGTAGAGTGGCATCAGTTCGCTTTGAAACGTTCTACCTGCCAATATTATCAATAATACAATAACTTTGTTAAAATCAATCGACACAACATGAAATTCGCCGCTCTTGTTACTCTTTGTATCTCTATGGTCGTACTTGTGACCGCCAACGATCTCGCAGCTGGTGAACGCCAAGACGGCGATGTTCTCGTTGCAACGAGGCGACTTTATCGGGTAAGTCATTCGTCATTCTGTTCCAATTGACTGCCCGTCACATATCATCTGCAGCCATGTTTTATGAAAAATAATAATTATTGACCGGCTTAGACTAACCTACCAAGGTGATAAACGTTACCATATCGAAAAGCAATTAAAACGATGATGATAGTGGAAGGTAGCGTGCACATGTCATTTGGGACAAGTCGGTGATGTCCGTGTAATGATAACGAGTTATGGCTCAATAGAGCCAGCGTTAGTTTAATCCTGTCGGACGGTAAAATTGTGCTTGCAGCCACCGGTACCGGGAAAGCCAATGGTAGCGCGGTCGGGATTTAATACTGACGGCGAAATTACCGCTGTAAACGCTGTCAATGCACCGGGCTCGGACGCAGACGTGCAGATCGTCAAAGGTGGTCCCGGTGAAGGCAGCGTTGTGCTCACAGCAATTAGCTCTCCCGGAATGGGTCTCGACGTTCAGGTCGACATATACGCCACCAAACCTTCCGGCGTCAGCACCGACGCACCCGCATCTGCTTAAACATCGTCAAACCTATTTCTCGTCGAACTGTCCTCAATGCAAATTACTTTAATGAGACAAATATTCGGCTCGTACGTAACCGTCCACATTTGATCGAGTAATATTTCTACGAAAGAAAAATGTATGAAAAACAAAAAATTTTGGATTCATTCGTGAATCGCTTATAGAAACAATTTAATTATGTAGAGTTCGATTATGTTTAATAAATACTGCATTCTGATAGTATGCCTGATATATATGTATAGATTCCCTGATTTTGAATCCAATGTACATATAAAATATACACGTAACAAAATATGGTAAAGATAGCGTAAAGATAGCGAGCATAATTGATCGATTAAACGAACTTACTTGTAAGTGAAGTTCAATCGTAATTGTATGAAGCGCCTCTTCCGAAGAGATAGACATTGTAGTACCCCCGATCCACGCCAGTGACGCCACAAGTTTAAAGCAAAAAACTTTTGCCTGCGCTCCGTCTTCATGACAACGCGCACCACGACATTTCTCATTCTTTAAAGCACTGCCGCAACAATCCTAGGGTAATCTCTGAATGGAGATGGGCAATTAATTGAGGGAGGGAGCTATCTCTTCGGAAGAGGCGCTTCATACAATTACGATTGAACTTCACTTACAAGTAAGTTCGTTTAATCGATCAATTGTATTTCGCGCCTCTTCCTCGAGATAGACATTGTAGATGTTTAAAGTATGTTGCGGTAGGTATTGAGCATGCATGACCTATAAGTCGTGCGTATGCCAATCTCCGTAATTTCTTATAATTACGTAGGTGTATATAATCTAGTATAATTGTTATAATATATTATGATATTAGATATTAAATTGCAGAAACCTTGCAGCCACATTGAAGTGCTGCAATTAACCCGTAAACGCCACACTAGTGCAAATTTGCACCACCTAAAATTCATTTTTTGTGAATTTTTGTTCTGATTTTGTCGTATTTTTACTGAATGAATAATATTTATCGCATTTGAAATTATGACCTTCGGTTTCCTGAGAGACTATTACCCCAAAAACCACTGGTTATCGAATAGTTTTAGATTATTTATACGAGAATTATAGTACATTGAAAATGCAAAATCCCAAATCGCACTAGTGTGGCATGTATGTATGCTCAATAGAGGTGTGGTTTTTACGGGCCAAAATCAGACCTCAACAATGTTTCTGAGACTTTGTTGCAACGCTGCTGAAATATTGCTGCAATGTTGCGTGCTGTATGGGTATTTGTTGGTATAAAAATCTTTACGCCATGTGCAGGGCAGTCGCCTCTGCTTTATTCCTCAATATTAGGATTCTGTTAAGATCTGAATCGAATTTATAAAATCCCTTTTAATCTGTTTTTTTTTTTTTTTTTTTAAAGACCCATACGAAGCTCAGTTAATACTGATAGGGTATTCTCTGACCCATCAGTGACTTGTTTCATAAAATTTGTTTCATTATTTTAACTCTAATTTAATTTTTTTTTTTTTTTTTTTTATAATTTCGATCACGCTATAAAATATAAAAAAAAAATTCTTGACTTGAGATATTTTCCAAAATTGTTGGTTCAAGGTAACTTTAAATATGCCAAACTTACAGCGTCTTTGACGCATTACTTATTTGAAACTCCTTTGAATCTGAAGTCCTTAAATTATCAAGAGTTTAAGGCGATAGTAATAACCCTTCAAACGGGAGAGCAGTGGTATAGTGGTAGCGTGCTCGGCCCACACGTAGAGGGCCCTGGTTCAATTTCTACCAAGGGTACCATTGGGAAAAATATTTTATGTGCTTTTTCTGCGACCTGGATGGTTAAAAAAAACCCATCCGAAAATTGCAGTTCCAAAAGTAAGGTGCAGCACTTTGATGTGGTAGCTGA
This sequence comes from Rhorus exstirpatorius, assembly GCA_963564615.1. NCBI lineage: Eukaryota > Metazoa > Arthropoda > Insecta > Hymenoptera > Ichneumonidae > Rhorus > Rhorus exstirpatorius. The sequence continues at coordinate 39,823,967 of OY751313.1, forward strand.
AAGACTGCGAGGTACCCCAGGTTCGCCTCCTGGTCCCGTAGCCTCACCCGGTAGAAGCAAAAATAATCAAGAACGTAGCTTCAGAGCTAGGGCATACGAACTACGACCTCATCCATCCCGATGCTATTTTCTCAATGGTATCATCAACGCATTGTTACAGAAAGATGCTCGCTCCACTACCAATGAAAATCTCAACTCGACTCGTGATTATACGTCACGCTGATACAACTGCGGTGGGCTATTTTTACCCACCTCTGAACTTGCGAAAGTGCCAACCACCTTTGCCGTTTCTTGAACCTTTGTTCATATATGATTATAACATTTGTATACATTAAGCTAATACCGTTATAGGTATCAGAACATAAAAATTTCCATATCGGAGATGCCAAGGAAACGAAGTCTTTGGTACCCTTGCATCTCTAATATCAAAAGACTGAAAACTGAATTGACTTTTGTCAAAATCCATTAATTGTAATAGGGCGACCAGTCACTTTAGTCTCAGAATTCATGATTATGAGTAGTGGTTGTTACGTGATGACTCGTAATATCTTTGCAGATAAATGATTTAGTTCTTTCCTCTTGTCTCTTGTATTCCATTATCTTGTATTCGTCTTTTCTTTTTCCTGCATCAAGTTGATGAACCTTAATACAAGATTCAGCCTCGACAAGAACCATGTCACCAAGAAAGATTTCAATGAGTAGGTAATTATTTTATAATGTACCCGATACCCACATTGCTCTTTTATATATATGTAAATGTTCACTCGTTAAAACCAAAAAATCCGTTTTCAAAAGAAGTCTGCATTTCTGAGACAGCAATCTCTCTTGGCTGGCTCATTGTGCTACCAGTAGCCGAATGTTCTTAAAGATTAATTCTTTTATTGAATACGGCTCGTTTCGCTAGTTTCCTAGTCGTTAAGCTGATTACCGTTTTACAAGTGAAGGCGTTAATGAAAATATTCATAAACCTTTGATTTTTACTATGAGCAAGATCCTTCATGGTATCCGGGTAGCCAAATTTTTGCAAAGCAAATCTGTATGTCTCGAGTATCGGCTTGTTTGCCGAGTCACATTGAATATCTCGGAAAAGGAATGGCGAAATTATCAAATTAATTTTTCACCTACTAACCAGGTGGCTCTTTCCTTATGTAAAAAGGTTCAAAACATTTAGTCCGCTTACAATTCAAGCATAACGCCCGGGAGCGTTGAGAGGAATATTTGTAAAAAATTGGTCCCGCCGGCTGAGATAGTCAGCTTTCCTCTGCTGTGGAAGAATATTTTTTACAGAGCAGATATGCCAACTGATCAAGTCAGTGTTTATCCTTATGAAAGAATATTCGCTGTCTTTAGCAGCCTGTGGCTAATACATAGCCGCATAGAACCAATTGGTATTCCTATATGAAGAAATACTCACTGCCAGAGGCAGTAACCTGTTTACGTAGGCCATTAAGATGGTTCATTGAGAATATTCGCTGTCTCTAGCAGCCTGTAGCTAATGCATAGCCGAATAGCACCAATTGGTATTCCTATTTGGAAGAATATTCGCTGCCAGATGTAGCAACCTGTTTAGCCTTTGAGATGGTTCATTCGCTGTCTTTATCAGCCTGTGGCTAATATATAACCGAATAGAACCAATTTGTATTCCCATGTGAAGAAATATTCACTGCCCGAGGCAGCGAACCTGTTTATATAGGCTTCTGGGATGGTTCATTGAGAAAAATACTAACCTTTTCTCCATCGTAGTGCCTTGGCGACCATCTCTCGAAGGCATTAACCTCGCTCACTCCTCTGAGTACGCAGCGGCTACACGTCCTGCAGAGATGGCGTTCTAGACAGAACTAACAATAAGAGACCCTAATCTTGCAGAGATTATGGTCTCGGGCCTCTCTGTCACTCTCATTGCTGCGACCGCTGCTGCTTGACAATGAATACTCGTGATCTGTGACCCGACAAGACAAAACAGGAACATCCCGTTCTTTTAAAATGTGTATCAATATCCTTCAGATAAAAATCAAGTATTCACTGTATCTAACAGTCCTGGACTGTTGGAAGAGTGAGCCTGGCCCGCCTTCCTTTGCAATACTCTACGCCTTCCGTAGTTTTTTTTTTTTTTTTTTTATTATTATTGGATTTAGCAGTCCTGGACTGCTGGAAGAGTGAGCCTGGCCCGCTTTCCTTTACAATATTATACGTCTTACGTAGCTCTTTTTTTTTTTTTTTTTTTTTTTAATATTATTATTATTATTATTGGATTTAGCAGTCTTGGACTACTAGAAGAGTGAGCCTGGCTCGCCTCCCTTTACCATATTCTACGCCTTACGTAGTTTCTTTTTTTTTTTTTTTTTTTTAATTATTATTATTGCTATTGGGTTTAGCAGTCCTGAACTGCTGGAAGAGTGAGCCTGGCCCGCCTTCCTTTACATATTCTACGCCTTACGTAGTTTTTTTTTTTTTTTTTTTCAAATTATTATTATTGTTATTGGATTTAGCAGTCCTGGACTGCTGGAAGAGTGAGCCTAGCCCGCCTTCCTTTACCATATTCTACGCCTTACGTAGTTTTTTTTTTTTTTTTTTTAATTTAATTTAATTTGATTTTTTTTTTTTTTTTTTTTTTTTTTTTTTTTTTTTTTTTAATTTATTTATTTTATTTATTATTATTATTATTATTATTATTATTATTATTATTATTATTTCAAAATTATTTTCAACGAATACGTGGTTTAGATCCCACTCGTGTAACGCCAGCGTTCAAAATAAAAGAACTGCTCGCGTCGGTTGCAAAGCAATCGAGCGCCATAAGGTTAACTTACGTCTTTTGTGATGTTTACCTGCGCTGGCACTGCATTTTTTCCATCTCACGCTGTCGAGTTCTTGTCGAGTTCTGCTTTCGTGTCACAGACAACGATATGCGATTCAGTGAGAGCCGAATGCACAAAGCATATTCAGCCACACAGCCTAACTGTGGGCTGACGCATTCCCGCGCTGTCGAGTTCGGCTTTCGTGTCCTAGACAACGACGTGCGATTCGGTTAGAGCCGAATGCACAAAGCATATTCAGCCACACAGTCTAACCATGGGCTGATTCAATCCCACGCTGGAACTCGAATCCCGTGTACATAGACACGGGTGTGCGATTCGGTTAGAGTCGAATGCACAAAGCATATTCAGCCACACAGCCTAACTGTGGGCTGACGCAATCCCGCGCTGTCGAGTTCGGCTTTCGTGTCCTAGACAACGACGTGCGATTCGGTTAGAGCCGAATGCACAAAGCATATTCAGCCACACAGTCTAACCATGGGCTGATTTAATCCCACGCTGGAACTCGAATCCCGTGTACACGGGTGCAGACACGGGTGTGCGAAGCCACGCACAGGATATCCCGGCTGATGCAATACGTTACAGCTCGAGTCTGCCTAGAAACATCAATCTGACACTCTTTTAGGTTATACTTACTGCGAGTGTCCTTTGTATTAATTTTTTCCCGGGGTCTCTTCGTAAGGGTCCCCGATCTCCGCGATTATCCTTGATATCACTTTTATGATAAAACGTCGACTTTTCGTCGAATATTACTTTCCTTATTCTATTATTTGCACTATCGTGCAAAAAAAACTTGTGTTTACACCGGCACAAAACGAAAGAATGAGAAATGTCGTGGTGCGCGTTGTCATGAAGACGGAGCGCAGGCAAAAGTTTTTTGCTTTAAACTTGTGGCGTCACTGGCGTGGATCGGGGGTACTACAATGTCTATCTCTTCGGAAGAGGCGCGAAATACAATGTGCTAGAGCGTCATGTATGTGCCTCAAGAAAGACTTCGAGACTCTTCTTTCACCGTTAACTTAGCATATGACCCCGCGGGAGCTAGAGCCAAGTCTAAAGCGTGCATTTTCTTCCGGGCAAGACTCGTGTACCCAGCGAGCATCTTTCTCTCGCTTTCTCTTTCTCTCTGTCTCTGTATCTCTTTTGGTCAAAGCTTCTAGCGCCGTAGCGAAGGCATACTTTACCTTATTCCCGCATATTACAGAGATTTTAGGATATGAAGTCTGGGTGCATCTTTTCGCTAGGCCATATAACGTCGAGGCGAGCTCTCGCATGGTCCGCTAAATAACAAACGGGGCCCAGCAAAAGTGCATAGGTACATGCCCGACCTATGAACCTATATATATATATATATATATATATATATATATATGGCACCCTGTAGTACATTTATTCAGATATATACAGCTCTACGTGTATGCATCTATCTGCACTACCTATACGGAATTATCGGGAAGCTTGTGCTACGGAGACTATAGGATGGAGAACTGGTTATCGTTCAGGGACTCGTTCGTTGGCATTAGAGTAGCCTTGAATCGCTCGTGGATGAAACGAATCTCGGATATGCTGTAGCTATAAATATTGTCGCCTCACAGTGGCCCATAATCGATGAGTTTTAGGTGCGTCATAGACACCTGCGATAATCCGTTAACGTATACATGCCTAAGTATGAAATCCTTCCAATGTGCATATAGGTGATCCATACGTGTTACCTCTTCACCTCATCCGTCCTGTAACTATCGTATATCCCATCGGTATTGCAAAGATCTAAACATGCACGGTCCTAGTACACATACCAAATATATATTCGATTTGTTGTAGAGAGTACGAATAGCATGACATGCGCACTTGTATACATGCATATCATGTCGTAATGTACGTAAACGTGGAAATCGACGTTGTTCTCGTGGGGTTGCCCATAAGGTATGCCCCCTCAACCCCCCATACACATGCGCCAGGTGCAATAATTGCGGCAATCTCCACCATATCTCATTCTATGTACGGCACAAGCGTGACACGTAGTATGCACAATACGTACGCGTGCATACTGCTCTTGCTAGCGTGAAATTATACGCCTCATGCGTTATCCCTCAGCCAGCATACCAGCAACCGCCACTCTCTATCACTCTCTCTCTCTCTCTCTCTCTCTCTCTCTCTCTCTCTCTCTCTCTCTCTCTCTCTCTCTCTCTTTGAACTATCCAGCATTGCCAATGCCGTATATACGGTACCACATAGCCGATTCTGCATCGTGCTTCACCCGTGCCCTTATTAATACCAGCCCAACTACTATCACTAGTCAGTACTATGTATTATACTTCAGCTAACATTACTGTATGTACCTTTAACACATATATATTTATATATATATGACGTTTTTACGATTAACGACAGTCGGTTAAGCTCGGGTGCTGCAAGGTATTCGCTGGAACATTGAAATCATCGGGGAAATCGTCCATAAGAAATTTTCGGTTCAACAATTATGCAGCGCTACAATCTATATATTTATAACCACCAAACGAATTTTACGTGATGGCCGGTTTTATTTTTAAAAAAGAGCTCTGGTTATGCAAACCCTCTGGTTTGTATACGCGGGGAAAACACAATTGTAGTTTTTGGATATTATATAATAATTTTATTGAAATCATGCTTTGCAAAGCACTTCACGAATATTTTATAACTTCTTTCGGAATAAATAATTTTTTTCTCCTGGACGTAATGAGTGCACGCGAATGGCTACCGATATACGATACTTGGGATGAGAAAAAAAATTTGCGTGATACTCTGGTATATTTACCAATAGCGTTATCCGTATTATTTTGTTTCAAGTTATATATAAAAGAAGAGTACCCGGAAGCAATGGAGGGAGAGCGAGAGAGAGAGAGAGAGGGAGGGAGCAAGCGAGATAAATTATTTGCATTCGTACCGATCCGTTCTTGCAAAAGAGTTATGATTATATATATATATATACATGCCTATATAGCGTTAACTCGTGTATGCTGCAGAAAGTAGGAATGGAATAAGAAAACTTTTGTGCAAGTACATTGAAAACGCACACGAAAAATGTTAAGAATTCGTGAGTTCTACCGACGACGGTGAATCGGCGAAGTGGTGAATTCGCGGACAGCAGCAAAAGATATTCTCGAACTGAAAAGTTGCTTGCTATTTCAATGTGCCCACTTCTTTTTGAGCTCTCACGGTTATTTCAGGCATATACATCCCGGTAGTTTTTTTTTCTTTCTTGTTATCTTCTTTTCATCATCTTTTTCATGCCCTTTCGTTCCGAAGTTTTTCCTCTCACATTCTTTGATGCGAAACAGATCCAAGAGAGAATAAGCTTGAGGGTACAAATTAAATAGATTAAACTCGCTTCGCAACAGGCCTCAATGAAAATTTTCGTACCGAACGGAATTTTGCCGGGGCTGCAAAAGATATTCTCACTGATGGCTGACAGTTTGTTCACGAAGAGTAATCCATGCAGGATTGGCGATATACGAGAGGTGTTAATTGTACGATGCATACGTGAGGAAACTCGGATATCTTTGGTCCCTCAGGTAGTAGGTGGTTAAAACTTAATGCATAATTACGCATATGAGTTTTAATTAGACATCTGTGCATCCCTGCCACATAGGGGTTACTTGATGTATAGGTATAAGATTTGATTTCCTTACTCTATATACGTATACACGTATATAAATATAAATACATTGCACGCAGATGACGAGGTATCGAGTCAAGGTATCCCGCGGCAGTATCGGCTTGACGTTGAGGGCACTAGGAAATCAGCGAGGCATCAAACGAAAGGACAGGCTTGCGTTAACTCTAACCACGTGGTCGCTAAATGCTGAGCAGAGTGACTTTCCGTTACTTAACAGTCAGCCACAGGGCCGTGAATGGAGCACTCCCTATCTCATACACCCTGATATGTAGCAGCGGAGAGAGAGAGAGAGAGAGAGCCAGAGAGACGCAGAGTCCGTAACTAAAAGGGTCGTGATGAGTCGGCACCCTAAGTAATATACAGGGTGTCCCTGACGGATAGAATTTCTTGATGCTTGCATCAGCGGTTATCGAGTTCAAATGATGTGGCAGTGCCACAAACTATGTATGCTTGCAGTACATTCACTATACACACATTGCGAAAAAGTTTCACTGCTAGAAGTCATTGTGTCTCCGTGAAATTAAATTTATGTAGTGGAATTCAGTTTTTCGAAACAGTTTGTCACAACTATACAATGTTCTGGAAATATTAGTCTCGCTCCTGGATAGTCGGCGGAGCCACAGCGACCTCCGGCGTATATATATTCGTGGTGGAAGAAAGACAAACCGCTTCTCAGCGCCTTCTTCATCATCGATAATTAAGTTTCTGGAACATTCATAATTCGCTGTGGACGCCTCAAGCACCTAGCGTAATCAACTATTCTGTCACGTTGCACGGTGCAAGATAACGATTCACAATTTCGAAGCACTACAGTTGGCACAGGGACGAATATATGAGCTTATTTTACGTCAAATTGACCTGCCTGTGTACCTAATATTCCCATGTCATCATTTTTTATTTTGTTGTTATAATGCTAAAAGGCATACGGGTTATTTTCTAGATTTTTTTTTCGCTAGGCTCTATATTTATCAATGAATTTTTGCTTCCTCATGGAGCAAGTTTTGTTGTTATGACAAAATTTTTTTTTCCGTCGTTTTGATGCCAGAGTGCTTAGAATGTGTCAAAACGTTTAGAAAACACATTTATAAAAAAAATTCTGGATGTATGTGCGTGTGTATGTGTGTATTGGACTGGCAAAATTCAAACCTCTATATCATTGAGAACGGTTTAATCTACACCGCTTTCCGTACACATGTAAAGATGTACTACAGTCCCTTCTGTTATTACAATTTTCGTCAAAAATTACAAGTTTTGTGGTATTTTGAAATTTCCAAAAGACGTCCTTGGTCGCTCTAACTTCCGAAAATTCTGAGATATCAGGCTAATTTTTTTACGCAAATACGTTAAAGGACAAGAATGTTTGGTATTGAATTTGGGGAGAGTCGATTGAGGGGTTCAAATTATAAAAAATTTTGAAATATGATAAGAATGTTTGATTTTGAATTTGGAAAGAATCTTTTAAGGAGGTCGTCTCGTTGCTTGACCTGACCCCTCAAGGAACTTTCTGGCGATAAATTCAATAGCAAAAACCGAGAATTTAACATACGGTCGTATGGGGGGAGCTACTTGCTCAGCTTTTAAAACACATCTTTAACATATTGGATGATTGGATCGTCCGATAAACAAAGTTTCTATTTGTGCATTAGGTATTAAGGATTTCAACGAGCCTTGAAAAACCTCGTGTCAACGGATATTTGACAAAGCAATGTTAAGAAAACTATTGCAAAACAGAGCAATCCAAGTGACAGCCTCGCGCACGGAGGCTCTCAGTGAGTGTCGGCAACACCGCATGCCCTGCCACACACGAAACCATATATGTATGTGTGAGTGGCACTTTCCTTCCCAAATTCCCATACGTTTCGAATTTGTCTCGAGCCGAGGCTATGAATTTCAATTTTTCTACATACGATAGTAAATGCATAATTATTCTATTTATTGTGACAAAAAAACTGTATCTTCCATTAGATCGGGGTTTATTTGCACATACATGCACTGCAATTAATATAACCATTTCGATTCTCCTTTTGCTATTCTATGGCAGCCTACATACAACGTACATCGTATCATATGTATTACGAATGTTGTGTCGATTCATTTGACAGCTGGTTAATTTGGAGGTTAAGATCGTCCGTATAAACCACGGTACGAACCGACTCGTAACACGAAAAATGCAGTGTTTTGCCCAGTGACGCACTCACCCACACATCTTAATTAAATCAAATCGGTGACCAAAATGAAACCCATCGTACAAATTATTTTTTTTCAATAATTTTTTATACGTGGGCGTATACCGTAATTAGTAAAATTATTTTTAGAATGTTAGAGGGCGTTGGTATCGATTCATTTTAAATGTTTGGTGATGGGACGCTCATTTGACCTCGATCCCACGAGACAGCCTCCTTAAGCGGTTCAGATTTCATATAATTTTGAAATTTTCGAAAAATATCTGTGATCACTCTAACTATTTCAAATTTCAGATTATGAACCTAAAAAAATTTACATTAGTAGGCTAGGAGACAGGATATTGAACTTTGCGAGCACAAATAGAATTTAGAAAACAAATTGAAAACCTGCACATTTTGCATCCTTATTACAAAGCTTTCTCTATGAGGAAGCCAAAATTACGAAAGACATCTTGACATTTATGAAACTAGATAAACCATCTCCTCATAGAGGTAACTTTGTAATGATGAAGCTATGTGCAAGTTTTCAATTTTTTATAAAATAATTATACACCAAAAACAAATGGTTGTAGTTACAATTTGAGAATATGAAAAATTCTGTACCAATGCCTCAAATTTGAAGCCATATTCCGGAATGGGTAAGAGCTATTTTTTTCCAAATTTATTTGTTCTAAAAAGAATTGTGTAAATAATTTAAAAAATTGTGCGGGCTTGATTGCAGATGGTGAGAGCCAGTCTGATGTGGAATACCTCATATATAATACAGATCGATTTGTAAGATACGTGTATGAGTTAAGGTATGTACATGGATAACGGTATCGGAAAACTGCTAGCAAGAATAACTATTAACCGATACGATAATATTTTTCTTTTATCGAAGAGCCGAGGCGGAGGAAAGCTCGAGGTGCATGGGAACCCAAGATACTGGTTTTTCCGTGAACCTTCACGGAACATCGAGTCTCCCTCTCCAAAGGGAAAGGCAGACCGAAGTGCGCGAGAGCGAAACAGGTGCATCAGAGGTTTACGGTTGCACGATGCCCTCGGGCTTGTGTATTTTCCGACAAACTTACCTATCCTAAATGGCCCCCAAGCTACGGAACCGTTACATGGCTTGTGTTACTTTGGAAAATGTCGTAGCTCCAGACGCATCCGCCATATTTGAATAAGATATTAAGAAAAGCTTCGAGGCAGCGAGACTTCGTCACGGTGTTACCCCGCTGCCGATGGGCTGAGCTATACATACACAGCCTTCCCGGCATCTTTCCACGACTACGACCGGCAAAAGACACGGTCTCTATATCCTTTTATCGACGAGTAGGTTAGCTCGTTGAAAATTTCATGCTAGAGACTTCGTGAGTACTACAACGGCGAACTGAACTAGCACAGGAAAGGAGATTCAAAGTCTGTTCAAGTTTCCTCATTCGGAGGGCACGAGTAATCCCCTCCCACCGGTGAAAACATCGGCTTTCTTGCTTGGTAAATGCTCAGCGATGCCAAAGCTCGAGAAACGCATTGCGCTTTTCTATGTATATAGGCAAAAGTGTAGTTGTTTTTTTCGGTAAAATAGAATTTACTCGAAAAGACCAACGGAGACGACGAGATGCCCACTTCACATCTTCAGTATTATTATAAGCACAGATGGTAGGGGGATACCGATTGTATACGGCTATGAAATTCGAGTGCGTCCGTCGTTTTCAACATTTTGGGAAAACCTGCCAAACGTATATGCCCGTCAAAGCATCACTCATACGTTACGCGCTTCGATAGCTATGCAATTTTTTTCATCTTCGATCAGACTATCACTGACTCCCTCCCGTCCCCTGACTCTTCGCTTCAGCTCTGTTGCTCCGTTGATGTATTTTTGTTCAGACTGTTTTTTTTTTTAATTCATTTTTATATTTCCGCGTACCGAGACCGAATAGCAGTGGAATTGGCGTGCGCAAGCAACCGAACGGAGAGAGTCGATAATAATAATTAAAATCTTTCGGTCTAGCAACTTGGTAGCACACAAATGACGGCAGTGGGAGGATGAAATGGACATTCTCGGGCATTGCCACTTCTCTCATTCGTTCCACACGCGCGTTAACCCTCCACGTGTAACACCTATCCCCCCCCCCCCTATTTATTATTCATACTATACTGCATATTAACAAAGTGCATTGTTTAAGGGAATTTTTTTTTTTTCAAAACACAATGTTTCTCGTGTGATGGATCGTTCTCTCATTCGGAATCGAAAATTGATTTTTTCAGCGAACAATTTTGCGAAGTGAGTCGCTTTTTTCCCCTCCAATTCGTATGCTCTCTGGATATCCCATGACGCCATATCGTTATATTTTTCATGCCTGACGATTTAATGGAGTCGCGTTGGTGTGATAAGGTAACTCAGTTTTTCGTTTCGATAACTAGTGCTGTACGTCGACACACATAAATCTACAGTTGCCGTTTACCATAAACCTAGACATACACGTCTTCTTACATACCAGTGCTTCGATCGGCAAATGGGTTGAAGCGAAAACTTCAGCATACAAAAACTCGGCAATATCCCGGAATCGATACGAAATTAAATTTTATTTCCAATTAGACTAATTAAAACGTCGCGGTTATTTGCACTTCTCACGGAACAGCACTGGCGTGTTTGTGATCAAGCGGTCCAAGATTATAAACGGAAATTTATGGATGCAGTGTACGTAATGAGTGCACGTGACGTTTGAAGATTATAATCGTTAAAAATATTTAAAAAAGGGTTTTTATTGTAAATAAACTTTTGGAAAATCCGTTCATGCAAATCCTGCTTATTGGATGAGGCACGTTTAACCGAATAGTTTTAGAGATTTACATCACTATTGTGGTGTATTTAAATCGGCAAATTCGCTTAATAAAGCCCACAAAATCTATACTTGTACAGAGCAGTTATTTCCTGCATATGTTTGAAATCTCGTTGAATATCCAGATATCGTTGAAGTGATCACCGAAGCCCTTATCGTTTTCACTCTTGCGCGTGCCGGGATGAGTGGCGCATCATCCGGATCAGTGTCAACAGGAACTGACGACTATCATCAGTTAATGCTAAAGACTCGTTAGGGATTCATAGCAATCGAAATAATCGTGTGATAGGCAAACATCGTGTCTGTGCTAACGAGTATAACCAGTTACGTATTACATCCAATAAACGACAAATAGTACCCGTATATATCGGGTCATCTAAAATCGTGGGCGTTCATTTGTAACGGCTTTATACGGTAAACTCTCGAGCGCACGGCCACCTCGCGTGTACTACGACTTGCTTATCGCGTTTATACATCCTCGAACGCAATCATTCCCGTATAATTTAATTAGTCCGTATTTCACAGGGGTAAATACAAAATCAAATTTCTCTAATGGAAAAACTATTTGAACTATCAAACAGATATTTGACGCGCAAGCGCATGAGTAACTGACCTTTTTTTCTATGATTTACCATAGGTATTGAGCCTTTATTCGATGTAGAATTTTTCGAAAACTACAAACCGTTAACTTGCTGCTTTGTACAAATTTTCATACTTTGGCCTAAACAGCCTCCTAATATAGAGTTGTGCTCTTTTCGTGAGATTAAAAAATTACGAAAAATCCATTTCTGATCTAATATGAGAAAAATGTAAACTATAGTGAAAAGTTTAATTGAGTTACGGTGACGTCAGGTTTTTTATTTCAAATTTTGCAAAAAAATCACAATGAAGGTCAGATTTTGTACAAATTTGCATTTTTCAAAAAGTGTTCCGAACCTTCGAATTGAAGCAAATTTTGAAGTATAAAAGTAGTGTAAATTTAAATTTGCAATTTTTTTTTTAGGTAGTTAACTGTATTTATACTACTACCAATACCACTATACAGTCTTCCCAGAAACTTTGCAAATCAATAGGAAATATTGAGCACGTAATGATTGCGTAAAGGCTCGTTTTAATTAATAAAACTTTTCCATTATAATCAAGAAACGCACACGAGCATTCGACCGGCTTAAGCCTCGATATATTCACGACAGTCAGGGTGATGCGAATAATCGACCGATAACGACGCGTGTATGACGATATATCATCTATAATAATCCCGATGAGATCGTTACCGTCTGAGCGATATCGATGATGATGAGAGACGAAATAATGTTTACTCTCTCGAATAGTCATATGTCATATGATTCACCGCTAGCACTAGCGTAAAAATTGAACATTACGTGTTAAAACATTGAGCACAGTAGCAATCTCTTTTTCCGGTTGAAGAAAAACTGCAGCATGCCGTAATATGGTGTAAAGAGTTACGAGAGTACGGCGGTATTCTTCGTAAATGTATGTGTATTATAAACAGAAAACTGTAGTAAAGGCGATACAGCAAAGTCGAAACACGATTGCAGACAAAGCCACTCGAGGCGAATATAATCACCGAATGCTGACTTCCACTCGGTTCTTATGGTTTTCTTGCGGTTTTCTTTTCTGAACTACATGGTAAACCGCTCTTGCCCTCTCTCTCTCTCTCTCTCTCTCCCTCTCTCACTCACTCTCGCTACGGGGCGACGAAGATCGTTAACTCCAAGTGGGTAATCATACCCATGCACCGGTTTCACGCCGCAGCACCGGACCGGACGCTCTTCTCTCTCTTCTGGGATACGGAGAGCGGCTATACTGGGTGAAAAGATTACGTAGGATATACGGCTAACAGCAGCCAAATCCAGCCTCACTACAACTCGGGGCTCTCGTTAGCTCATTTACTTTTATAGATTCTACCTTGACTTATTTTTAATAAGCCAGGGTTCGTAATAAAATTATCCTATGCATTCACCCCCGTTTCTCTATTAATCGCAATCGAATCACAGTTTTGTTGTTTTCCGTATTTTTTTCCCGTCAAAATATTCGATTAAAAATCGGAGTATGGCCAGTTGACGCAAAATTAAGACATCGCGGATAATCCAGCTAAAGAGATCAGTTTAAAATTGCAATTTCTTGAAAAATTTTCAGCTTATTCGGCGTACCTATGAGATTATCGGTGATTGAATATTTCATTACACGATATTCATGTGACAAGTACGATGGATAACAAATCATGAAACAATGTTACACTAGCGAAAGCTTGTCTATGCAAAAATACCTAGAGGAATAGTCGGCCAGACGTATCACACAGCCACCCGGTATGTACCGAGTACATATCAAAGCTTGTATGCGTATATAGTTAGGATCGCTTGGTGTGTATGGTTGGCTTGGCTTGGCGGGCAGGCATATAATTATATGCCTCAAGTCCGCACCTCGAAGAGCGAGGCCGCCTTGTTAGCAAATCTCGCAAGGGCCCCCCCAAACACCTGCCTGATTGTTAATAATTTGCCAAGTTCGAGCATCACGATTGTATCAGCCCGTCGCCTCACTCGTCCCTTCAAACTCTCTCGCTCTCTTACTCTTTCTCTGACTCTCGCTCACATTCCATATTCTCGGGCATTGTTCATTGCCAAAGTTTCCGAAATACCCAGCAGTATTGAGTACCCATTATACCGAAACAATACTGACAGCCGCGTTTCAAGCACCCAGCGTCTAACCATTTCGTACATACAGAATTATTAAGCGAGATATTGTATGGATTTTTCGATAAAATCGTTAAAACGATTCTTCAAATATTCCAGAAACTCATACGATTCATTATTTTCCTTATGCTCGCTCATGCTGAGAACGATATACAGGGTGATTCAGAATACGCAGCAAAGCGGATAATTGGTATTTCAGGGTGTTGTTCTAAGCAGAACTACTTAGCTTTGTACTTAGCAAGACATCGAGAAATATATTAAACAAGACATGATAGGTTTTCAGAATAAACGTAACCTCTATTTGCGGTCAGTCTGTTCGGAAAACCTGCGAGCCTCGATCTAAGATGGCTTCAGAATCGGTTACGTTTCAATGTTGCCAAACTAATACATATAATGCCAAAAAATCAACCCCCACTACCGACTCTCAACGCGGAAAGATCCGGCGCTGCGATTGGTTGATTTATCAATATTTATAAGTGCTCTAATGTAAAAAATGTGTCGGATTAAAAAAAAAGTAGTTGTGCTTAGAATATCATCCGAAAATACCCAATATCCGCTTTGCCACCTCTTCTGAATCACCCTGTATAGTGTCAGGTAATATGTAATAGATGGAAGACATATGCTCTCCTCGTTCAAGGAAAAGCTTTTATTTTGCCTCACGTTAATTGGGATCACGAACGAAAGCGGCTGAATGATGCTTTTGTCAATTTATGGACTTATTCCCACGAGGCGGTTTTCAATTTCCCAATGTACCGAGCTTTCCGTTTGGGAGCTTCTCCGTACGTTTATACGACACACAGCGCTTCCATGAATTAGATGTTCATGCTGACAATGAGATTTTTAAGAAAAAAAATGATTGGATCTACGTCCCTTGTGTTTCTGGTAATTTTTTCTTCGTAACGGGCGTTAATGCAAGTTCATATCTGGCCATGAGTGAATTCGTACGTCTTGGGATGTGAAAACTGTGGAAGCGTGAGATAAGGATTTTGATGAATAGTTCCGTTGGGAAATTCTGGCGTTATCATGGTTTTGAGGAGCTTCACGTGAGCCACTCGACGCTTCACCGATTCCAAAAACATTATACCCTCCTCTTTCCGACTCGCTCTTTCCTCATTCGGATTTTTTTTTATCGTTTCGGCCATGACCGCGAGATCACGCGATGAAACGTGATTCAATCATGCGGTATGAGCATTCTCATGATTGATCTCAAACGAACAATCTTAATACTTAGCATAATACTTGTGCTTTTGACCACAATGCAACTGAATGTAAAAGCACGTTCAGTATTTTATCTTCACACCTGTCAACGCTTCTAATAATGCAGATGCCTTCACACTTGTTATTTATTCCTAGTGATTTTTCGACACTCTCAAACGGCCATGTAATTGATAACGGTGATTTTCATGTATATAGGCAAATAATAACGAAATCTAGACATTTTTAAAAATGAAAATGACAAAGCGATTTCTTGAATTTCACAATTTCTAATAATACGGTCCTGGCTACTGCGCTGGCTCTACGATATATAATTGTTAGCATATAATTAGCCATTGCAGGAATGATGTTGAAAAGCGACCAAGGCATTCGCAATTAGTAAAGCAAAAATGAGTATGAAGGTCGCTTTCTCTGTATTTCATATCTATACATACTACTGTACTGTGATAAAGGTTTCAAAAGACTTTGCCTCGTTCTCGCGCTTGAATTTCTTTTGCCAGAGGTAAATTCGCAACGAGCCGTGGAGTTAATTATAATATCTCGGTATTGCGAACGAATCGAAATTCTTGTTAAAACACACACACACACACACGCACACACACAGACACACCCGCACACAAATATTTTACGGCTTGATTATAAATGCAAAACCTGGTTCATTTCACGAGAGACGTGAAATTAAAGAGAGAAAAAAAGATAAATAAAATACTAAAATACAAACTAGACGAAGAAACGAGAGATCCAAGCGTCAGAGCTAACGACAGTAAGAAAATCATATTTCTCGCGAATTCTTATACAATGAACCACGCGGCAGGTCCGTGGCATTTAATATTGAAAGTGAAAGAGCGTGAATTCTTTTGATGAATTCCCAAATACCATTTTGCTCAATTTCATTTGTAGGCAAGCTCGCGCTTCTAACACAGTGCTTCGCATACAATCATGCCCTTTTCCTCTCACATCCTTGCACCGCGTGCACAGCTCTCATTCTATTAATTAATTCATTAGCACCGACAATTAGTCGACTCTTGTTCGAAGCTCAATGCACGCTAATTCTCATCTCGTAATTATTCCGTCCGCATGACTGCGAATTCGATCACACTATAGCCATCGCAGGGACGCACTTCGCAGAGTGAAAAACCGCTGCCATCGTTTGTGAATATATCTATACGCCTTCCCGAGCAGAAATTCATTCAGGCTGCCTGATGATTCATCAGGGCCTGATCAGGTATCAATAAGGGGTGCCTGATCCGGCGTGCCTTATTAATGCCAGATAAGGGCCTGATCAGGTATCAATAAGGGGTGCCTGATCCGGCGTGCCTTATTAATGCCAGATAAGGGCCTGATTAGGTACCAATAAGGCGTGCCTGATCCGGCGTGCCTAATTTGTGTCAAATAAGGGCCTGAGCAGGTATGAATAAGGCGTGCCTGATCAGGCGTGCCTTATTTATGTCAAATATGGACCTGATCAGGTATTAAGAAGGCGTGCCTGATCTGGCGTGCCTTATTTGTGTCAGATAAGGGCCTGATCACGTATCGATCCTCCTCATTGTACAATCTTCACATTGGAGTTGACTGTGCCCATTCGCCGCTAATAACTATTTTATCCTCGCGGTATGAGACCCTCATGATGATGCAAAACCATTTCTAAATACTAATTAATAAAATACCGATTGCATAACAATAATCGATGTCATTTTGGTTGCTTGAAAATTCTAAAAATTTTGAACATGAATTCGAGTAGGCGCCATCTTACGATCCTGAGTTTCAGAATCAACGGTGCAACATGAAATCCACTAAATCTCGAATTACATCGAATTTACGTTGTATCCAGTTCGGGGGTAGAATGAGAAAGAGAGATATCTAGCCTGACGTAAACACATGCTGTCAGTGAGACAGCAAGGAAACTGGTGTTCGCTTATGCTCCAACTTCTATCTTGTAATACTCATGCTGTTTTCTCATTCTCACTCTCTCGTTCAGCCCTGCAGTCACACTGAAAACAGCTTTCGGGATTGTCTTCCATCATCTCGGTTGGCACGCCACTCTTCTCCGTGCCACATGCCCCGTTGCTTCTCCTTTGCTCGCTATGCTAAATTGTACGTAGTCTAAGGCAGAGAGTAGCAAGACGACAGCGATGTGGCGTGTATACTCTCCTATCACGTATATGCAGCATTATACGTTGCTGGTTCCTCTTGGCATGCGCAACAGTCCGTTGTCATCTTCAAACGGTGCATGAAAAGCCATTATTATAATACACATCCCTGTTCCCTGAGTCACAAGTTGATCATGTTCCTTGCTATGCGTGTGTATGCTTCATGGGCTGATCGTACGATGGAAGTGTGCGGGTTAGACCCTTTATCCAAATTATATTCACGGAATGGTTCGATTTAACATTGTACAATCTAAGCCCAAGGCAGCCAAAAGCTTTAATCGTACCAAAATGTGGTATACGAAATTTTGGCGTGCAGTAAATGGCATACTTTGTTTTTTCCCATTAGCGCAAAGTAGAGATAAGATCCTCAGTCCGAATAGTGCAATTCCCATTTGACTGTAACGAATAAATGCGCCTGGTGTCCCTCGCCATAGTTTTTAACGGAAAAGTTGTCGACCTGCGGTTTGCTATCTCTTTCTCACTAGCCATTCAACGAGTGCACATATATCCCCCCGCGAGAGTCCACTTTGCCACATCGAACAAAGTTTTAACTGCGGTAGTTACCCGTGTGCCCGTTGAAAACACAGTTACGGAAATCGACGCAGACCCACAGACAAGGTGGTGGAGAGAGGGAGATAGAGAATCACGACCAAGAAGTTTAGGTCGTCAGAGCATCAGGTAGCATCTGTTCTCGTTGTTCACTATGGCTATTGTACCTGTATAGTAACTATACAGTAGTCCGCAGAGTGGAAACGCAATCGGATATAAAAAAAAGAACACGATTGCCTATAAAATCTCACTTTGAGAATAATTCTCACGGCAAATATATATATTATGTTGTGATCAGAATCGTCGGATTAGACACATCTTTACGGATGGAATTTTCATATAATTGATGAAGTAATTTTTACAGGATAATCACGAATTCAATTAATGGAATTTTTAATGTCTTCGTGGAAAACATTTGAAATTTTCTTTTGAAGATTTGAAGGATCGTATATTCAAGAATGAAACCACTACCGATGGAGCGACTGCTTGAAGCAAAAAAGATCTCGCAAGGACAGGAACGCTCGGCGTTCACATCGATATGGATTGGTATTGAAAGTCCAATGCCTGGCGGGTCTCAGACTTCAAGCGATATGCATCCTCTCGAAGATTCTTGTCACGTGATATTAAACATGAATGTGTTGGCTGGGATGAAAGCGCGATATCGATTATGGCAGCTCGTGTTTGAGAACGTTGAGCAAAAGCTCTCGCCATTTACTACAACATGGCCAAGGAAGCATGTATCAAACGCAGTGAATATACGTATGATGTACACAGCGATACGGCGAAGTATATAGTTATGTAGAAAGTGCATGCGCGCAATATAGCAGAGATAGGGGGAGAAATGGAAAGGACAGACTGCAGTGGCGACGCCAGGACACGATGTAGAAGCGGGACGAGATGGTAGATCCGGTCGAAAGAGTGTCCGATGGGCCAAAGTTGTGGACACAAGGGAGATGGACCATGAACGCGAGGGCCAAGGCTTGTTAACGCGATGCGAAGCTTGTGATCTGTACACAAGCCGCGCGCCACGCCACGCCACGTTCATCTCTCCTTCTCCAACGCATTCAACTGGCACAGCCGCAAGCTCTACCCGATTATTGCTATATTTCATATCGCCACAGTGCATATTATGTATATGCAAATACTGCGCTCCGGACCCGCTTGCTATCGCTCGCGCTCTGCTAACCTTGACACTCGCGAAAGAGAAAAAATAATTGATCAGTTTGCACTATAGTGAATGACATGAGTAACATTAAACAGAGAGAATTACGAGGATGAAATTACACTTCGATCCATATGCACCATTTGTCACGTAATCTTCATTCGCTGCTAATAAACAAAAAGGCGTCGAGCATACGACAAAACATACCTAAAACGATGATTATTATACGCTTTTTTGCTTGTTATGGCCACCATTTGTAGTATAAGGTAAAGTCGGGATAGATGCCCCAGTGGGATAAACGGCCGAAATTCGATATTTCACAAAATAATAACCGGAAAGCGCCACTGAATTATTTCACTGTTCCTCGTATCTAAAATGACAGAAGGGACGCACGAACGCTCGAAAAAAAAAAAACGATTAATTTCACAAAAACTGCAGTTTACTGGTAATTTCTCGGAATATTTTCGTTGCTGTAACTTTGTATGTTATTTATACGCAAGTTCCGACTATTTAGTAATAACTAAAGTGCACTACGGGCATGGGTAGACTCAGATAGGTACGTGAACGTTATGTAGTGTCAACATTTACTTCTGAACGCCTACTCCGACGGAGGTGACTACAAAAAGGGCATCTTACCCCAATCGGGATATAGATGCCCCAGAAAATAAAAACAAATAAATGGCACTGGACGAAAGCGATTCCGAAGAAATATCATCTGATTCTCGGAATTCTTATGAGGATTACTGTACCGAATGCCTTGAAAATTACCACGATACAAAGGAGAAGGTTGCAGTGCATTGGTTGTGAGAACTGGATGCACGAAAACCGTATCATGTACTGTGATAGGTGCAATGAATGTGGAAAAAAAAAGAAAAGCGTGCTTAAAGGGGTGGAACACGAAAATAAAACAAGTTTTCATTCATCTTTGACAGAAATTACTGGTAGAGGCCATCTTTCCCTCGTGGGGCATCTCACCCGCATACGTGGGGCATTTTACCCATATACCCTTGGGGCAAAATGGTCAAAATATCATACTCATTTATGGTAATTTTCGTTATAATTAAGTCGAAAAAAAATGAACTGTTCATATCCATATGCTACCAAAGCTGCATAAAGTAACTTTATGCAATAAAAATATTTTTTTATAGATCACGTAATTTTTTAAAAAACATTTCCCTCAGGTGGGGCATCTATCCCGACTTTACCTTACATGTTTCTGATCTGTTGTCCGCATAAGGACAGTCCAGAGTCAAACATTTATAGGGATTCACGTGTCAAGGATCATTTTCCGGGCTGCAAATTTATTCACCGGATTCTTATGTGTAATTCGTAATTCTTAATATTCCCTTCATTACGATCGATAAAAAAGGGTCATCATCCATAGATGATTCCGGTAAGTGAGTGAATTTGTGTGGAGTGCGAAGGGTTCAATATACGTGTACACCCCTTAAAGTAGTACGAGCACAACTATGGGCGCGGTTGAGAGCGGTGAGCGAGGGGCATGCATGAAACAAGAGAGAGACGGACCGCTCATGGGGCCGACGCACGCGACAAATTCTTCGAAATCGGTGATTTTTTGTCAGAATGTTCGTCAACCCCCATTTTTTATGGAACGTATGTAATCGTGATAGTTTTCTAAACATTTAACACGTTTAATATTGATCGTATCTAATCGTGAAAGATTCAAATCTCTATTTCAAAGTTGCCTCAGCCCGGAATTCGGATATGGCGTGGGATAAATATCTCGATTTTACACATTAATTACTCGCGTAAAGAGTCGCTGACCCGCTTTGAAATTTTCCAAAGGTGTTATCCTTATAAGCTTCTGCTACACCATATAAAAAATTCAAATTTTTATATAATTTTTAAGTTCATGCTCGTACTACCTTAAGGAACCTTATGCTGCAGTGGAAGAATGAAATTCGCATCTCTTCGTGCTAAAGGACCTGGGAGGGGGGGGGGGGGGGTCTGAAGCATGACGCTTTATTTCACATCCTCACTGCTGTTGCTGCTCCCTTATTTCGCTGGCGCACCGAGAATACGCCATTCTTTGAAGAGATGAGCCTTTCGTTGTTCCTCTATACAGTGGTACATTGCTTGGGGGTGTACTTGGCCTAAAGCACAAAAAAAAAAAAAGTTGGAAGAGGAAGCCTCGCACAGAGAGCTTTAATGTTCCATCGCTGGGATTCCATGCCGCGAGCGAACGAACCTACGAGCACCCATTGTTCGTTCTCTCTTGGCGTCTCGAGTAGGGACACAATATTTGTAGGCAATAATGAAGGTCTAACGTCCGGGGCGAAGCTGTGTACATTCACGAGAGGATTCTCTCTCGTTTGTTTACACAGCAGCGTTTATCATTTTTCCAGACGTCGCGCGGGGCTGAGGGTATATGCACCTACACCTATACATGTCCGCTGCCAGGGTGTGTGCGTGCCCCTCGACTTGAGAGTGAGAGTTGCGCATATTGCATACGAACACACGTCTAGCCTTGTTGGAGTTGTTCCCGTAAAACACCACTTGCTCGTATCTTCTCCTTCGCCTGTATATTTATGCATATATATATATAAGCCCGTTGTATCAGTATACGTGCCTCAGGGTGTTAATAAGCAGTCGTCAAGATTACAGTTGACCACAGGGAGCTCTTTTGCTATATAACGCTTTGCCGCAGCGCTGTTTTATTCTTCGGTTGAATGCATGAGTGCATCGACATGGAGTGCAAAACCAAGGTCAGATTTGATAAAAGGGTGCAGGGTGGCCATTTCCACTGCCTTAATACCAGACTTCGATTATTTCTCACTCTCTTGTGCGATATATGCTATGTACCCAACCAAAAAATCGCAGTCCATCGCGAGCTCGTCCGTACAGCCTTGAAGCCCAATGGAATTTTTCCCTTTACGTATCCAGCAGTAAATTGAGCAACGTTGCCTGTTATGAGTCGTCGCTTCGCACAGCCACAAAGTTCCGGCAAATGTTTCGTACAGTGCTTCACTACGTCCGTGAATTTTTATTCCTTGAGTGCTAACCGATGTTTATGCTGGAAAAAAACCTACCTAAACGTGAGTAGTGTTGGGCAAACATCTCGAGAATTGCCCTTCGTGACTTCAGGATAGCAGATTTTTCTGATACAGGAACACGAGGGATTTTGACGAGCAGGGATAATGGTGAGATATACGCTACGATCCTTATTTCGACGCTATCGAATACTTCACCGTTTCGAGTTTCGCATTGGCGACCCATTTACCATCAATGACAAAAGCTTTGAGCTGTTCATGAAATATGTAAAATGTCCTCGAGCGAGTTGTAATTTTAAATTTTAGCTTGATTTCTAATTTGTAATGAACGTCCTGCGTACGCACGATATAGGCTAGCGATTTTTAGAGGAAATGTGAAAATAGACCTCTCGTGATAGAGAACGATGAATCGTCGTCACGGCACGAATGTTTTGCCTAAATATACATGAAACGTATTTTCTCTCGAATATCATGTACATACATATTTGACGCAGTATTTACTTATTTCAATGAGATTCATGGAAAAGCAGATGCATTTAGATCTGAAATGCCTGAGAGCTGGAGCTGTCTCTCGCATATGCCCTCTATCTCTCTCTCTCTCTCTTTCTACCATCGTGTGGTGATATTGATTAGTAAATTTCGCGGAGACTTAGTGGAGCACTCTGTCAACGAAAGTTTCATATATCCTTTTGAGTCAAATGTACATAAGTGCGCGTTTACTATGTAGGTTAGAGCAAAAGGTATAACGTCTTTGGTCCGCGAATTCACAAATAGCAGTAAAGAAATTTTTGCTCTGGTGCTTTTTTTTTTTGGTTCAGTTTTAAAAGCGATGAAATATAGCCATTTGGTTCAGAGTCCGGTCCTACTTGATTATCGATTATGGGCTTGTGTTTCTCTAGAGAAGCGATAAAGATCTCTATGGTCGTAAAAGCTTGTTTAACTTCGGCAAGCTCTGACGATTCCATTTAGAGCTTTGGATTATAGTATACAGGAAATACAACAACGCGATAGGGATGACGGATTTTCTCGAGTATATACGTCCCA
The DNA here is from genome assembly GCA_963564615.1 of Rhorus exstirpatorius. Classification (NCBI taxonomy): domain Eukaryota; kingdom Metazoa; phylum Arthropoda; class Insecta; order Hymenoptera; family Ichneumonidae; genus Rhorus; species Rhorus exstirpatorius. Next base: position 39,847,291 of record OY751313.1, read on the forward strand.
CGGCTCTACAACATTCTGGGTAATTCCAACTACGAGCGCAAATAGAACTACCGACTTGCTTGCGCCCTGACACAATATATACACGTAGATGTGTATATATATATAGTGTAGGAGATTCGCTGCTACAGCGTCCTGATCGAGCTTCAATTCAGCCAAATAGTGGCAAAAGCGGCGGGTGTACCGCGCACACTGTCGTCTCCTCAGAGTGTGAATACCTCTGTTTCATGTTACCTAAACTCTAAGCCAAGTCTGGTACATAATTCCCGGCTATGTGCTTAACGAAATTCGAGAGAACCAAATAGTCACGATAGCAAGTACCAAGCACACCATAGGTACATATTGGGAACACACGAATTTGCTTCGGTTAGTCGATGATGTTGGGTTAGCCCCATCACAGTTTTTTCGGCTAACTATAGAAGCCAGATAGTAAATAATCGTGTCAAAGCATCATTCTGGTTGATCCAGAATTTGACGATTGACGACTACCTCCATGGGATCAACGTCGTATTTGATCTGGGACAACACGCGTGTTCCCGCAGCAGGGTTCGAAATACATCTCTCTCACCGTGAAGTTTGAATTCGAGAAATCGTACTTTTTTTCCCCTGGATCTCGAGGAAACACGTTTTAAGCATTATAATGTCTGTTCTTGTGTAGTTCAACACAGGTTGTTTCAGACAGAAAAAAATATAATGGGAAAATATAATACAAATATATAAGAGGCGTTTTTTTTTTCACCAAATACCTACGGCTTAAGCATTGTAAAATATTTCCTTGGTTTCTCCGTAAAATTTATAAATCGAAGTTGAGCTGTGTCTTCCTTAAATCGACCGTTCCGCAAATTTCCAGATCGATCCTATATTGTTGGACGTCTATACATTCAGCAGACGTCCAAAAATGACCTCGAACAATCTCAATGTCTCGTCACCTTTTTAAGGTTAAAACCACAACCTCCGTAAAGATCGAGATGAAAAATTCTGACTCGTGAATGTGTAGGGCATAATTTATTGACAATTTTTTATTTTTTATTTTGTTAAAGTAAGGGGACTACCTCGATAAAGGTTTGAACAAGATAGTACAAATACAGGAAAAAAACGTCGCGTTTTCACCTGCATCGATTGTACTTTCAAATTATGGTGATATGAATTGTAGATTCTTAAACGAGCGCACATACCGAAGGAGAAATTCGCTACGACCGTTCGGAACTGTTTGGTGTTTCTCTTCGCTTTTGTTTCACTCGGCAGACTCGTTTGCGCGGAATTAATATCGACTCTGATCAGGCCGCATGTGTCCGCATTCGCACGGCCTCGGTACCATTAGCATTTAACGCTCAATAACTATGCTGTATGTTCACGAAGTACATATATGACAGAGCAGTACATATAAGTTCATATATGTAAATACGTATATGTCACGCTTTCAAGCTAATGCACGTCAAACGCTTTTCGTGTGTTTCTACACAAGGTACGAAATTATCGATTTCCATATGCTCGCAATACCAACCCTTTCATATCGGCCCATCTACCATTATATTATTGTCGCCTCACGGTACGAATAATTGAATTCGTAACACGCGTTCACGTCGATGATGAATACCTTACAATGCCAATTTTAATTGATTCCGTATTTACTCTTCGTTCAACAAATGGATCATTGAATCATTCTGCAGCATCTATGAAAGTCGATCCACGCACCCTTAATGGATCTCGATACTTATTTTTTTTTTAATTCTCTCTTATGCGCTAGAGATTAGAAGTGTCAGGAAATCAATTTTTATTCAAGAAAAGTTCAAGGCGAAAATGCCGGGAACGAGAGATATCCATACATATATACACGTATGCAGCAAAAAGTCCAAAGAGATTCTGCAGTTCTCTCGGAAAAGCCTCGGAGTTGCAAACTTCATTCGTTCTCCCTCCCAGCTCCTGTCTGACTATTCGCAGGTTTCAAGACCTTCAGGCCAAGTAGAAACGAGAATAATCACTTGGATAGATTCATCGCTGATGCGCGAGAGGCAGAAGAAAATAAAGAACAGTCGTCGTCACAGGGAGAAAAAGAGAAAGAGCGATGTTAACGCAGAAGATCTTGAGTGCGTTGTTTCCTGTTGCTGAATATTGGACAAGGTCTCGGGACCATTCTCATCCAGATCTGAAGAAGATCGATTGTGGTAGAGCGTCTAATCAAAAGATTAACTCGAATTTAACGTTATGGGTGGTGACGCAGCGTCGTCGATCTCGATCTCGATAGAATTTCTTCTGTCACGTTGGTCCTATCGTGATGGCGTTAAAAAATGCAGCCTATTATGCGTTTTTTGCGGAACATATTATGCAAAAATCAGTGCATTGATTGTTGATACTCTGGTAATGTAGGAGATATTGGATACCTTTTTTTCAATTAAAAGTAAGGCATCGCACGCTTTGAGAGACATTTATTCACTTTTATCTACTGTCGACCAGGGCAAAAAGGCAATCGTTTACATCGAAAATAGCCTATGTGCTACCTCGGAAAAAAATTGACATGTGAACATATGACAATGTAAATGTGAATGTACATGTGAAAATGTATGACTTTTTGTACAACTTTCACCCATATTTCACATACGGTTCACATGTACCTCAAAAATATAAAAGAAAATGTATATTTTATTTATTAAATTTTTTGTCAGAATGTACGGCTGATATGAAAAATATACTTTCGCACCCTGTAACGTAAAAGGTACCGTTTGGTGCGCTCAACATGAAGTCTCTCAACGATAACACATCGAAAACTCATGCATCTCGTATTTTTCATCAAATCTAACCTCTTGATGCTGAGGATTTTTAACATAATTATTGTCGTTAAGCAAGGACCATTTACCACGACATAGTTTGAGCATATCGAAGTAATTTCGTACTTTCATATATCGAATGCTAGTTTACTTTGAGTAAATTTTTTTTTTCGCTCCTCTAAATTGCTCGACAAGAAATTGGTTTTATATTTTATCTGCGAGAATCTGCAAGTTTTTACAAGAGAATATTTCGTTGGCTTTGTACCATTAGCTTCTCGCACGACGAATCCGCAGATTATACTTGACTGGGCGCACGAGCGTCTCTCACGTCGTATATATACACTGACAACAGCAAAAGCTCGAGTGAGGCTGAGATGATATACGTATTATAGCTGGTGGTTCTTCCTCGCTCACGGATGTATACGTACAGCAGACAGATGTATACATGCTAAAAGAATGACGAGAGACTGAAGGAGAGAGAGAGAGAGAGATAGAAAGAAGGAGAGAACGAGTGAGAGAGCAATTTTGCGTTAACGCATCGGAGGGCGAGATGCTGAGTCTGTGCTGCCAGAGAGAGCAACGCAATTTTACGGTCTGTCGGGGAGCTCCGAGGATAGGATCTCTGCGTTGCCTCTCTGACGAAAACACCTACTTTTTTTGCTCTCTCTATATCTTCCTCTATATCCTCTCACTCTTATTTTGTAGCTCGTCGTTGAGTTGGCTCACCGCATGTTTTAGCACATTTCTACAGAGAAGCCTGGTAACGACGAGAGATCGCCGTGGCGCACGAAATTAGAAAATAAAACGAAAGAAAGAGAAGAGCACGATGTAGTATGCATATATATATATATATATATATAGTATGCATATATATATATATATGCACGAACGGGAGTGAAATAAGAACAAAAAATCATTACGGGTGAGACAGAAGGGTGGACAGGAAGTTACAATAATTAACCTTGGGCCACATTGTTATATTTTTGTTACGAAAATCGTGCACGTAGAAATGCGAATATATCTTATAATATGCCGTATTCATTTTGAGTATATTATACGCGGTATATGGGGTATTTCACGCGAAGAAGAATTCAATTTAAAAAAAAAGCTATTCAAAGTTTGCTTTCAGGGTTGGATATTTAAAAATTCTAAACTACGTTTTCCGACTAGTAGTATCTCTCCTTAAATATGATCTATCCATCGTAAAGGTTAAGATTTTCGACATAAAAATTCATTCCAAAAATGATGTTGATGGAGAATTCAAATTTGAGAAATTGTGCGACAGGGAGATTTCAGGGCGCCACGGGGGCGATGGTGGATAAATTTTTGGATGAGAAATAACATCTACGGATCTTGCTGGAAGATTTCTTGGTATTTGTTTTGATATCACAAGCAATAAAATGATTGTGTCTTAGAAATATAAAATAAAATAGCTATCAGGTTTAATACTTAAATATTGAACCCATGGTCGAATAAAATTCATAAATTTTTCAAAAAACGAGTTTTCTTCATGTTCTTGAAATCTGAATCGGATTGATAAAGCCTTATCATTTCAACACTTTTATATATGCAAGAAAATACGATACAATTTTTAAAAAAATGTGAAAAGTTCTCCTGGAGCAGTGTTCTATGATATTCTGCAATGAATATACTGAAAGGAGAAATATAATTGTAAATGGCGAGGGTCAGCAGTCGGGTGGATTTCGTCCGAAATGCTTCATATATGGGGCATTCCACCCCAATTCGACCCGCCTCCGACCCTCACCATTTTTTATTCGACTCGAAATTTTTGATGTTGTTCACCCACATGAGTAGAGACTACCATATTTTTTTTAGATTTTTTTTCTATCCCGTTCTGGAGTAACAATTTTTTGAAAAAATGGATGAAACCCAATTCAATCAGCGATATCTTCTAATTAAAAAACGCTATCGGAAAACTTCACCAGGTCAAACTTTTCACCTTGAAGTCTACTTTTTAATTAATTTATTTTAAAAATTTTCCAATTTTTTTTTTCTATCGAAAAATAAAAAAATCGATTTTTCTCAATGAGTGCCATTTTTAATTAAAAAAAAAAAAATCACAAAAAAGTACATGGTAAAACAAAGATTTGGAGCCCTGTCTCATTGTGGGCAGATTTTTTTTTGTAGTTTTTACAGCTATTTGAAGTTTATTAGAGTACTCTAATAAACTTCAAATAGCTTATTAGAGTACTCTAATAAACTTCAAATAGCTGTAAAAACTACAAAAAAAAATCTGCCCACGATGAGACAAGGCTCAAAAATTTTGTTTTACCATATACTTTTTTTGTGATTTTTTTTTCAAATTAAAAATGGCCGTCATTTCGAAAAATTGATTTTTTTATTTTTCCATGGAAAAAAAAAATGGAAAATTTTTAAAATAAATTCATAAAAAAGTAGACTTCAAGATGAGAAATTTGACCTGGTGAAGTTTTCCGATAGCGTTTTTTAATTAGAAGATATCGCTGATTGAATTGGGTTTCATCGATTTTTTCAAAAAATTGTTACTCCAGAACGGGATAGAAAAAAAATCTAAAAAAAATATGGTAGTCTCTACTCATGTGGGTGAACAACATCAAAAATTTCGAGTCGAATAAAAAATGGTGAGGGTCGGAGGCGGGTCGAATTGGGGTGGAATGCCCCATATACATGCATGTGTATATACGATAGTAACATAGGTCCGAATAATCCAATTAAATCTTGTGGGATGCGTATATTATTATATATCATCGAGGATATATTCCTCGATGATTAGTGAGTATATAACCGCAAAACGAGCTTGCGTGTATGTTGCACCAGTTTGCCCGCTAGATGTCACTTAAAGTTAACCAGATGTGAATAATACGAGCCGATAAGTTAGCACCTTGTATATAGGCCCTGTTAAGTTTTCACGGAACTTCACCGGTGGAGTCTCTCGTCTGAGCGATGTTGATGTTGATGTACGCGCGCGGTATGTTCCACCACCATCGATGCTGTGATACGCTATTGCGGCGGGTAACAGGTATACGCGGTGTATATATATATATAATTATATCAATAGTATTATACTGCGTGAGTGCAGGTATACATATCTATAGAGAGAAAGAGAAAGAGAGCGAGAGAGAGAGAGAGAGAGAGAGAGAGAGAGCGAAAGATTCAGAGGGTGCGAGCGTCGTAAATTCAAAAAGCTATTAAGTCGCGCGCGAGAGGCTCAGTTTGCGCACTCTACGAGAGAGAAATGCAACAGCAAAATCTAGCGGTGTGAGCCCATAAGAGAGATTTTCGCAGCAGTGAGAGAGGGTCTTGCTGAACTCAGAGAAAGGGAGATAGAGAGGGAGAGAGAGAGAGAGAGAGAGAGAGAGAGAGAGAGAGAGAGAGAGAGAGAGAGAGAGAGAGAGAGAAAGGGATAAATTATTTAAAGCCCATAAATCCAAGCACTTTAATTATTCCCTGACTCATCAAGTTAATTGGGCTCTGCTATCCTCCAGACAGTGTGTTGGACTCGTAAAGACAATCAACTTCTAATCTTTCTTTTTTCACATTCTGTCCCTTTCTATTCGCCCTTAACATACTCCCAATGTATCATATCGATTCGTATATTTATAGCTGACACATTAAATTCACCTTTACGTTATTGCATATTGAAAGAAATATAAACCGTTATTGCGTTCTCATAAGTGTCGATAAATCATTCTAAGCGAATAACGGATATAAACAAATGTATCCGCTAAAATAACATGGTGAAGGTTTTCTTGAAATTGAACGGTCCCGTACCACACATTGAACATTGCGAAAAGCTACACGCGTTGAATCCAACACGTGGCATATTGTTTTACGTGTCATATTGTTACGAAAATCAGACCATGGTGCATAAAAAGCATATATGTGACATCTCATGACAATTGATACATATCTCAATTAGAGCAACTGATCAACGACCCTCAAACCTTGACAACGTTACACTGATCGTCCTACGTTGATATGTTTATACCATTATTGACGTATTTTTGCGATAATAGTTTTTATATCGGTCCAAGCATATTTTTTTTTTCATTCGTGCGGAATGTGACTATGAACGAATAATCTTGTAGAACATATTTAAAAATTTTCGGAAGATTTCAAAATTTTTACACGATTATTAAAATACGCGCATTATGCGATTCGTAATTGAGTAATGCACTTTCCATCTTTCAATGTTATTATCGATTCGGCTCTCGTATAGCACAGAAAGAGAGCGAGCAAGAGAGAGAGAAAGAGGGAGAGAGAATGATACGGGGAGTGCGAGAAAGAAAGCTATACCACGTGCAGTCGGTGTATCAAGTATTGGACTTTTGGAATTTTGTGGCTATCGTACATAACAAATTTCAGTGGTACATACAACGTTTTTGGCATAACCTTACCACTTTTATGCACAGAGAGCGGCTAATACCGTATCAAACAGATGTATGCACAAGTAGATACACGGTACATATGAACGTGTAACACCAAACCAGAGAGAGAGAGAGAGAGAGAGAGAGAAAGAGAGAGAGTAAAAGAGAGCTAGGTAGCACGGATTAAACGAGGGGGCGGAAAAGACAGATAGAGTCTATTAAAAGTCATCGTTATCGCATTCATATTATCCTGCACGTTGGAAAAATCCTCTGGTTAAACGAGGCTACACTGGAAAAAAAGAAGGAGAGAGAAAAAACGAATAACGCTTCGGTGTTTTTCACGATAGCGCGGTCTGGAGGGCGGGTTTTTCGCCGCACAACCTCCGGGGCTTTCGCTCGTCGTTATCTTCGCGCCTGTTGTAGCTCGGCACATGGACCAACATGCACACACCTACGGACATTGGTGGACAGGTCTCTCATGTTACTGCCGACCCGAAAAATTGCTACACAACGCAGCTTCGCTTTCCCTGGAAGTAGAGAGAATGGAGCGGCAATTCGCTCGACTGGTTGTCATGAGCATATAGCGTGGCCGTCGACCTCTCTACGCCACCGCACACTATACCGTACAGCCAATTTACTTTGCCAACTTCTAAACGGCACCACTGTCCTATACATACATTGGTCAATGGCGAAAAAGGGCGTAATCCACAAGATTTAAAAAAGTGAAGAGACGTCAGTTGCGGCTTTTTGTTCGTTGGCAGTCGATGCACATACGTCCTTGCGGTACTATCCGAGCCACTAGAAACGGCACAGTCCCCCAGAACACGTATCAAAAGCGATAGTGCGAACTTCGTGTCCATTCGCCCCTTGGGTATAGAAGAATGCAAGGAATAAAAACGAAGAGACATATCCTTCGATATATATGTTATATTCCAGATCGACACGGTGAAACTGATGACGTGACGCAGCCGCTCCATTTACATTCAACCGTGCCAATGCGCTGGCTACATAATACATAAGGTATCATATCCCGAATCGACCAATCTCGATGCCTCGCCATTTTTCGTCTGGCCCATAGTTTATCATATTCTTCCTTCAAGTCTGTAGAGAGAGCTTGATTTTTTGAAGATTTTTTTTTGCTGTGCGTTGAACATCGTATAATTGCCAAATATGGAGGAGACTTCGACAAGCGTACTCTCATGTACATTCAACAAAAACTTATTATTATGTTGATTTAGTTCTAATGCTAAAGTATATCGATGGATTCTTCAGAATGTATGCAATTTTAGACCTTTTTAGGCTTTCCAATTTGGGATTGAATGCTTCTATGAATACATACGATAGCTGTAACGGAACATGACCGGATCCGGCAAAGATCTCTGCATCACCGGTGCGGAGCTCGATACACATTGTCGCTTCCCTTTTTCTTTTATGATTCATTCAATGTAGCGGAGACTCTAGGACAAATTTAGACTACCAAATTATCATAATTTCGGTATATTCTCGCTCAAAGAAGATAAAGATGTTGAGAAACGCGAGTGTTTCAAATTTGTACGTGTATTCCTAAACTTATGCAACTCTCCTACTCTCTGGTTCATGTCGCGAGAGTCGCCGAAGAACGAGAATCAGGCGACAACCGGGACGATGATAAATATCGGAAACAGCTTCGGGAAATAAGGTGCAGGTTCTCTGGTATATATATATGTAGAGTGGAAGAGATACGATCGTATGGGCTTAAAAAATATTTCGCACATCGAGTATTCTTCGTGTGCGAATAAAAAGGTGCAACTTACACGATTTGGCGAATAAAGAGATTTTGATTTCAACTTCTATTTCGGAAAAAGTCGATTTATATAGATATTAAGATTCTCAGGGCTCTTATATATAATAGTCAGAGTGACAGCGCCGTGATTGGTTGGACCGGTGTGGATAGCTAGAAAATAAACTTGCTCGCAAATTGAATTGAAACGAGACGAGAATGGAACCGATCGCTCTTTTACAGACGCCACAGTCGAGGACGCATTCTCTCCATTGCCAAACGAGTGTGAATGTGACAGCCCGGAAAAGAAAATAACATGGAACTTTTGGATGAATCCCCTGAGAAAGGATCGGTTTTCTTACATAAATATTTTTTTATGCACCATATAAAATCAACACAATGGCGCTCTAGAGACGATCAGAAACGAGTTCGATTCACATTCCTAATTGATTTCAACCAGACATCTTTTGATAAGTCCCCGGCGGTCTTGCTTTGAATAGAAATACGTTCGTTGGGTGGACACGATCTCATTAACTTTTTCATTCGATCCAATTGAACCTTTCTATATCTTGTATCCAAATAGCCGGTTGGTGGATATCAACACACGTACATATAGTACCAATTTCTCCCCATAAGGTGAATACACTTCAGATTTTAAGAAATGCAAGTAATTTAAAATTCACCCATCTACAGATTTTACTTGACATACCAAGAATAACGAGGTAACGACATTTTCAATGGGAAATCTTTCAATAACGGACACAAACGAAAAATGATGAAAGTGACAATAAGCCGTGTTGCAGGCGCGAGAGTGGAGGTCGGGGGGGGGGGGGGGGGTGGTGCCATTCATCGATTTGGTGAGGGGTCGGTAAACCGCACGCGGTCCTCTCGGGAGACCATAACGTATTTTCCTCTGTTCGCGTATAAATGTACATAGAACCAGCCAAAACCATGCACCCGACGGTTTCTCTATACACTGGTGCATGGTACAAGCTACCAGGGGACATCGAAAAATACTGTCCCGCATATGTGGCAATAATGTCAATCACCGGACCGCGCGCTCAGTCATTCCTTCCAATAGAGGTGTCACTGGTCTCGCCTGTATATACGTAAAAATATATAGATATCCACCAAAACCATTACCAAAGACGCATTCTTCGACCTATCATCAATTTTATCATCATTTTTTATGCCCCATGAAAAGCTTGATCGAGGGTATTGTAATGAAAAGCTCGCGCGCATTCGTTACCATTTTTTTTCAGCGATGTTTTTAAAATTCATAGTCACCAATGGCGTACAGACCGGTAATAGTAGTGTATGCTCCAGAACGCACTCGGACATGTATCGCGTCGATCACCATCATAAACCTTTCTATTCGACGAAGTCGTAAAATGAAAAGTGCCAGCTGCGACTGTCGATATTCATTTATCCTTTGTGAAATAAAAATCTATACTTCTGAAAATGCGTAATTTCTTCGCTTGCAAAAAAAAAAATAATTCATTTGCAAAAAGTCTTGAAATTTCGCGAAATGTTTGTCTCGTCATTTTATTTGTATTCAGTTACTAATTTGTTAAAAAAAAACCGGAAATATAAGTCTAGAACGATGAAGCTTTTGGAAATTGTTTATTTTTTTAATTTACAGAATCCCTGAAATGTAACAAAACGATCGGATTTAGAGGCAAAATTTAAACATTGAGTTATTGAAAAAGTTGAGATAAGTCAAAGCACAGAAGATGGGAGGCGATACGAAATAAAAACAAAAAGAATTTGTTCGAAATTCGAGCAGAGACCCACCACCGCGTGTGTATATAGAGCGATGTAGAGAGTTGCGCGGCAGAAACCCAAGTGGGGCACACCGGAGAAGCAGGTTTTACAGTTTTTCACGGTCCACCGGCGATGTTCAATAAGCCAACAGAGGCTGTTCGCCATTAAACCTTTTTGTATGGGCTGTTCCAGATAAACTGGAACGATCCTTGGTCAAGTGAGTTTCACGCAGCCGTTTAATATGCTTCGAGAGTAATATTAAGGTAGCATCTCCACAGGATAGTTGAATTAGGAAATGGTCGGAATTTGGCATACAGGTTATTCAATATGTTGTCCGAACATCTGTGCAATTTAAATAAGTTTTACCATCCCGAATCCGAGATATTTACACTCAAAGTTGGCTTGATTTACACGTAACATATGCGCCATGCATGCACGAAGAGTTAGTTATTAATTCTACCGTCAAAACTAAAATTAAGAAGTTGATGAAAAACGAGGAGAAGCTATAGAGGGATGTCACGAATAATGTTTAAAAAATTCAGGAAGATGTACCATTTAGTTTTTGAAACATTGTAAGTGAAAGAGGCACGCGCGACCCTGTGAGCGGTCCGACTCGCTCTTATGTTTCGTGCGTGCCCGCTCACCGCGCTTCGCCGTGCCATCGTTCCCGGTTATTCCCCGCCGCCGGCCGCGGAGGTACTACCTTAAGAAAGAAGTCTCTCGACTTTCAATCGCTTAGGTGATCCTTTTCGTAATTCATCTTTATAGGATAAAGGTTCGCAAATTCTCAGTCTCCGAAAAAATTTCCTTGGCCACGAAACTCGTTTCACCTCATGCGAAATTCCCTATGTGTCCATATATGTTACATCCTGTCGTGGATCTTCGAGGGCTGACGGTTGGCCCCGGTATATAATACGTATACTACGAGTAGCACATAATAGCCGGCGAGCCCGGACAAGAGCGAGATAGATGCGTCTGGGCCTCCGGTTGCCCGAATCAAATCGCGCGGGCGTTCTTTCGCTTTTCTCGGCCGACCGCGCCGCGAGAGCGCTCTCTCGTATACAACCCACCCGCCGGCTATGTATTAACGGCGAGTGTGAACGACGTGAAATGAATTCCTATGCAAAGTGGGGTGCGTGAGGCTGCTGTTGCTGCTTCTGCTGCTGGACCACGGGGACTCGATTTTTTTTCTCCCCTTTCCATATAGCTTGGCGCGCTCTGGTCTCATTAACGGACCTCGTTTGTTTTGCAGCGCCGCGAGGGCACGCCCTCATTCACGCACGTCATTCTGTCCTCTTTCTTTTATCTTTTTTCCCTTCTTTCTTGTTTCTTTTTTCACACTGATAAATATTACATCTATATATATATATATATATATATACACACACACACATATACGTGTACTTTAATACACTAAAGATTTAACCGAGTTCTTGTTGAGCTCCGGCTCTCGTTCACATCTTTCGATCTACCGATGATGGAACGGTCTTTTTCCTCCCGCTGCTGTGCAGTATATAGGGGGCTACGAATCTCCGTGGCCTATACACGTAGCGCGTTGTCCTCGAAACTGATTTGAAACCCCAACGGCATAAGTATCTCTCGTTCCACGTTCTTTCGCGGTCGGGCATACATATTCATGGCGTCATTACCTCCCCATGATCCATGGCAGTGCTAAACGTTTCTGCCGCTCTGATCTCTTTACCTCTACCTCAACCTCTCTCTCTCTCTCTCTCTCTCTCTCTCTCTCGTATGCTCTTACTTCAGAGAAAGATCGATAGAGAGAAACAGAAGAGTATATATTCTATCTTTGCCTGCTTATTATACCAGAGGCACTCTTTCTTTTCGAACCCCTATTCATTCTGACCCTCCTCTTCGCTCTCGTAGTATCACTCTCGACTCTGCTGAACCCTTCCACACGCTGGTTAACGCGCTTTCCCTACGGTTTCATACCTTCTTCTTTGTCCCTTACTCATGGAATTTACATGACGCATGCATGCTCGTGTATTCGATGACCAAGCTGTCGGGCAGGAGTATATCCTTTCGAGGATATTGTCAATTTCTTGGAAACACCTCTCTGTGCTAATAGTCTTCTACTCGTTTAATACATTTTAATTCGTGGTCCTACTTCGCTGCTAACGACAAATTGTGTTGATCGTGAAGGACATCACGTTGCTTACTTTCGTCTGGAGCGACAAAAAATATCGTGCAAACCTTGGGTATTTTATTTTTGTTATATTGATGGGAAAGTTCTCGCCACCACCTTATGACTTTTTATGTAATAAAATAGGCTTTGTATGTAATAAATTATACACAATTTTTTTTTTTTTCTTTAAATCAACGTGTTACTCGAACTGTTCTAACTGTATACTCTTATCTTCATTAATGATTAATTATTTTCTCTGCAATGCTTCTAGTACTTTTTTGAAATAGATTTCGACGAGCGATATCTTTGCATGAAACGTTATACTTAATAAATCCCGGAAATGAATGGCTGAAAGGACCTTCTAGACATTGTTCGCAAGGTTTCGAGATGGCGATTCCAACCTGGATGCTACGTAAAGAGAAAGAAGACCCATAAAGATGGCTGATTACAATTTGAAAGCTTTTAGCAACAAAGATTCAACTCAGACTGTACGTCAACTCATAGGAAAGCTCGCGAACTCGGCATGTGAATTGTGGCTGCCCATTCGCCAAAATCATCCCAATGAACAAGTATAGAATTTTGTAAAATTGTGGTACGAACTCTTGCTTTCTTTTTGTTCAATCTACTATATCATCGACAATGTTAAAAAAATAATTTTGTAACAAATTAAGTATATAAAATGAGACAAAATAGCCGAATTTTTTACATTTCTGTATATATTGCCCTTTGACTCACATATAAAGCATAAATAGATGAAAAGTATTCTCTCTCCATTCGTTCATACGTCTATAACAGATAACATACTTTCAACAGTCTACCTATTTTTTTTTTTTTTCATTTCAGAAAATTGCTACATCTGAATTAACGTTATATCAGCAATGAGACGTCAACTTTCAAACTGACAAGCAAATCAGCCGATATAACCCGTCAAGGATCGATAGAAGAATTTTGCAATTTTGCCCAAGGGCGACAACGTCAGGGGGTAGGTAGTAAGTATCAGTTTCGCCGAGACGAACTCCCGACTCGTTACTCGTGAATCTCACTAGTTCGAAGAGATTTCGTGAAAGGTACAACGGTGGAGAATCGCAATTCCTTCCAGAGATAAGTTTGCTCCAACTACGTACAAGGGAGAAGCGGAGAAGAAGGTTCTGCAGGATTAATCATGCGGGTGATAAGATTATATTGTGAGGGTATGGGAACTAAGGCAGAGGAGGATCGAGTGAGTAACGAGAGAAGTAATTCGATTTCGCAGATTTTCACGTTCTTCTTTCTGTTTTTTTTTTTTAATATTCACAAAATTCTCCATCATCTTCAATAATGCAATGCCTGAAGCACAAATTTGTGTATCGTAAAAATAATTTGTTGCTTAATTATAGGTCGAATAAGTTAAAGAGAAGAGTTTAATTAAAATAAAAGTATACGAAAAGAAACATATTGTAAAGATAGGGTTGATATTATATAGTAATACCTTTGCACTTTTTACTCGATTATTAAAGTTTCATCATGATTCGTAAATCATAATAACAACGATGCTACCATTGATAGCTCAGCGTGACAATAGACCACGTCGAGCGCCATTTTATATTGAGAATATAACAATCTCTCGATGAGAGGCATCGAGAGCCCCACGGGGTATAGTTAACCAGTTGCACATGCTCGAGCTCGTTCAATTATCTTTTGCACGGCTAATTGATTGAATTGTAAAACCGGTGAAGTTTGTATTCGGTGTCGGTATACAACACGACGTCTGATTGAATAACATTCAACGAATTTACAATATGTAATTAGAAACCGCCAAACCCAGAACCCTATTCATTATACTTTATACACAATCATTTTTAGATCGACTATAATCCACATTGCCTCTTCATACATCATCTACGTGATGGCATCTGACGGCTACCCAACAGGAATAATCCTCAAACAAAAATCCATCAGTCAAAAGAGAATATACGCCCAAAAAAAAAAGAACAAGTACATTTTCGAGTGCTAATAAAGAAAATGGATTTTACTTTCCCTTGATTATGTTGATGCTGCGTGGTACTGATGAGGGCTGAGAGAAGAGGAATATTGTAGAGAGGAAATGGCGAGAGATAGAGACAGATAGTGTGTGTGTGTGTATATGCAAGAGAGAGAGAGAGAGAGAGAGAGAGAGAGAGAGTCAGTTTGCCTTGCGTTGGAGTGGGCACTTATAGTATAGGAGGTACAGAATGTTGGCGCGCTTGACATTCGACACTGGGAATTGAGGCTTATCGGGGGAAACTCTCGGTGAGTCGTCGAGAGTGGCGTCAAGCAAGAAGATCCTCGTTGTACTGGTTATATATATTTTTAGCAAGAAACCCGATGCCATAAGTCATGTGGGGTTTGATTGCATATATATAATATATATATATATTTTCATACGTCTGGTGTTGGTTTGCGAGCGTGTTGGTTACCACAGGGGTGCTGTAGCTTATTTTCGAGATTCCCGACGGTGCGACCCTCGCTCTTCTCTAGCTCTCCCCTAATACACATACTCGAGTCCATGCACGCGGAATACGTCTGTATATATATAGACACGACTGCCAGTAGGCAAAAGGGCCTACTCTGCGTAACTTTACGTGTTAAATCATGACGTGTTCAGCCTTTTTATTTGATAGCAGTCGATGCATGAATGTATTCTTATTCGCAGTGTTGCTCTACAATGAACGGTTTTCTCATGCATTATTCAAGCACTCACTCGCACTCTACGATGTAACAGTTAATTCGAGATACTCCAAATAATTTCATACGTTTCACAAGGGATGAATTGTAACAGCAAGAAAGAGAGAGAGAGTGAGAGAGAGAGAGAGAGAGAGAGAGAGAGAGAAACATGATGGACGGAAAAAGGGAATATAGTGGTAATGAAACATGTGTGTTACGTTCCATGTGACTCTGAAGCAGGAAAAAAAAATCGAGCCGTGACAGCTAGCCCTTTCTCACGAAAAATGAGAGATTCGAATCGAGGCTCGAAATATATGTGAAAGATTTCGCTTTTTTTCATTCATTTCATCCGCCATTCCAGCGATTCGGCATGGTAGATTGGGTATATATATGAACGAGGGAGACTATGCAGGTGAAGCTGTTTGAAGATACAGCCGTCCTCACCGCGAAGGGACAAACGATGCATCACCAGCATCGAAATATGGGAAATTTCATTTCAACTATTTCGACGATCAAGGAATTTATACACACATTTTGTGTTTGTCATTTCAGCTCTAAAACGTTGCCGATTTTGACTGAAAGTTTTTTTTTTTCTTTTCTTTTTAAACCCAGCATTAATGAACTCTATACGCCGAAACAGAGAATATTGAATTCTATTTTTATATATAATATATATAGTCTGAAGAGAAGCATCGTTCGAGCGTGAAAGTCAACTTGAAATACTTTCGCGAACTATATAGTTGAAAGTTTGTAGCACTTGTTGAAAAAAAGGTTTTCAAAGAAAGTTTATGACAGAACGAAGGGATGAATAATTTTTAAATATTAGAATATGTGTTTCCAGTGCTTGATCGAGTATTCTACGGAATGCCCCATATATATATACGCCGTGCCTTATCCCTTCAATCGTGAGCCTGTGTAAGGACGATGACTTTTGACGTAGAATATACTTTTGTTCTCTCGCTCTGTCATTCTCGCTCACTCGTAAAGTCTGACATAAATCTCCTGAGCCCTTAAAGTCCTCATAAAGATAATCAGGCGGTGGCCCAATCGCTCGTCTGTTTAGCGATGCCAGCGGTGCAATGAAAAAGCCACGAAACGACGTATATCTGTATAAACGAGCATATAAGAGGGTGATAGAGTGAGAAAGAGAGAGAGAGAGAGAGAGAGAGAGAGAGAGAGAGAGCGAGAGAGAGAGAGCTAGATGCACCAAGAACATATAAAATGCTCCGCGAAAGGGACAGGTTGAGAAATAAAGAAAGAAGAAAAAAGGGGATAAAAATAGTGGTGGAAGGTAAGGGATTCTCGTCGGCGGGACCTTAACTCGCTGACATTGTCGCATCGCTGCGGAGGATGCCAAGACACGAGAAAGGGTCCCGGCGCGTCTCCAGATTATCCCTCTTCTTCCTTTTTATTTTATTTTTTCTTATTTTATAAAAGCCGTTGGACGAGGGACACAGCGCTCTCTGTGGCATCAGCAGCGCGTCGTTGTTCGTCCCTCGTCCGTGTGGCTCTGCTACTTCGTGTGACCAGCAGGTAGACGATGAGCGAATTCTCCTGCCTGGAGTTCTGTTCCAAGACTTTTTCGACCAAGTTGAAAAAAGAGAGAAAAGTTTTCTCTAAAAGAGTTCAGTGCGCCCCAGCTTCATCCAAAAGGGGGCTCTCGCTCGTTGTGTGTTGACGGCGCATAGAGCTGGTATACGAGACCGTGCGGGCCTGGCCATAGAACCACGGATACAACAAAGTACCCTTTAGCCGGAAGAATGCAAGAGATAAAATCGTGCAACCCCTTGCATCGTAGCTCTCCTCCCTCTCCCCTTTGCCTCACTATTTTCTGTCCTCGAGAGATCTAAGCGGTCGAAGGGTTGACGCGTGAATAGGAGGGAGATACTCGAGCAGCATATAATATACATGCAGCCAATGTACAGTGTGTATGAGTAGTATACATTGAGAATTCAATTCTTTCTCGACCAACGTCTAAGCCTGATTTCTTTCAAATTTTTCAGAGGCTTAAGAAAATCTTGTGTTTCATACAATTATTTTTAAAAGCCACGGTATGGTAGAATCGGTTGACTAGAAAGGGTTCATATGAAAAATTTTAACACTATTCGCAATCTTCAAAAATAATAATATTGAGTAATTTTAAAAAGTCATCAATTTTAATAATTATATGCAGATCATAAATCGCACACACATGTATATTTCTACCGAAGCTACTAACAATAAGTATAACAGTCGCGAGGGAGATCGTGGTGCCAGAAAGTTTCTGTGGCTTTATAAAGGCCTGGCGTATGTGTGAAAGTCCGTGGGACACCCAAATCGGATAGCAGTCTAGGCATGGCCAACGAACGAAGTGTTCGAGAGCACGACTATCTATATATACATAGAGAGACGGGGGCGAAAGTTCGGCTACCTTTTGCTGACGTTGCTATCTTGACATCTCACTTGGTAACCCACCGTTCCACCGTCCGCCTTAGTCGTTTCGTTCTTCTCTCACAGAGTGTAGAGGAGTACGACTGGATAGTTTAGTGGTATAGGAGTTCGCTCGGTTTGCCTTGAATCCACTCTATTGATCTCGCTTCTGGTATATATTTCATCGGTATGAGATTCCCGGAGCTTATGATCCTAGATTATGTATATGATACAAAAGAGGTTTTGTTTATTGCTGCGAATCTCATGCCAAGGCATATCACATGTATGTAATATTAATTATAGGTACTTAGAAAACGCTATTCATTTGATTGAAGGCTACCTTCGCTGAATTAGAAGATAGGTCAATTGAGTCCTAAGGATTGTCAATATTTTTCGCACAATTTTTTCAACGGAAAAAAAATATTGATAATCGTGGATTCGGACTGAATGCTGTCTACACAGAGAATGAGGCGAACCTAAAGGTATAAGGTTATGGTTAGCCAAAGTTTGATTCTCTGAGTTTCAAATTGCAAAATTACCGTTCGAATAAATTTTATTTTATGAAATAACAATATAGTTCGGTCAATTCTTTTTTCATTCAATTTTGGGATATGGTCCGACGTATGAAATTTTGATCTGAGGACGAAAGTATTCATAGTAATAATTCAACTTTCGCATATGTTACTGGGGATAATTGACGGTGTGTTACGCAAAATGTCGAGAGAGGAACTACCACAAGCTTATCGGATTTTTGTCCCGGGGCGTGCCCCTTTAAATTCACTGATATATATATATACGCAATATGTATAATACCGTTAAAACGCATTCCTACATGCACGGTATTGTGTCGGCTACTACTGTTCACGGAAGCTGGTCCATACCCCCACTAGGTCTGCTTCCTCGCTCTCTCATTCCCGACAATACTTTAACGTTTAATACACGGCTCTAACCGAGAACTAGAGGAGGGTTGGATTCCATTTGGGTTGACGGGGACCCACCATTGTGGTAAACGCGGAAAAGGGGACGCAAAGTGGTGTACCCGACAAGAGGGGTATTAAACGGGTGAAAGGGCGGGAGGGAGGAGGCAGCGAACACACGCACTGCCCTGAGAATGTCGAACGTATATGAATCGCTTGAATTTGCTTTTAGTCGTTGTAAAGTACCTTTTAGTAGTGAAAAATAGAATAAAATGAATATAGGCAGACGCAGTGGCTCCCTCTGGAAATATCGACCTCTCTTGCTTTACAAGTCCCGGCAATTCTCTGCACGCGTTCTACAAAATGTGCCCCTCCAAATAATGGAGTTGTCGCGATTAATCAGTGTGCATAAAGAGTCAAGTATCACGAGCCAAGATCCTTTGTGTGATCAACCGATGTTGTATGTACAGCCATAAACCGTACATTATATGCATTTTTTTTTTTTTTTTTTACGAGGCGTGAAGGGTCATATGGCCACGAAAGTGCAAACATTTATTTGCGACAGCATAATCCTTGGATAATATTTTGAAGGTTATTAAAAAAACAAATCGTACAAGTTAGAAACTTGCACATTGCTTCCTTGCATTATTTTATGTTGGTCACAAAACTGTAGCTCTCTCGATGACTAAGTATTGAGTGAGTAAAACGTAGTAGTAGATAAGTAAGATTTTTCGACATTTGGGAACGTTCCAAGTGCTCTAACTTAAAAAAACTTGATTTTTTTTCTCTACGAAAACAGCTTTCTCTAATGAGTAAGCAAAATATGTATGAAAATTCATTTGCAATACTGCGCTTGAATAATCCGCATTTTTAATTAATTTGGTTTCAGTGAAATAAATTTTTGTTCGTGTCGAAAATCTTATTGAACGTTTTTCTCGGTCATCGACCCACGACGGGCCACCCGTTAATATCGTAAATTATTTCTTGTCTGGCTAATTTAAAATAGTACACGATAATGTATGCGAACGCATGACGTACACACAGGAAAGATACTGCGAGAGCCTCGGGCGGGCAAAAAAGAGAAAAGGATATATGTATATACCATATATGGATATATACCCCAGAGGCGGTACAGGATGGTAGCGAACTCGAGGCTGTACAAACCGTAGCATTGTAGATACCATGAAGTACATACGTATACGACTCGGGAGCTAATTAACGCCGACTGGGACATATTATTTGCTCGGAGTTATGGACAGGCTTTCGCAATGCGATCAATTATACAAGGTACAGCCAAACGACGAGGCAGTGTCCCTTGGTAAGTCACAGTGAGAATGAGACAGACAGTAAGAGGAGAGAGAGAGAGAGAGAGAGAGAGAGAGAGAGAGAGAGAGAGAGAGAGAGAGAGAAGGGTGGGAGGAGAAAGATGAGAATCTCTAGTTCAACTGGACGTCTCGACGTTAGTCTGGATTCTGTGTGTGGGTGTGTGTATGTGTGGACGTCGCATCATGGACCCGCGGCTTATCCCAAGCGGACCATCACCGAACCCCATGCACTAAGCAATTAAACAGTCTTATTAATAGGTTCGCGCGAGTAACATGTACACTGTACCGAGGACTTTGAGTATACAGAGTTATCGTGACATATACGTCTCAGTGGCAATTATCAACCCTCGATTGCTTCTAGAATTCCCGTGGACGTCGTGCGAAAATAAATTAAAAAAAAAATGAATCGATTTATTGTATGGATCTATCAATGACGCAGCAGCTTCGATATTCAGATAATTAATTGAAGGATAAAACCGAAGATAGTGGACGCGCGGTCGGTATGTGCGGCTCTGCCGATCTCCCAAGTTAAGCAGCAATGGCCGAGGCCACTACTTAATAATAAATTAATAAATAATAATAATAATATTAAATTAATATTAATAATAATTAATAATTAATAATTAATAATAATAATAAATAATAAATTAATAAATAATTAATAAGAATAATAAAAATAATAAGAATATACGTTGGAACACACAAATAATAATAAAAATTGAAGGATAAATAAAAAGATTCTTGCGAGGAATTGAAAAAGTTGTTGAAATATTATTGCATTATTTTTTCATGACTCGTACCATTTCAATGTTGATGCCGAAAATAAATGATCGGCACTCGAACAGTTTTACTGACCTGTGAATCTGCATAGCGAGACAAACAGACGAGTAAAATAAATTGTACCGTTATATATTTATGTAGTTGATGTAAATGTAGACAGTGTCGAGTCTTTTGGTCCCGTACACTCATTCGATTATAATGATGCAGAGCACAGCTAGCCGCGCGTCTCTAGACTTTTTAAGGACATTTTACTCGGTAGATATTCTAGGAGAGTTGAAATTATGAAAAATTTCGTGGAGCAAATTACGGAAGTACAGAGAGAGTGTCCGGCTGAAAGGGTATGACGGTGAGTCGTCGAGTTATGCGGACGAAACGGGGTGAAAGGAGGACAAAAAAACAGGAGGAAATAATTTAAGCTCATGGAATAAATGACAGTACATCCGTGCGCGGTCTTAGTCGGTGTACTCGGCGAAATATGGTAATCTCATGCATGCACGCACTGCATCATGCTGTACGAGGTTTTGACCCACGGACTGTCTGTGGTTTATTAATTCATCTCGTATTCTCAGCCCGGTTATTCGCCATCCTGACCTTGGACCTCCACGCTCGTTTGATAATATTTCCAGGTTTTTTTAAAATATTTTTTTCAGGACTCCCAAAAGCTTTATCCTATGTCTCAGGAAACTTTCTTTATTAAATATTTTTTTCAAGAAGCTGAGAGAACGAAAGAAAGAGAAAAACAGCACAAAAAGCTACCGTCTTTAATTGGATAACTTAATTAAATATCACCGCGATTGCTCATGAGCTTCTTAAAGTTTAATTGACGTTCCATTGGATATTGTATCGGAGTACGTCCTTATCCTTATTCTTATTTGAATTTTTTTCGTCCAGGAAATTGAATTTAATTGGAAATACGTTCCGGATGTATAGAATTCTTTTCGGTATACGGTAATATCTGAAAGTTCCATCGAAATATTTCCAACCGATATAAACTTCTAACGATAATGACAAAAAAAAAAAATATAAGCCACAAACTTATATGACATAGACTCGAGTGACAAGCTATCGGACATACCTGAAATATCTTGAATTCTTCACCATCATCCACATGATATTTCAAAAGTTTATATCGGACATAGAAAATCACAAAACTCAGAAATATATCGCGTGATTAAAATCCAAAGGGCGTGTATGCTGCATATGAGCATCGAAAATACTCCCGTTGACCTTTAAACACAAAATATATCGATCTACACATACCACAAGGAGACCTCTCTTTTTAACTGTAGATACAACCTAGCTTCGGACACGTGTTACTTCCGGTTAACTCGATTTTTCGAGTGTTCGAGGTGGTCCGTTGTAATAAAAATGTTAATTAGGAGTCCGTGAGACATATTTTCTTTTTCAACCAGCTGAAAGAAACGCGGATGGCGCTAGTTGTAGAGGGTGTGGAATGCACAGCGCGCATTCTCCTTTGCGCATGCTGGCAATCCCTTTTATCCCAGAGTCATTCGTGTACCAGCATCTTTTGCTCCCTCTCTCTTTCTCTTTCTCTCTCTCTCTCTCTCTCTCTCTATATGTATATATATATGTATAATGTATATGTATATATAGTTGAGTACTAAGGGTCGAGCGATGAACATGAGGGAAGAGAGAGAGGTGAAAGGTATAGCCTGATGAAAGAGGGCGAGGAACCTGACCATATAGTCGCGGCTTATGGGGTAATTATTTTTTCCACTGGGCCGTAACGCACGGTAGAGATGAGAGAAAGAGAGAGAGATAGAGATAAAAGTTCTAGGGATGCCTGGAGACTGCTGTGGTGGCCCAAGGGGCAAAAGAGCAAAGCACTATGAGGACTCAGAAATGGCTTGGCGACTGCAGAATATAACTACTATACTGTTACTATGATACAGTATCAGGAACTGTTCGTATGACCGGCCAACACAATCTTTCTCTCCCGGGAATTCGTTTGTGTATATAGTTGTATTATTAGTATACGTAAGGGCACCGAGTGTTATAGTCGAGGAGTATTGAGCGAGAGAAGGGAATGGGCATATCCAGCTTCATGGACTGTTGTACATATATACAAATATACATACATGTTTCGTGCAGAAGCTTGCGGCTAAATAAAGTGATGAAAGGAAAGAGAGGAAGAGAGAACTTGAAAGAAACGTTAATTACTACATTACCGGTTGGCCAACCATATAATTTAATACTCTCTCTCTTGCTCTCTCTTACATTTTCGTATAACGTGGAGCTTACCACCGCGCTCTATTTCCTACCTTCTATCGTAAGTCTACAGATATAGACTGAGTACTTCTATTATACTATATATATGCATATCTATGTATGTATATACGATCCAGCTCTCTTTCTCTCTCTTCATAATGCTACAGGTACTGGTAAGAGTGCAGTAGCAACCGGAACAATATCCCCTAGTGTGTGCTCCTATATGCCGTTTCCGACTCTCAGGCAATTTCTCTGTATAAGGAAAACCTCGTGGGTGTAAATTGGAACACTCTATCTCTTTCTTTTTCTCTCTCCGAGCTCTATATACACTCTTTGCATAAGCGCGAATGCAGATGGTGAAAATTCACACACAGACGGCGTTTCATTATACTCTTTTTCTTTTCGTTTTTGCCTTTTTCCGGCTGTGGTACGCACGAAAAGTACGATTAAACAATACGCACAGGTGGAGACGCGTAATGAAGCATCGAAATTGAATAAATTGCATTATCACCGGTAGAACAAACAGATCGGTCGAGCATGAAGCCGGAAAGGTATAGAAAGAGGGTGCGTTATGAGAGAGCACAGATACAACGAGAGTTATAGGTACACGGTATACGCAGACACATGCGATGGAGTAGAGGAAAAAATATGGGGGGTGGGGGATGCCCGGGTGCGAGATAAAAGGGGAGAATCCCGACGTTAAGGGATGCGCGAAATAGAGTGGACGAGAGAAAACGAGGAGAGAAAGAAATGAAACGCGGGTTCTCTTGCGATGCAGGGAAATATAGAGAGGTTTGGCTTTATATATATTTTATATAGATATTTCTATGTATATATTATATATAGGTGTGTGTGTGTGTGTACATGGTTGGATGACTATTCCGACATGGCACAAGAGATACAAGATGAGGGTGTTGGAATCTTCCATACCGTTCGTATGGATGTTTGACATGACCATGGCATGAGAGACAAGGAATATAAAAAAAACACCGTGACTGCTGAAACGGCTACAACGACGTGAATGACGACGATACTACTATGCGTTGCTCCTGACTTAAAACGGGCAATAAAAATACGATCAAAAAAGAGCAGGAGAAAAAAGTACGAATGTACGTGTCGTATATAAAAAGACGTCGGCATAGTCGGACAGACATTGGCGCCGTGTGTGCAGCTTTTCTTGCGTGTATAAACGGGAAATTTTAATCCAACACGAGCAAGACCTCCCGCGAATCATCGACGTGATAAATTTTTTTTTTTAATTTTCATTTCAGCTCTAAGATGGACTGGAGTTTATTCTTATTTTTTTAAATTTTCAACCAATTGATCAAAAGGTACTTTACCTCCTGATCAATGTTGTAAGTTTCAACTTTGTGTTTTTTTCTTGCACCAATTATTGAAATATTAGAAAAATCCCGAGTTGGCACAGAATGTCCTATATATACTTCCTCGGAAAATAAATTTGAGTGGTTGGGCGCATTTTGATCGGTCGGAAAATGTCTAATTGTACTTTTGTCGTCGAAAAAGCGTGGCTATAAAAGTGGCGTAAAAACGACGAAAGGTTTACGATACAGGTTTTTCGGAGATTTATGTATATACCGACTATATCGAAGGGCGTATTGTCTCTTCAATAGTCAGGAATTCCAATAAAAGATAAGGAATAGCGTGCATTATGTTTTTTCTCGTCCCTGAGTACCTCCGGATGAGTCACATCCCAGTTGCTTTTAGTTTTATTCGTTTATTTTCAACTAACCCCCTCCATTATCCTATCTCCATAATTAACATCTCGGGCATTATGGGGCTTAATCGCGGTGAAAGATAGCAGAGCCTACATCCGTATAGGATATATATAACAATAAGCAGAGCATGTGGCCTACAGGCGTGTTGACGCGATTAGATATACATATATATGCATGCGGTATGCTCTGAGAGAGAGTATAACCAGACTAGTATTTCGTATAACGCGCGGTATACCGTTAAATCGGATTATCAGATCAATGCAGATCCCTCTCACGCATACATGTTCTGATGCGTGCACATATACACGTGCAGCCACTTTTATGAATTAAAACCCACGCGGTACTAAAAACCCGTTTGCATCGCTCGATAACTATTCGTTGAGCTTAAAAAAATTGAATTGTACAACCCTTTGACCGAATGATATTTCATTCAATATCTTTTCGCGACCATGAAAATATACATACAGAGTGAGGTGTTCCATAATTCGGAAGACGTAAGCATTTTCGGTGTTTTCTGTCTCTGGGTTATATGTAGGGGAGACCGGGGCAAAATGGTATAGCGGGGCAAAACGGTACCGGGGCAAAACGGCACTGGGGCATAATGGGATCGGGGCAAAATGGGACACACAAAAATGAAGTGTCGCAGCCCGCTGAATTTGGGGCAAAATGGGATGACAGGAAAATTCATGCTTCGGCTCTATGAAAGAGCTGTTGAAACATAATCTAATCTAAATGGTGCTTGTGGTTCGTTTCAGTCCACATATACGCAGATAATACGGACTGACCGATATATTTGTCGACACATATCCGTCGATTTCATGGGGAGTGGCGGTCCTAGTTTCATAAAACAATTGACGTAAAAATTGACAAGAGTTAGATTTTCATCAATGGCTTGAAAATCAGTATCAGTAACGTGCAGTTGGCAGAAAATAAATTAAAAAAAAAACAAAGAAAGATAAAAACAAAAAAAAACCAAAAAATTGCACGCGTCAGATTATAAAAATTACTTGATTATTTAAATAATTAATAACGACAAAGAAATTGTACCAATCGAATAAGAAGGCTCAAATAACAATTTACGTCAAGTTTGGTACAGTTCTGACCGCAGAATCAAAAGTAATTGTTTAACAAACTTTAATAACAAATGAAAAATTAGTATTTTTTTGAATGTTGAAGTACTTAAATTTATTGGATTCAACGAATCCTGACGAGCCGAGCACGAACTGTTGTTGTAAAGTCAAAAATAATAATAATTGTTTAAGCGATTGAGTTAACAAATAAAAATTGTCGTCTTCTTTAATGTTAAATTACTACGATTAATCAAATTTCAACGAAATCGAACGAGTCGACCTTGAAACATTGCCTTAACCGCATGAACAATCATTATATTTGGTCAAACAATGAATATCAAAAAATCAATTGAAGTTTTAGACTGCATTAATGGTCATTAATGCATTAATAGACTACACCAAACTTGCGAAGATTCTAACCGAATGATAAAAAATTATTATTTAAACAATTTCATTAACAATTAAATTGTTCGAATTGAATTGTTACGCTCGATTAACAATTTCCAAGAAATTTCAGAAAATGCCGATCGTACAATGAAGAATAAATATTTGAACAATTCAATTAACAAATGTAAACCGCTGCAGTCTTTAATATTAATAAATTATTACGCGTAATCGAATCTCAACGATATAAAATGAGTCGATATCAAAATACATCTTTAAAAATATGCTAATTAATGCAATTTAGTTAAACGATAAATATCAACAAACTTATCGTATCACCTGGATTGTTAAGCTCAATTAACATATCCATTGTTTTATTGAATGCATCGGCCCATTTTGTCCCATTTTGCCCCAATCTCGTGAAATTAGTGGTCTCCGATTTTTCCTGTCCCATTTTGCCCTGATCCCGTTTTGCCCCAACCGCCTCTTTCTGAGGAGCCTGATTTTCTCCGGCCCATTTTGCCCCAATCCCGTTTTGCCCCAACGACGTATTTTATAGCAGTGTTGATTTTCACTATTCCATTTTGCCCCAAAACCGTTTTGCCCCGGTCCCATTTTGCCCCGGTCCCATTATGCCCCGCTATACCATTTTGCCCCGGTCTCCCCTAAATCGAAAATATACAACTATGGTTTCATATGGCGTTATTATCGATGCACTTTCAACTATAGTGGTTTTTAATATGGCCGACAAAAAAAAAGCGAAAAATGATCGGATCTTTATGAAAATTAATACCTTGGGTCTTGTTGAGATCACTAATTGCGTATTAAATATAGGGTAAGGTATCTACACTATCTTACCTTACAGGTTCGAAAATTCGTACCCGAAGGAAATTGCAACCCGGGGTGTATGTATACAGATGAGTAACGGTGGATATGAGCTTCGGGCCAAGTATTAAATTGATATATTTCAAGTTACTATTTACCTTGGAAAACTTTCCCGCCGATTAAATACAAATCTATGACTCCCGCTCTGCTCAAGAGAGAGGAGAATTTTTTTTATTGCTAAAGTTTTTCGACCCTTATAAAGTCTTATTTCGCGAATACGCGTTCGCTTTACCTCTTTCGCCGTTAATGGGACGAGTTTCGTCAAAGAGCGCTCGGCCTTTCTATAGTCGGTGAAATAAATTTGTCTATGCGACAAAATGATGCCTACGTATATTTATCGCAAGTTCCGGTATACGTACGATGAATATTATCACACACATTAGTATATGCGGGACATCTTTTATAAACTCGCAGCTACTCTTTTTCCCGAAAACCTAACTCTTACGAATAATCTAAAATGAGATAATTAAAAAATAATTCAATTAGATCATTTATATAGATACAAAAAATATTTTTTGTATTTTCCTAGCTTATAGTAGAACCAGAGAGAAAATATCTATGAATTATTTCATATTTTTAAAGCGTACCAGGAAAAAATGATGCTATACCCCTTTTTTTAAAGTGGACGAAGTAAATAAAAAGTTTCATATTCCCGATCATTTTTTGATCTCCCAATGTGGTCGCGTTAAAAATTTGAAATATTTTTAATTATCACCATAAACAGGCATCGGGTTGAAAATAATTATGAGCTATGTCTTTGGGAAACAGTGACTGAATTGATGAAGAGTTTACCCTGTTTTTGTACCAATTATTTTTTCCATCCAAATTTCGGCCAATATAATTGTACTATTCGACGTCACGTGGTACAACCTACACGGTTTCAAACTGATAATTTTTCTGATAATTTTCTCTTTTAGTTGCTATATGAAAAACAAAAGATCTCCCAATCGAGTTAACCCCGTGTCAGAACTGACGGATTGAATTTTATTGTGGCAATTGAAGGATCTCATGGTGCAATTCCATTGGCCGAAATTTGGATGGAAAAAATAATCCTCCGAATACCGCACGCGAGCTTCAAAGTTATCGGGATATTTCCCTCAAGGTTTCCTGCTTACAAACGAACTCGACTTCGCACTCGTGATTTTTTAACCTGAAAAACTTAACTCGTTCGTTTGCTTGCAGGGAATCTATCGGGAAATATTCGATTATTTTGAAGCTCTTGTGATATTATATACGAACATTTTATACGAATATTATACGAATGATTTAATTATCGTCGTTCCGTTTTTATGAGAGAAATACGGATGATCGTAAGATACAAATGAATGGGAGTTTAATGGAGAACGACTTCGGTGTTAGCGCGAAAAGTGAGGAAACAATTTGTCATATAAATCTAGTCGCGAAGGAGGTCAAGGGTTTATATATATGTATGTGTATGGGAGAAAACGCAGAGAGCACGTCGACGAGAGGCTTTAAGAATTTTTTCCTTTCCCATATATATATAATATATATCCGAGCATATGCATATTTCATCGCGTATGCATGTATTTATATATATATTATTAAGCGCGAGAGCGCGACGTGGCATATTGCGGGAGCTGACGAGTATTTATGGTACTTGGAGCATTATTTGTGCGAGAAGGGTCCGTTATAGGGACGTCGAGTGCATCGCTAATATTGGCACACTCTGGGTGTGCTGTGCTGGCGGCGCTTGGCTGAGCACAATTGGAGCATTGTGTAAGTACAGACTGCAGCCTCATCAATTACGCGTTCAATTAGTAGAGCCTCGAGGCTCGGGAACGATGTAAATATATATACATCTATATGAGTCCTTCCGCCTCCTCCTCTTCCTCCTCCTCCTCCCACTCAAATCTTCCCTCCAATGTGTTTCGCGCTGATACATATTTTCTTTTTCTCCACGTCGACGATCAGTTATTCCAATCGACCGTGTTTCTTCGTCCAACGTCGTTTCCGCCGTGTGCCATGTATATCATATATATGTATCTTGGCGGGATGCTCACTCTTGGGAGTAATTAGAAAAAGATCCGAGTCGAGCGAATGATACTGTGGTATTTTTTTTTTCTCAGCCATATATCGAGACGTGGTAGCATCTGAACACGAAGTATTTCAAATACAGTTGGAAGAATTTTGATTTTTATTATGGCACTGGTATCTATACCACCATGGAACGGAAGTAAAGGCCAAATATCCTTCGACAGAAAATTCTATATCCTGAATTTATTTTAAGTATATATGACATCTAACTATAACTATATAAAAAAATGTGTCTAATATGCATCGGAAATGTTCATGTAATATATTTTTTTCCAAGCCGACGTAATGTTTTATGTGTCTTATGTGATGGCTGGATTTCTTTCCCATGGGAGTATTATATTGAGACAGGCTTCTTTTATACGCTATTATATGAAACCATTCACCTGCCGCGGCCGTGGTCCGTCGGCTGACAGGGCTCTGATTTAATTCTTTACAACTAGATTTTAATAACAGGACGCCAATTAGTTTTCAGGAAACTAATAAACTATCGATATACTTTAGTTACGATTCCGACTAGCTCCCTTGACAATGAGACATAAGAAGGGGTACAGTTGGAGGATCAAAGACAAAGAAATGTCAAGTGCAGCAGACAAAGTGCAAGATAAAGATACAAATTCACTTTATTGACTTACATAACTCTGTTGACTTTTTACGGTCTTCCTCGTATCGGCCCGGGAAGACAATTCGGGTCCCTTTGACAAAATTCTCGTGCGATATTGATCCGGCAAGACGATTCGGATCTTTACCACAAAACACTCGTTCGACAACACTCTTTTTGCGCTCTCTCTCTTTGGGCTCGACAAAGACAATCTCACCCTTAATTGACAAAATACTTAGTTTGCGCTATATTCGACTAATGCAATTTCGTCAACAGACGTACGAGATTCGGGATTAGTTTAACAAAGTGTCTTAATAAATACGGTCGACAGACGGGACAAGACTCCTCGAGAGCTGACAGTGCTTGCCGAAAGACGGAAGCAAAGTGTCAATTTACCGGCTCGCGCTTTCGGCATGTCAGACGTAATTTTCTAAGGCGCACGCGTCATCGATATCCGATCGATTGACACGCGCTATCCCTACCTATTGTTCTCGCTGGCGTGAGGAGTCTTGTTTCGACAAATCCTTATAATGATCTATAGTTAGGTCGCCTTATTGTATAAACTAAGGATCTCGGTCGGATAGCACCCGAGGAGTCGAGTCGAGCGTTAGCGTCGAGGAAGGGACTTTATTTTCCTGTCTCAATACAGGTATATAAGGCACTAAAACTTTTTGTAATTATATTTTGCCCATTATGTATCTCGCGATTGCACACCATACTTTTCGTCAATCAGTCTCAAGGATGGATGAAAAATAAGTAAAAAACAAACAAAATTCATTCACCTCGAGAGCAGTGAGACGAGAAACTTTATTATTGCCCACTTGTCCGCAAACTTTATCGAGATATTATTATTTGAAATTTTTTCCCCTCCCATCTTAAGCAGCGAGAATAATCGTTTTTCAATTTGGTTTCCCGCGAACGGGGATATATAATATTAGATTGACTCTCGTGAGACGGTAACAATATAGCGCTTCTCAGTCTGCAAGCTCTCTCTCTCTCTCTCTCTCTCTTTCTCTGTCTCTCTATCTCTCTTTCTCTCTCCCTGCCTTGCAACAGCAATGACTAACTGATCAAACATTCCCCCGGGCTTGATTGGCGTCAAGGGTCTTTTCGATTTTTCTCCTACCCTCGGGCAATATTCCTCGAATATCGAACGGGGTATCAGGCTGCTGCTCTCTCTCTGGGTCTATTTCGATACATATAATTATATATATAAGGATTGATTGAAGTAGCAAAGCCTGCAGAGATGGGGTAAGGGGCAGAGCTGTGAACGGGTGAATATAAGGTGACGTTATTTTTTTTTTATCAGTCACTGGCTCCGCTATATGACATATCTGTGTGCGTGGGACAGAAAAGAGGAAAATATGAAAAAAGACTTGATCAAGATCTCGGAGCAATTCTCGTATAAGAACCAGATCATAGAGAATGAATCCAGCAAAAAATTTAGCAAAATTGTCATCAATATCTGAGGAACGGAGAAAAAAATTGTCATTGGAGACGGTGTCGAGGAAATATGTCGAAGAGAAATACGATCTCCCGCGGGGATTTCAGTGTTTTTTCACACCTCCGATACTCTGGGGAAAATTTTTTTTTTTTCTTTATCATTCAAAGCGATATTTCACCGTGAGTAAAGTTTTCCCACTGCAACAGGCTACCTCGCACGCTTTGTGCATCGCAATTTATAAATCTCTCGCGCGATCCTCGCACACTTTTTTATATGCCGAACTCACGAGCGTGACATATTGATATCATCGGTGCATCTATCACGATGACAATCCTATGAGTGCGTACAATGCACATTATCTCGTCGAGAAGTTTTTCGTATCTTTTGTTATTTCCAGTATCAATCACTCAATAATTGCATGCATTTTTTTGTGTCCTTTTTTTGCCTAATTTTTTTTCTATCTGTTGCACACTCTGCTTATTAGTTTTACACTTTCTCTATACACCGCACACTGTTCGTTCCGAGAGAAAAGAAACACGCTAAACGAAAATTATAGTTTACTTCTTACGGTTTTTCTTCAATAGTTAAAAAAAAAAAAAATTCTCGTCATCAAAGTGTTCTCACTGTTCGATCAATCGCAAAGATGTACTGAATGTCTCTGAAGAACACATTTTACAATAACAATTGTAGATTTTATAGAGGAATTTTTCAATGAATTTTGAAAAATAGGAATAAATAAAGTGCCTACATGCCTACATATGTATATGAAAATGGGATTTCTCAGCGTTTGATTCAAATATGTGCAATTATACGTAAGAATGGTGTCCGAGCGGAGCGAAGCGAGGACGCGGGCTTGGTCACGTCCACACGTGTGCACTAGCCGGAATTTATTGTCCGCGAAAATACGCAGATGATACGTATATATTTTCGCGTTCTCTCTATATGGTGGGCTCACTCGGGCGAGAGATTAACATTAATGCGTCCCGACCACACACAACGAAAACCCCCGCCAACATATCGCATATTCGTTCCTGCCTTGCAATTATTATTTTGCGACCACGTATACTCGTGCATTGTTGAAATTCCATTTGTTTGTTCAACACCCTTCTCCAAGATTTGTCGAGCGCGACAAATTGAGAACGTTGAGCATTATTATCGTGCATATGTGAAATTTACAGTGTACACACATAATTGACAAGTGTGCGAAAACTTGTTTGCGCAGAGAATAATTTACTTCTGTAATATTCGAATGGTTTAGAAGAAAATCGGAGAATACGTTTCGTATCACGGGGTTCCCAAACGAATTTTTTTTCAACGTCAGTGAAACCGCGGAATAAGCTAGTCATTAATACTTCTTGGAATTCATTTTTTTGCAAATTTACACGGAAAATGATTTTTAATAAATGCGAGTCCCATTTAATTCAAGATGAATTATATTATCTTTTACTTTTTATTAATCGATTTTTTTTTGTATTTTGTTTCTTCTTTCATCACAAAGATGGCGATTTTCGTGAATCTTGCCATCGTCACATGCGACCAGTTCATGTCGTGGCAATGTCGTATATTGGTCCGGTGGGGCATCGTTGCTGCGCGGCGAGCTCACCCCTCAGTAATCAACCAAACACTCGCTGGTTATCAGCAATGGTCCCTAGTTGTTCGGTGCAATTATGTCGCGAGTATGTAATGCGTTTTACGTGTATACTGCTATAACTCCTCGCCCCTTGTGATCACGGCGCTACATACGGCACCAATACCAGCGATAAACGTATCTTCCCCTCTATCCTCGTACCGCGTGTCGACCAAAAGGGACGGGAGAACTGCAGAACTGCATGTCTACGCAAACTCTCTCTCTCTCTCTCTCTCTCTCTCTCTCTCACTATATATATGTATATATATACAAATTTATTTATGGGGCGATCCATCTCGAATCGATGATTCTTTCAACCCTCCCTTTTTTTATTCAACCCATAGTTATTCTCGTTCACCCAATCCCGTAGAGTATATACATTTTTTTGAAAATTCGTTGCATCACGCGTTTCAGATAATGTTTCGAGATCTTGAGTGGCAATAAATTTAAATCGTTAACAAATTGTAAACGATCATATCAAATAAATCCTTCTCAAGTGTCATGTTGCGACGTACAAAAAAAATGCATGATCAGATAAAAGGGACGCCAATGTGGATGTACGAAGATCAATTTGTGGAATGCACAAAATTTATTTTTCTAAAAAATCACACAAATATTGAGAAAAAATTGCAAGCATTTGAGTCGTAATTGATCGTCACTATCTTGTTTTTTGTTTTTTTTTTAATTCTTACGTCATTGAAAATGGTGAGTTTTCAAGGCCGTTGATTTCGGATCGAGTACCTCATATGTATATATGCATTTGCGTATACATGATATTCACGTTATATCGATTGTCCGAGTATTTTGGGCACGTAGAGGCGCATGTGTGGATGCGTTCTCCTCCGCGCTGACAGGAGCATCCGAGTGCAAGTAATACGGCCACTATACGCAAAACTATGCACGCGGCCAGGAGCTCGCATCATATGGCTACGCATACTACACCACACAGCACGTATATACCCTATGTTACGATACATAGGATACTGCGATGTATAGGTATCATATAGATATTTAGAACCGGTGCAAGCATGGTAACGTTGCAACAGCTCTCTGCTTCGCTGCTTTGCGTGAGTTTCTACCTCGTTTCGAGAATAATCCATAAAACTTTGCGCTTAAAAAAATTTGTGCAATGTATTCTGGTTATTAAACAAGGAAATAACAATAATCTATGCTTGTTAGAAATATTCGAAATGTTCCATATGGATCTTTTGTATGATCCGAACTATATCTAACTTATTGTTCGTATAACCGAAATGAAATCCAGAAATCATAAAATATGTCGTTCAACTTTTTTCGATCATTCATTTTTCTCGTCGTGAAAATCTCGATTGGTGTTCAGTTGACATAATAAACAAAAGTTTATGAAAATATAACTATAAAATGATTGGAAAATAAGATGAATGGAAAGCGTAGTTTCGCATGTGCGTGCAAATAAAAAAAAGAAGCCAATCGAACATTAAACGAATGGAGTTGACATGAATTAAATCGAACCTCATTGAAATGAAATCCACATAAAAAGTGAAAAGGTTTATAGGAGAGAGAATATTGGATAGTTGTTCAATTTGCAAAAAAAAAAAAACAATTTTAGAATATTTCCTCAATCTAAAATTGTCGAACTTGCTGTATTATATGCCACATTATATATGGCCTCTAATAAAGATTACCGGTGCTCTAGCATCCGATTAAAGAGCCTTTCGAGTTTTGGCACGGGTTGTGAACAGCGGAGATGAGCATGGTATCCATAGGTATGGATATTATATACTTTATGAAGAAAAAAGGTAGGGTCGAGAAAGCAGAGCACATCAAAGTATATTCCCCATCCGGCGCCCGGTTATTCGCTCTCTGCAGTACAGCAGAGGCTGATCTCGCGAAAAATCTAGTATATTCTCTCACATCTGGAGCGACTGAGTGTGTGTGTGTGAGAGAGAGAGAGATATACAGAAAAAAGAGCTGGGAGAGGGGCGGTAGGCTATAACGAGAAAAAGTGGATGAAATCGTAGTCGGGAAGCGTTGAACAGGCTGCTCCGAGCGAGGGGTGGTTTTCGATGGATCCAGCCTCGAAGAAGAGGTCGAATGGATTCCGAGGAAAGGCTAAAGGGTGGAGCGGCGTAAGAAAGTGTGGAATTGGAGGAGTAAAGTGGTCACGGAAAAAGGGGTCAGAGGGGCAAAGAGAAGCTATGGTGGTTTAATAGAGTGAGCCATGATGGATGACGCCGAATCGATATTACTTTTTCTCGAGTAAAGCTGCCCTTCAACTCCACCCCATATACCATCCTTCCTTCCTTCTTCCATCACGTTGTGCTATTCTATACGGTATTTTTCGGTTGCCTCCTCCTTCACGTATCTTCCCGTGTTCAACTTATCCGGTTTATGTCCGCTATATATATATATGCGCCCTCGCCTCTCAACTATACATCCCCCTCCCACGAAATACCCACATATATACTATAGCTGTCATTGCGCCAAGATTTGTAATGGCTCGAGCGAAGGAATTCGAGACCCGCGAGATTGGCCATTCTTTTGTTACGTCCATCGAGCCTACATAACATGTTATATATAGATACATGAGGTTTCGTGTCGGAAATCCTTGGAATCGTATATTAGTCATAGACCAAGTTTACACCGGCAGGATTGAGTTGAGGTTTGACGTGAGTGCAAGAAAGAGATCCACTCGAATGTCCTTTTTGCATACTCGCGTCAAACCTTGACTTGATCCTGGCGGTCTAAACTAGGTCATAGAGTGAGTTTTGACCGAGGCTAGAGTTGAGTTAAAAGGTGGCCATGGTAGACGGTTTTGCAAAATATACCCGAAAAGATAGAAGAAATTTGTTGATTGATGCGTGAAATATTTTTTTTATCGATTTATTATATTTTATTCTTAATGCATAGATCATATCGCCGAGAGTAACGTATATAAAATTCATCGTTGAAGATTTGTAAAAGATCAATCTGTGTGACATATATATTTTTGCGTGCATCTTTTGTTTTCCTGAAGCACCTAGAGACCTAGAGCACGAGGCATAAATATCAGAACTCATTATTTAGAAACTAATATTTTTCTCCAGATATGATTTGACATCCAATGCGAGGTGACGTCGAGATTGAAATTTATTCAATTATGAGGCGCTCGCGTGATCAGCATGAAACGAATTTCCTCTCCAATTATATGCTACATGTGCTCTACGAACGCATATGCATCTATAAATTAATTCATTTAATTAAAAAAAAATTTAAAAAAACCCCGACTGAGAGTGGAAAAACAATACACTCAGCGGGGGGAGGTTTCTTTTTGTTTCTTTATCGGAAATAAAAAGCTTTTGTGTGTACATATAGATTGTAGAGAATATCAGGAAAAGTTAGCATATACCATCGTTGGGCTTTTATCCCTCGCCAGCCAGTGGATTAAGTGCGTCGGTGCGTTCACAGGGGTGTAGTTGAGTTAAATGAAAAAAAAAAAGTGGAGCCCACCTCCCGCAGGCACCTGGCGATATTGTGAACTTGTATCGCCTCGGGACACTCTTGGGCGCGTTCGTGCAATCCCCTCTGTCATGTATACGCTTATACACATGTACATACGCATATATATATATATATATATATGAACACTGGCTCCATGCTCTGAATAATATGGAGTTACTAGAAATTACATCTGCATATTATTTCGATGCTGCAGATTGTTTAAATGTGACGAGAAAGTCTTTGGCGAGCTTTTTCGCGCGACGACAGAGAAGAACGAGGACCAGAGAGCCGTGACTGCAAAAGTTTTATTAGAAACTCTCTTAGGTATACTGTAGGTCTCTACGTCGTCTCGCGAAAACTTGACGCGCCTTATTTGCGGGTGCGAACCAGACTAGATGCGCGGCCATGCGAGGCACGATTTCTTTATTACTACCGGCAAAGTAGCAAACCTGGAGACGCGAGTTTTTGTTTCTGTTACAGCCGAGATTTTTCATTTAGAAAATATCAATATAACCGAGATTTTTTTTTATCATTGTTCAAGCAATTTACTTGGATAATTCAAATAATTCGCTATATAAGTGCCAAATCATTTAATGAATTAATATCATATTATAGGGTATTACAATTCGGTTTCAAAAATAATTCCATTATGCAATTTCGACATATTTGCAGACATGGCAGCATTCATTGATTTTTAAACCAGCCCGCATGATTATTCTGTCGTCAAATGATTTTTTAAAATTATTTTTCACGATAGTAATGTTCTCACCTGGCTTTTCAGACACGAGGCTAATGAAATAGTCGAGGGATCGGTGAGCAAAGTCTTTTTATGTAATATATATACAGTCTTTATGGATACGGTCGATATTACCATCGAATAAAATGTATACGGGGGTTGAACGAGCTTTAAGACAAGCTGGCATTGATGAGAATTAATGTGGGTAGGCTCTCTTAATTCGATGATTTTACCGTGGAGTAGGAGCGAGAAAAACCGATTGAGAGCATCTTCGTGTAATGCCAATCAGTGAGGAGGGTGTTCACGAAAGATTGTTGGCGTTTGTGTGTGCGTGTGGGTGGGTAAACTCCATTGTGTGTCGTTTGTATCAATTTGCCGGTTGGTATACGGGCCTTTCGCAGAGAAGCACATTGTACAAATCTCCCTTCTACGCTGATCTTGGCTCTCTATATTGCCAGATCGTACGTCCGTTTACCAGCGAAGGAGAGCCACCTTTCCCTTTGGACGTCGGATTTAATCTAATACGAGAAGGAGAGAAGGCAGCGGGTGTGCGGCCGGAGGCAAGAAGAAAACCACGTGCGATATATATCCCGGGCCGTACGGAAAATCTGAAAAGAGGAAGAGAGAGAGAGAGAGAGAGAGATAGGGGGGGGGGGAGAGAGAGCGAGAGAAATTATTCGTGGAGGGCTCTAGTGCGAGCGAAGCGTGTAGGTAGCATGATTTTTCTTCGCCAAGATCCAGCATCCTACGAGTTTTCGCGATGAGAAGTAAATAATTAAATTCGTTCCGGCATAAATTGATGACAGGGATAGAACTGGCTATATAAGAGCGCTCTTACAGCATTTCCGCGATACAAAGTGAGCATCGCTACCGCCACTTAAGCTCTCTTACTCTCTCATTACATCTCTCTATCTCGCTGGCTATGAGGCTAGAGTGGGTGTCAAGTCGGAAATTTCACGATCCCATCGTGGTGATAACGCTCTGTGATGAGATTAAACGCATGTGTGCTCACGCTCGAACAAACGCAAACGCGTTGCCGAGAGGTGTGTGCCTATATACCATCTACTCTCGATCGGACAGTTTAAAAAAAATCTAAACGATTCGGTAATGAGGCCAAAACGCATTCACCATAGTCGCGGCATTTTGAGGACAAAGCATTTTGAGGACAACCGTCCCCGATAGATGGGTGCCGCGGATTAGCATGCCGACCAATGTCAATCGAACGTGCTCATCGAGTGTTTGCCGAGGATGAATTTATCCGTTTAATTATTCTCTATATTTGGTTACTACACCCTATCTATTCTACATACGTGCTCTCTTCTTTCCTATACTACAGCGCATATATCGATTTGACTAATTCATGGATCATCAATGTTCGATTGTCGTTTGCATGTACTTTTAGTCGGATAAACTGTCCGAGTAAAATTAAACGATCAATAAAGCTGTTTTGGTTAAATTAATCGAATTTCAGGAAATACTTTGGTCAATCATTCAAGCGCGCTTAGGAAAAATTGTGAGTTTTTTTTTCAAGGTTGATTTATATGTTCTTTTGCAAGGAAAAAAATTGGTAGGAAAATTCGATGAAAAAACATGAGAATTAAAAAGTTGCATGTTGCTCAATAATTATTTTATTTCGCTTAAAAAGCTCCCTGCAGAAGCAAAAGATGTCTAAAATTTTAGCTTCTTCGCGGAAAGAATAGCTTTGTGAGTGAGAAAAAATCGTGAAGAAACAAAGTAACGAGGGTATAATTTTGAAAAAAATTGCCGCAAACTATGAAGGTTTTGTGCTTAGCCTATGTACCAAATTTGCTCACGGTCGCTCAAATCAATCTCGAGACGTACTGACACTTGAATTTCTTTCGATCTTATCACACACGCGCGAAACAAATTTTCTTCCATAAAAAACCTAATATTGAATAGGAGTTAATAAATTTTTAATTGTATTCGTGATATTTCGACATAGATTCTTTTTGGGGTTTGTAACTTAATCTTACATTAAACTTGATCTTCCCTATTTTTTCGAATATTTAATTATCGATGGTCATTAAAGTTATCCAATTAATTAAAAAATCTTAATTAATAATCTCCTTTAACTATCTCACTAACGAGTGTATGATGATTACTCGAAAATAATATCCATTACCCCGACTCATTGGCCTCCGTTTTAATTTAAAAAAAGGCCAAAAGTATTCTGCGTATATGTATGTATATGTATGAAATTAGTACCACGATGGAGCTGTGACTTTAATTCGCCGACACGTAGACGCGACACGTTGAAATAATTAATATAAAAGGTCGAGCATTCAAACACCCGAGCGTATGAGGGACGAACATTTCGTAATTGTCTGTTTTTAGCGTTGGAGCAGTTGGCTGCCGACAGAGGGATGAAACGAGGAACTGGCAGAACAAGAGAATCGATAAAAGGGTGACGAAAGTGAGGGGTCGAGAGTTTGACATGGCGGTAGTCGAAGTGATGGCAGGACAAAGCAGGCTATTGTATCATCTGTTCCTGTTCCGGAAAGCTCACAAGCGTCCGCTTGTAACGTATATATACATAACATTCACACGTCCACACGTATACATAGAAGCTATTAGAAGTTTCACGAAAGAGGACACGACGATACCGTTCATATTAGTTCATATACCCGCATCTCACGCTTCTCTGTGAAATGAGAATTATATACGCGAGTTTCGCAATGCGCTTTACAAATGAATTGCTGGATATTAAATTAAAAATTGATCCAGTCATAAAAGCGTAAATTAGCCAAACGAACGTTAATTTCACTCTACAGTTATAATTTATCATTTTTGTTTCACCTCAAGTTGCTGCCTGCAACTATTGAATAAGGTCTGTTGGCACTATTCATCGCCTCGTCGATCTGCACCCTATACCGACGAACAATTCAATTACTTCGTGCAAATAAGCTTATTCCAATAAAAAAAACTCTATTTTTCAATCAAACAATCAGTTCGTCCCTTTTCTCAATAATCGATTGAATGGTCCATACGAAGGATCAGAATCGTTTATCGCAATATAATGTGGCATAAGTTGTGAAGTTGTGAGCAACTTGGAAAAATGAAATAAAATCATGTGGCGCAGATAATTTAGATCAATGAGACTCGTCTTCGTGGAGTCTTTGAGCCATCCAAGAAAGCACGTTATTTCATCACATTTTGCAACACTTTCTCACCAGGTCATATACCACCTTTTCTAAATAGTCGCAATATATTTCTGGAGAAAAAGAAGATGGAGAGATGGAAAGAGACATAGTTGGTGATAATACATTACGAGAGAGTGGAGCAAGAGAGAGAGAGAGAGAGAGAGAGGGGGGGGGGAGAGGTACCAGCGAATAATGTGTGACCGTACCTTTTTCTTCTTGAGAACTACTACAGGTTCACCAGACCG
Organism: Rhorus exstirpatorius; assembly: GCA_963564615.1. Taxonomy (NCBI): domain Eukaryota; kingdom Metazoa; phylum Arthropoda; class Insecta; order Hymenoptera; family Ichneumonidae; genus Rhorus; species Rhorus exstirpatorius. The sequence continues at coordinate 39,887,828 of OY751313.1, forward strand.
ACTGAATATATCTTTACGTGAAGAGAAAATTATTATTTTTCAAGTGCCTTACTTTTGTACTCTGAATTCCATGGGAGAAAACTATAACTTCAGCATTTAATTGAGACTCCTGGACTGAAGAAAAAAAATCATCATCAGTCCGTGTTTGTCACTCGACTGCTTGGGTAAGTCGGTAAGAAGAAGACGCAATCGGATTTCTCGAGTCTCCGGTATACGGTAAGAAGGACTTTTTTTTTACAGTCACATGGACAGGGTTCCAGGAGACAGAGAGACAGAGAGAGAGAGTGGAGATATTGCTAGAGATTCCCGACGAGTCCTGAAACTCGGCGCAGTCCTTTGAAGAATTTATACGAGATTTTCGTACAAAAGGCTTATATACCGGGTGGATGAGTGTTCCGTGTATGGTAGACGCACACTATCTGGTAAGGCTTCCCTTTGGAAGAGGATACACATGAAAAGGGGGGAGACGTGAAACGCGGGGGGCACAGACAGGAGATGGGGGAAGAGTAAACGTTCAGCTCCGGGATTAGGAGTGGGCCAAATCCAATAATTAGAGCTCCAGCTGTCGTCGTGTTACAACTATACGCAGTTCGTTCATTCAGCATCACAGACGGCTCTAATGAAAGGAGTTTATTAGCAGAGGATGGAGAGACGTCTCTCTCTTTTTCTCTCTCTCTCTCTCTCATGAGTGTGCGAAAACACCTCTCTTTCCTTTTTATATCCTTCTCTCAATTCCGGGTATACACCAAGTGTCCCCAAGATTTGCATTCTCAGCTCCTCTCTCTCTTTTTTCCCCGCCATCCCTTTCGCCCAGTATCCTCCTGTTGCTTATTATATAATCCAACGGTCTATGGATACACGCGACGATATTTCCATTTCACCGTGATATAAAGCTTGATATCGTACGACCATGAATATGCTTTTTGCACCATTAAATGTTCATCTTGTGAATTTTTTTGTTTCTTAGTAAACAAATTGTACTATATGCTTGTCAGCATTGCCCATCTTAGATAGGTCGAAAACCTTTATATTTACCTCTAAAATCAATCATTCTATACTATATGCTATAGCAGCATTGCCTTCGCCGCCGCAGTGATGGTGAACAAATGCGATAGCTTTTTTTTTTGATAGACCATTTTTAAAATTCGTAACTTTATAATCGAATTCTTTGTATTCAATGCGAAAATTACGATTTTCATTTCGACGTATAAAAACAACTGGAGTAGAAACAGAAGTAAGACAATTAGACGGCCATTTAGGATTTTTCCTGTATTGGTCAATTTCTCTTCAAAGTCTGAACTTCTAATTCGACGAATTGGGAAGTCGGAAAAAATATAAAGTTAAAAAACAAGTAGAACTCTTATATATATTGCTAGAATAATCGAATTTTTGACAAAATTTATTAAAAGTTTCTGACCTTCGTTTGTCATCAGGATTTCGTATCACCTGTCAGCGCACTTGTAACGCAACAAAAAAAATGTAAGTCGTGTCGATCAATAGCAATCTGTCGCTGGGAAAGAAAAAAAGGAACGTTGATTTCGAAATTGTTTCTCATTATATTTTCGTTCTTAATTTTTTCATTAACCTACGTGTACGCTATACAGATACACCGATAGCGGTATTAATCTCTTTTTTTCTCAATAAGATTGATGCTTTCTTTCATCGCCAGCGGGCCCAAAATCTCTCGTCAAATATCTCCGATGCTAATGAACGAGAAACATATGATATACATCTGTCCGATTAAGAATCACGTTATACTTTACTTGCTTGTAAATTGAAATATGCAAAGTAAATAATCAATGTTCATGAATATCCAATCAATGTCTTCAATTATCTGCCTCATCAGATCCACGATCTCACGCGGTTCAAAGTCATTAAGAGAACTTTCACTTTCTAGCAACGACAAAAAAGATTATAATCCTGATAATCATAATAAATTAGTCCGAGAGTAGAGACGCGATGATGTACACAAGGGAAAAGCCACGGGATGCAAGAGACTCGACTTTCGTTACATAATAAATTATGTGACCATAAGTACGAAACTCCGAGTAACTCGAAAGTTGTATCGTTTTGGATGATTTATAACCAGGAGGTGGCGTCCTCGCGTCCTTTTTGAAATAAACGCCTATATATGGGCTTCTCCCGCCGCAAATGCTAGCATCTCGAGAGAAAGAAAGAAAGATAGAGAGCGAAGAAGAGACAGAGGAAATGAGAGTTCCTTTTGCCTTTCTGGGTGAGAATGTAATCCCGAGAAGCGTGTAAAGCATTGCCACGTTTGTTTTAATTTGCTTCGCGGATAGAGCTAATTTATTCACTGTTAGAAGTAAAAGAGCTTTCGCCCAGGGACCGACGGAAGAGGTTGCCAGAAGGGGGGTATGAGACAGAAGGCGCGGTGTAGCACCCCGTATATAAGGATGCGGCACCCCCGCACGGAAGATTGGTCGGCTCTGTGGTCTATGTATATGTATACTTTGAGCTCAAGGCGGATAGAGAGTAGCACCCTCCCCCTCCCCCTGCCGCTATAAATGAGATGAGTGGCGGCGGGCAGGAGGCTCTACGCGGGCTCTCTGTTCTCTCTCTTTTTTCCTCCCTCGCGATCTCGTAGAGATATGTATACGAACCGTTCTGTCTGGTGGCTGCCGTTGGTAAGCTTCTGTGCTCCCTAACTCTCTCTCTCTCCGCATGTATATATATATACATATCTGCCACCATCACAATCGTTGATCCCTTTGACCCCCCGATGTTTTAACCCCCTCGGCAATTAATCCCTTTTGCCCGATTAAACGTCCCATTCTCCCGTTCAATTAAAACTTCTTTTGCCAGCTACGACTATATCAAAGAGTCACGTCACCCGTGAGAATTCGAATGTCTCGTGAGCGAGAGAGATGCTGCGCCAACGAAAACGCCCTCGACCTCTTCCCATCAGCTTTTTTGCCTTCGGACTCTATGTATATTTCTCCACCACTGGCCATTATAGCCCTTTCCCGTATAGCCCTTTCCCCGGTCGTTAATTCACCGAATGCCACAAGCGCTAATCCTTTTTAATTCTCTTCCCCTTTCGGAGAATCCATGCACAATCGACTGGAGAGACCTATACGTAGCCGCGAGAGCCGAATGGCACACGTTTTGCCTGATGGCACCTGCGCTTAATGCTTACTCGATTGGTTAAATATATACTATGTGTGTATATCGGTAAGTAAAAAATTCAAGAACTTTGGTAATGGCAAAACTGGAAACTGATGGTAATCCTGAACACTCGCGGCCCTTTTCACGTCCCGTTAGATCCGCCAGGGATATGATTCGCCAATGGAATTACAGCACACGAATGTGTATGTCGTTGAAAATTTAATAACCGCACCGATGAAGTCTTGCCGAATTGGCATTCAGGCTCGCCGACAAGTTTTCGAAAAGTTGCCGAGATCCTCTAATTCTGTTACCTTCGGTTGACTTTTTTAAAATTTAGGTAATTTCATCGACAAAAACTGACGTTTATTTCACGTAGCTTTCTTATTCCTTCATTTCTCGGTTGAACGAAATTTCATTACGTATAGTCTCGTTATGAATATTTGATTTTCGCTTTGCGTGTTGTTAAATTCAATTCCGAAAATAAAGCATTAATGTTTCCAGCAATATTTCTTTGTTCATATTCGTAAACACACGCTTTGTGAAAATCTTCACATGAATGCTTAAAATGGGGGGGAGTTCTTTTTTCACTGAGAGGGCGCGCATGGGTGGCCCAGCGGATTCCTTAAAAATTGATCATGGCCTTTTCATGAGCGATTCTTGACACAGAGAGAGGGGAGGTACGGTCGGAATATTGCCGGTATAGTGCGATGGTTTTACGAGGGGAAGTAGATATTCCATTGGATGGACAGTACTGCACAACAAGGCGACGGAAATATGGTCGGATTGTATATACCTATGTACGTACACGTTGTACATACATATATACGTAGCAAAGGAAAAATAGAGAAACGGGTGGTTCGCAGTTCTTCGTGCTAGTGCGCCAGTTGAATCACCAACTCGTGCATGCTGTCCTCAACCCTAATACGCAAGAGAAACAAAGAGGGAGCGACGGGCACATACACATCGAGGATGGCCGGGCGTGGGTGATGGTTGAGAGTACGAGTGCGCGGCGTTGCCCATCGCGCGCACGTGTATAGGTACACATGCGCTGCCGGGGGTACGTGCCTGAGCGTTGTGGCGCCCTAGTCATTGCTACTACTCTTTTTTCCCTTTCCCTCGCTCACGCTCTCATCCCCCTTCCCTTTCTCTCGCACTCACTCGCTCGCTCTCTCTCTCTCTCTCTCTCTCTCTCTCTCTCTCTCTCTCTCTCTCTCTCTCTCTCTCTCTCTCTCTCTCTTTCTCTCTGTCGGTCTCGCTCTCGCGCCCTTTTGGGTGGGGGTAAAAGCGATCGGCGGACGCTGCGTCGAGTTAGAGGTTGTCGAGATCTGCCGTCAGTCGTGCGGTGGCCTCCGATCGTAGCTGGTTCTTAAGCTCCGAGATACAAGACACGCGGGAGAACCTGAGCACCGTCCAACTTATACACTTTGACAAACCTTTTTCAACTCTGAGTACAGCCATTTCGAGGCACAAGCATTATTTAGATTTTTTTTTTCTTTAAAATATGAAGTCGGCCAATAATCGTCGCGAATAATTTGACGCCTCGTTGCAGTAAAAAAAAAAAAAAAGCGTGAACGATAAATAGTTTTGCAATAAATTGTCGTCTCACTTTTAAAGAACAAATTGGTTTTTTGGAAAAGTAGTGATTGACAAAGTTGTTTCGTGTGATCGCGATGTGATATTCTAATAAAGGTGATGGGAAAAGTTAATCAAAGTTTTGGCGTTCGTTTGAGTTTCGGTGTCGTAAAAATCGTGTTGCTCGAGTGGGAGATATTACCCGGACATCGCTGCTGTAAAGTGCGGGATCGCAAAGTGGCATTTCGCTATCATAGCACATCCGGAATACTTCACTGCTAGGTTATCGTGATCAGCGCTGACGCTTAAACGCGTGCATACCTTCACTTTACCTCGTCGAGCCCAGTAATTTTTGGAAGTTAGTGGGCTCTTTGTTCCTGTTAACGTCATCCTTTTGCTGGAGCAATATTCTTGACGTGTCAGTTCTTTGAAAAACGGTAAGGATGATTAATGGTCTGAGATAGGGCGCAGGACCTTCCCCCGGGAGGCCACATGAATTCTCGACCAAGTATAAAAGAGTGAAAATTGGGGCCCCGAGAGCGACCGATACCACGGGACAAAAGAAAAAAGATCGCAGAACCAGGGCAAAAAAGGGCAAGAAGAAGAAGCGTCGAGTGACGGGACAATTTCGAGAGATTTTAAATTTGGGAAAGGATCCTCTGGTCGAGTTGATCGTTCTAGAGGCAATTTTTTTCTCTCCTTGACACGCAGTGCTCTGAGAGCGGTGAAAAGACTTTCCCCGAGGTGCGCAATCAAGAGGGATAGCAGGCAAGCCAAAGAAAGTACCACGGTAAGAGAGAGAGAGAGAGAGAGACCATAAGATATTGAAGATGTTTGCTTCTGCATCGAGACGTCTTGTTTTTATCATGAACGTAATGGTGAAACAGAATGCCAAAATTTACAAGTTAATGGCACGAATCTCAATCTAAACTCAACATTAGGTAGGCAGTTGAGAGATGAACGGGCGATCCGAGTTCCGAAGGATAAACATCCTTTCAAGCGAATGAGGACTCTCAAGGAATTTCGAGGAAGAAATAAGATGATTAGTAGCAGCCGCGGTAGCATGGCGTCAAATCGAGGGTGGCTCATGGCCGGTTCAAGAGTCGCGTTGATCTATCTCATACTCGAGGTAGGCCACGTGCTCGCAGTAACGAGCGCACCACCGTCGCGATTCGATGTACCAGAGCACTGTTACTGGGAACCAAATCACGAGGGTGCACTAACTTGCGTCTATCGTTTTGAAGGAAACGATCTGTTACGCTCAAACTTCTCGCAGATAACCAGCGAGTACGTGACCTCGATGAGCATAGTTTGCGAGGATTGGAGTGTTGAAGGTACCCCGGCAAACGTGGATGACTTTCTTCACTTGTGGAGACTCCGAGATCTTCGATTAACCGGTTGCAAATTTGCCCGTTGGCCCGCGAAGATACTTAACGGCTTTCGAGATCTTCGCAATTTAACTATACGGAGTCTCAATGGCAGAAAGACCAAGTTCAGTCTCGAGCTCGAGAGAGGGGCATTCGAAATGAATCCGCACATTGAAAAAATTGATTTATCATCGAACAATATATGGCAAATACCGGAGTATCTATTTTGTACTCTGAGCAACCTCGTGACACTCAATGTCTCGTTCAACATGCTCAAAGACGTCACGGAACTGGGATTCAGTGATCAATATACCCGCACGTCCGTCCAACCAAAGCGTGATCATGAATCCACTGTAGCATCGATATCCTGTTCTCTCGATCTTCAAACTCTCGATCTATCCAACAATCAGATATCGGTAATGCCATCACATGGGTTTTCTGCTCTGAAGCGTCTGAAAAGTCTTAATTTATCAGGTAATGCAATCTCAATGCTGGATGATACTGCTCTACGAGGTCTGAGATCACTTGAGATATTTGATCTATCTTGCAATCGCATCGTAGCTCTGCCTGCTGGGTTTTTCAAAGACGCAACAAACAGCCTAAAAGAGCTTCGACTTCAGAATAATTCCATCAGCGCGCTGTCACCGGGCCTGGTAGTTGACATGAAGCAGCTGGTAACACTTGATCTTTCGCGCAACATGCTCACGAGCTCGTGGCTGAACTCCACGACATTTACAGGACTCATTCGTCTCGTATTACTTGATTTGTCGCACAACAAAATTGCCAAATTGGATCCTGCCCTCTTCAAGGATCTCTATACGCTGCAGATATTGAATATTCAGTACAACGAGATCGAGACCATTCCAGCTGATACGTTCTCCCCTATGAGCAACCTTCACACACTTGAGATAGCGCACAACCGTCTCGCTTATCTTGACGCATATTCGTTGAACGGTTTGTTCGCACTTTCATTGCTCTCCATGGACTCTAATCTACTCGAGGGAATTCATCCAGACGCATTTAGAAATTGTTCAAGTATGCAGGATCTTAATTTGTCCGGTAATAATCTTGATAGTATTCCAGTCGCTTTGAAAGACATGAGAATGCTGAGGACTTTGGATCTCGGTGAGAATCAAATAAAAAATCTGGACAAGCCTGGATTTCGTGGTATGTCGAGCCTCTATGGTCTTCGAATGATTGGTAATGAGGTTGTAAACGTAACTAGAGAAGCACTTGCCGAGCTTCCAGCATTGCAGATATTGAATCTGGCAAGAAATAAACTCGAATATGTAGAAAACGCGGCATTCTCCGGCAATCCGGCACTCCAGGCGATACGTTTGGATGCCAATTTCCTCCAGGATATGTCGGGAATATTTGCAAATGCACCAGGTTTACTGTGGTTAAACATGTCCGATAACATGATCGGACATTTCGACTATTCCCTACTTCCCGAGCGACTCCAGTGGATGGACCTTCACAAAAATATGATAATGGATCTTGGATTATCACCCCAAGGCTTTCGGCTACAGACTCTTGATGTGTCATTCAACAGGCTAACGAGGATACATCCGAAATCGATTCCGGACTCAATCGAGCTACTGTTCGTCAATGACAACATGATTCACACCGTTGAACCGCAAACCTTTCACGAGAAAGAGAATCTCACTCGCGTCGATCTCTATGCAAATCAGATAGTCAAGATGGATCTGTCGGCATTTCAGCTCGCACCCGTCGCGAACAATCGTCCATTGCCCGAATTTTATATCGGTGGAAATCCTTTCATCTGCGACTGCACGACCGAATGGCTGCAGCGTATAAATTCACTGCCCCTGAGACAACATCCACGAGTGATGGATCTCGAGTCTGTTTATTGTCGTCTACCGTACGACAGACACAGATCGTTCATACCACTGCTGGAGGCAAAGCCATCGCAGTTTCTGTGCACCTACAAGGCCCATTGTTTTGCTCTCTGTCATTGTTGCGACTTCGACGCTTGCGATTGCGAAATGACCTGTCCCCACAATTGCACGTGCTACCATGATCAATCGTGGTCGGCTAACGTGGTAGATTGCTCGAGCTCGAGCTACAAGAGTCTCCCAGGACGATTGCCCATGGACGCGACGGAGGTGTATCTTGACGGTAATAATTTCGGCGAGCTTACATCTCATTCGTTTATCGGACGCAAGAATCTCGAGGTACTGTACGCTAATGACAGTAACATCGTCGCCATTCATAATCATACATTCAGTGGCCTGAAGAGGCTAATTATCCTTCATCTCGAGAACAATAAGATAAGCTCCCTCAATGGGCCGGAACTCGTGCCATTGGAGAATCTTAAGGAACTTTATCTGCAGAACAATTTGCTAACTCACATCGACAATGGCACGTTTCTCGGTCTTCGTCACCTCGAGGTACTTAGTCTGGACAACAATCGACTGGGTACGTTCGCCCTCTGGCAACTGGCCCAGAATCCTTATCTCGTCGATATAAGTCTGTCAAATAATCCATGGAGCTGCGAGTGCACGTATCTAGATCGTGTGCGGGACTGGATGTCTAAAAATGAGGCCAAGATCGCCGATTCGAAGAGAATCACGTGCGCCCTTGGTATGCCAATAACCTTGCCCGCAAATGTTTCAGCTATAAATTGCGCAGCACTGACCGGTGCTACTGGCACGGCCATTGCTACTCGTCCCCTTGAGGCTTATCTGCCACTTTTATTGGCTACCGCCGTTCTATTCTTCGCTATGGTTGCTCTTCTTTGCGGTGCCTTCAGGCATCGACGTACACTGAGAACATGGGCGGCTAGTAGATGCGGATTACGGGCTTGCTACAAAACAGCCGCTTTCGAGGATCGGGAGAAACCATTTGATGCCTACATCTCATATTCAGCCGTAGATGAGAACTTTGTCTCGAGGGTTCTCGTGCCAGGACTCGAGACTTCTTACAGACTGTGTCTTCACTATCGAGATCTTGGGGCTGGCGCCAATGTCGCAGATGCCGTTGCTGAAGCGGCCGACTCATCGAGACGTACGATTCTCATACTGTCGCGAAATTTTTTGCACGGCGAATGGGCACGTTTCGAGTTCAAATCGGCGCTACGCGACGCACTTAGGGGAAAAGGGCGTTCGGTCATTCTTTTACTGGTTGGAGGTGTCTGTCCGAGGGATCTCGATAGCGATCTGAGGAAAAGAATCTCGTCGCACACCGTTCTTGTTTGGGGAGACAAGCTCTTCTGGCAAAAATTAAAATTTGCGATGCCTGAGGTGTCGCCTGTACCGGTATTGGATAGACCGCTGCCGCTACCTCCACCGCCACCACCACCTCAGCATTTATGGGCATAGGAGGAGCCTACATTAGGTAATTTTGATACTGTGTAATCACACTTATTTCTGTTAAAACATTATCTCATTCGCTTTATCCATCACGCCCGAATTTGATACGCGTCTTATAATTCGCAACAGCGCTGCTTTTTTCTTTTGGCACTCTGTATTAATGATTGAAGAGTGTAAGATCGATGCTGGGATTTCTCTTCAGATACGCGAATAACACAGTTGGACCCATAACACACGTGCAATCGCACATTTCGAGTTACGTGACAGCTACTTTTCCTCTTCTCTCTATCCTTATAATATCCGTATAAAGATATATATACTTAGCTTTACCAAGAGTCGCGATAGGCTGTATGGTCCCGATCTGTGGGAGTTTTATCGTGGCGAGAAATCGTGAGTGGAAAAATTGTAAACGTCGATCGGTGTGAAAGAATGTCCCGTTCTCCCAGCAGGAGAAGGTGGGATCGTTAACGAGGAAAAATGTATTTTATGGATTATTGCGAAGTTTGGTATCGATAAAATCGATACTTACATATATCGCATGAAAGCGTGAGCTAGGTGAGAATTGTGCTTTACCACGTGATGCACACTCGGTACGTGTCTCGAGTGAGAGGCAGCGCTACGTATATACACATGTAGCGCGGGAGATGAGATGGAACATCCGGGTTATAGGTACTGTCTTCGGTATACAGTACCTACATATCGCGAAGAAACTATCTACAACATTTTATCTGTCACGATTGAGAGATTGGAGGAGTTTAGTCGTTCATGAGACGTAAACAATGCTACTGCGGTGTGATTGAATAAAAAGGAGAATCACAAAAATCATCGGTTACTTTACGTAGGTATATACAGAATTAAAACTTTTCAAAAATAGCTGTCTGAAATGCATTGCTTCAAAAAGGCAAATAATTAATCACTCGTACTCAGAGCGATTGAAACAGATTGCTGAACCGTGCAATAGTACCAGTTCAGTGCATTGTCCAGTGGTGAGTTTTTATTTTTCGAATTACTGAAATTGTATAATAATATATTCACACAAATTTTTTTTCGTTCAAAGACCTGCTTGAAGATTGAGAATTGAGCAGGCAACATCAACGATCTAAAGTACTCTCATTTAACATTTGTCATGTCAGTGTAATGCAATATTCATACCAGTATACACGTATTACATTGCATAACACTGACATTATAAAATTTTATCATTCGATTGCCATTCGTCTTCAATATTTCATGACATCTCGGTCATAAGTAATCGAATAGTCTATGTCCTTAGTTTGAAAAGTTGTGAAAAAAAAATAAAATCATCTAGTAAAAAAAAAAATTCCAAACTGAAAAATGGTATGTTTAAAAATATTGAGATTTTTTTTAAAATTGGGAACACATATTATATAAGCGGAATTATAGATCGTTACTATAGTTTTGCGACTCCAGCAGACACTGTTTAATTCAAGAAAAGTATTTTTCTTATCGTTTTAAACTAATTATTTTTCAGACATAGGTTCCGTAAAATTTTTTAATCGTATCCACTTTAAATTTCATCTTGACATACAAGAATTTATTTAAACTTGTTTGTTTAAACAGCAGGAATAATAATTTTCTTTCAAATATGATTTCATAACTTTCGTAAATACAGTGACTGAAAGCAATTAATTATTCACGGTGCAGCTCATTAATTTATTGCTAATCATCAATTTTTCCGGTCATCACATTTTCTTACTATTTTATTTGCATTCTGCAATAAAACTCATCTTCGTTCTATTAAATACCAAAAGATTCAGTAGAGAGCGCCATAGTGAATACGGACAAAACTAATCAATATAAAAGAATAATTGCTATTGCTACAACAACATAAAGCCATGGATTCTTGAAGTAATCAAAGATTCGAAATCCTGGTTATAGGAGAGCTAAAAAAATTATCTGAACCGTGATGATCGGGCATAACTCGTGTAGCGTTCTCTGGTAAAAAAGAAGACAAGAGAAGGAGAGACATTGCAATAAATTTGCAAAGGATTTCGCCGAGGAAATGCAGTCTCGACAAATTCTCTATCATCGTTATGGTGGGATATACATATATATGCATGCATCGGGGGGAAATATATAGGAAAAGCGTGAGCGTGAAAGTCGTTCCCTGATCGTTTCGCCACAGGGGCACTGATTCATATACCGAGGCTTTTTTATATCCCCGGGCTTTATTTTATGTGACATGCCAGCGGCGAATGACGAATCGTCGCAGTAGGATCAGAAAGAAAGAGAACGAGAGAGAGAGAGAGAGAGAGAACGTGCATGGTGGGCGATATAGTCGCGCGGGGAGTTTCGGCTAGCCGGAAAATGGTGGTTAGAGGCAACCGGCTTCTCCCAACTCTAGTCTCCCGAAGGTCTTCATCGGGGACCTTTTTTATCCCTCAACCTTCCTTCTATGTCACCCCCTCTCTCTCTCTCTCTCTCTCTCTCTCTCTCTCTTTCTCTCTGGCCTTTTCTCTTTCTCACTACTGAGCGTTAGCTCGCGCCTCCACAACTTCCATTAACGGCTGAGCTACCGATAAGCTGCATCGATACGCCCAATGCCCTCCTCTCCATCTCTCCGATTGCATATAGATATCACCAAATGTATCTTTCTCTTTTTCTGCTTCATCCTCCCATTGCTCTCCCCATGGGATTACGCAAAAAATACATTTACACGCACAATGCGCTCGGAAAGACTTATTATTGTCGCGTGCGGAGTGGCATTTTTTTTCGTCGTCTCGACGGTGAGAAAATAGCTATTTCATGATTCTCGTATGCGAACAGCACGGATTCTCCCCCTCGGACGAATATTATAAGCATAATGAATCTCGAAACGTGGATGGGCAAAGATTTTAAAATGTTTATAGGTTACGCTATCCCTGCTCCCACGCGTTGCGGAAAATATTCGATTGTATTTTACCGGTGTTTAACGAGATTATATGAAAAGCAAAAGCTCTTTGTCTAATTTGAAGTCAAGTTTCAAAGCGGTAAAACGAAATTGACACGATTGAATTTAATTCTACTTGGTCTTAGCTCATAAATTGTGCAATTTTAAGCCTCATTAAAGCTTCGAACGAATTCGAGTAAAATTCTACCAATTCAAATAAAATTCAGCTGTACACGAAATTAGTGTATTTTTTCTCGTTGCACCGATTCGTGATTTTATCAAGTTTATTTTGAGTGCTTGTACAGAGAGCAGACGATGAAGGCTGTTGATCAAACTCATTACCGATATTACAATCTTGTCTCTGCGATCTGCTATAACTAAAGTAATTTTGCCAAGAGATTAATGATGTTTGAAGCTCGCTCGAGGTATAATTGATAGAGTTGCAATTAATCGGGAACGCGGGAGATGGTAAAGTCGTTCGGATATTATTGAAATCGAATTGGTGCGCGCTGGCACCGCGAAAATCGATGAAGAGTTAACATTCAGGAGGCGAGCCATGGTGGCTACTTCGGAGTTCGACAGACAATCCCGCCACCACTCACGATTCTCCGAGTGTATATAAGCGAATCGTCTAGATTGAATTATCTCATAATTCAAGGAGAACGGTGAATAATGTAATTTTATCGGGGAGTACGGTACCAGATTCACTTAGCAGTTACAGTTCGATTAATCGATTACAAAAGGGATGTATTCAATGATATCAATCGAATTCACGATTTTGTGGGAATAATTGATAAAATTATCGTGACATATAACATACCTACATGTATCGCATATCGTATAATTTTCAATCACATCTTTAATTAGCATTCAACTGTAACGGACGATAATGGGACTATCCAAATAAATTTTTTTTAAAAGCCACGTGAAATTAATTTTGACAAAATAATGATGGATATAAATTATGAAAAAATTAAAACTTTTTTCGTACAATGAAAACTAATTTGAAGTGAATTAATCATAATTACTTTGACAGAAAATTCTTTTCAATAATTCATTAATAATACGGAAAATAAATGAGGAATGGAATTAAATACATGAGAATATTTAATTCGCCATGATTTAGATTCCGCGGTTTCTGTAATGTCGTAAAACGGAATGGCAATGTAGTTGGTATAGCTTGTCGCTAATGCACGATCCCATTACGTGGTTCTAAATTCCATTTCCGCGAGGAACCAAATGCTCTTTTGGAGCTGCGAACGGAATAATTTGCAAATAAATTTTAGTAGATTGTAAAGCTGGGAGTTATATAGACACTAGACACACATAGAAGGGGATATCCAAGATGAAGAAAAAGCAACGAATAAGAAAAAAAAAAAAAGTATCAGTGCGGAAGCTCTGTAACCCCACTATCTACTTCGTTCGGAGTAGTAACCTAATTTATGTGTTTAGCAAGGATGGTATATCTAGAGTCACGAGACCGGTGTGACAGCCAGGAGAACGAATAAGTTTCCATCATTTAAAATCCTCGGCATGAGAGTTTTAAATCTACGTCAGACTTGAAATGTCTCCCACCTTCTGTCGGCACTTGAGTACGAATTGCGGTGAAATACTTACGAGAATGTTCCTCGCGATTCTCTCTCGGCTTTGACGCGGATTTATCGGCCATCACAACTCTAAGCTTCAAATTTGTCTTGTCTTGCTGCCAAAAAATAATGTTTTTCGTGAAAAAAAAAAAAAAAACGAGAGGTAACGCCACCTTTTGTACGCTTTGGTCCATGTAAATATCACTCACTTTTTTCCCACTTGGATGAATGAGAATAATTTTTTGTTCGCGGAGAAGTTTATGTCTACTTTGTACGCTTTTGTGGGAAATTTAGTGGCTTATAGAAAGTGCAAAGTACATACGTCGTATGTATATTTATTCTAATAGCTTATAATTTCCAAAGGTAATGCCAAATTCCCACCGTAGGTTATACCTAGTGGTGGTACGAGCTCCGCCGGCAAGTTTCGAGTTTCATACATTAATTTTATGAGTTACTTAACAATGACATATGTCGTGCGTAGTGTCAGTAAACTTCCCATAGATTTAAACTGCAGTTGGATTGCAGACTTATTTATTTAGTGGAAAAAATATAAAATTTCATTTGTTTACACGATCCTTGTTACTTTGCCAGTTTCAAAAGCACTATATATCGCACTATATATCGCAAAAGTACTTATAATCGATTTTACACCGCAGTAGGAAAAAATTCCACAAGCCGCAAGAATTCGGTGTCGGTTAAAGGGAGAGAGAGAGAGAGAGAGAGGAGGAGGAGGGAGGGGGGGGGGGAGAAAGAGATCGAGAGAAAAACAAACATATATCCCATAGAGGGAGTTTTGAGATTGGAATTTCGTGTACACAAGAGTCTCCCAAAAATGCAATTAATTCGTTTGGGAGTCTCTGTGCGAGTTTATTCACGTTCCAGGAAAACCCTTTTAGTGACATTCAACCCAAAATCACTTTGGGGAACTTTAATTTTCAATGAACCTTGATCAAATTCATTGGAATGAAAGACCGGATACATTTATTACTTGATTCAAACATAGTTTATTCGAATTAAAAGACGAAAAAAAATATTATTTTTAGATTTAATTAATTTGGTAGAGGTACGGAAATCCGCAAGATTTTATAGTAAAATATATTTTTTTCAATTAAAACAAATACGATTTCATTCTAATCAACTGTTCTTTAATTTTAGAAAAACGAGAAACAATGAAAAAGCCCTTAGGTAAAATGATCCAGTATTTGAGGAAACACACTTTCGGAGTGTAGTGTAAAATTTGCATTGATTAAAAACAAAGCATTCTCCTCGTTGAGTGCGGAAAGTTTCTTCGCTAACTTGTTTTTACGAAGTGTGCATAGGCAAAAAGGCCAAGAAAAAGAGACACTCGTATATAATAATATATACATGTAGGGCTGCAGAATGCGGTCCCCAGGTCGTTGTTTATACGTATATACATAGACAAGACGACGACTCGCTGTCAACATTTTGCTGCTCCGGGTAACGTAAGTTGCTGCGTCGGAGCGATAAGAAAATAAGAGCGGCCACGGTCAAGCCAGATATCACTGCGGTGCATGGTAGAGTCGAGATGAGGCGATTCAGCGAAGCGTGAGGAGATGCCCCTTGACGCGGTGAAGAGAGCGTGTGATGGAGAGGTCGGTATATATGGTGAAGGAAAGGAAAAGAAAAAAAAAATCAATTTCCTGCTCTTGTTAGCGCTCGCTCGGCGAAAATGGTCCTGGTAATTAGGAGAAGATGAGGCCAGACGATAACTTTAGGGGGAACACGTCGGTTACCAGTGAGATATATGTATATGGAGAGAAAAAGAGCGGTCGCTGTGACGCTGTGCTCTGAAGGATCGTGTATTGGGGCATGAAACGGGCGCGGATAAAGAGGAACAGGCATAAGGGACAGAGTGAGAGAACGAACGCCACTGCCATATATAAGGTGCAGCATCGACGCGAATTTGGAAATGCAATCAATCTATCAATCAGCACACAAAGGAGAACGTGACGGGAATTAAATGGGGTTGTGGGCCGCAGGGGTCGAGAGAGAATGCCTGTGGGGCTTTGCCGGAGCTGCTTCTCTCTCGTTGCTGTTTCTGCTTTTGCTGTTTCCTCCTTCGTCTTTGCCTCCTTCCTCGTCGTCAAATGCTACCCATTGATTTTATCTCTCTCGGTTTTTCTCCAGCTTTTTTCGACTGTATATTTGTTTATGCGACAACTTCGTTGCGGTAATCATGGTGCGTAAAGCTATAGGTGTTTTAGTAACAAAAAATTAATTTGCTCCTACGATCGTGAATACGTGTGTCCTCGATATTTCGTACTGATAAAAAGTTCCAGTCAATGTAGATTGAATTGTGACTGTCGATACCGGCTAACTTGTTTTTTTTTTTATATTTATTTTTTCCACTCCCGGGCAAATAGATAGCAAAATTTGTATATACATATGCCGTTTTGTTTATTCACTGAGCGTTCCATGCGGACGAGTTATCAATTACATCGAAAAAATGAAAAATAGCCAGTATCGTACGGCTGTGTCTATATATTATGTGACTGTATTCGAGAAACGCGATTTTCCAGACTATCGTGCTGGAGTGCCCTGAGGGGGTTTGAGCGTATATATTGCCCGATGGTTTTTATGTATGTGAAACGAGACTTTCGGCAGGGGTGGCATGGAAGGGAGGCATTCTCATCGAGTTTGCTACACGATAGCCGTGCACAATCGGTGGGCGAGCCGAAAGAGAGAGAGAGAGAGAGAGAGAGAGAGAGAGAGAGAGAGAGAGAGAGAGAGAGAGAGAGTAGAAAAGTTTTTATCGATTGCGCGCTAGAAGAAAGAGGAAGAGAGAAAAAGTGAGAACTAGTCAAGAAAATCTCATAATATAAAGTTTGCCGAAGCTTGACGAGGTGAGGGGAGGGGGCGGGGGCGATAGGGCTTTTGAAGTCGCGACAAACTTGCAACGAGCATTTTTACCCGTTTGGCTTGATAGCGCATGAATCGCTCGGGTTAACCTCTGTGGCAGGGAAACAGGATTAACCCGTCTATTACTTCGCAAAAAATAACCTCGTTAATTTAGATTCATTTCATCTATTGTATTGGACCGGATATTTCCGAACAGACTGATTAAATTTTCGCGTACGTGGGAATTCAGTAGGGGTGATACAAACTACAGTCCGACCTCCGAATAAGAAACCCGGCAATAAGAAACCTTCCCCAGTTTCGCGCTCAAGCACTTCCCCCACTACGACTCGAGCTCCGAGCTCGAGAATTTTATGCGCGAATCTCTGGTGAAGAAACCAGCCCGGGAGAGATTATTCGGGCAAAGTAGAGTTAACATTGTAGTGTAATTTAATGTGTGCGTGCGTGCGTGCGTGCGTGAGTGTATGTGTGTGTGTGTTTTTGCATGGGCGATGTAAACAAACTGGAACTCTTTCGAGAGTTTCTTATCGAGAGGATCGCATGGGGAAAAGAGTGAGAGAGACAGACAGAGGTAGTGAGTGCGGAGCGCGCGCCTGGTGGGGGTATCCAAATTCTAGGAAAAACTCTTCCCCTTGGGGGCTTTTGGTTTCTTATTGGGAGGTCGGGCTGTATCGTGAAACGGTTAATTCAAACTGATGCTACATCATTATGTCTCAATTATGCATGCTACATGTAATTATATAGACTGGCTGAATGTAAAATTCTGTTGAGAGTATAGTTAATGAAAAAGTTTTAAAAAGATGTCTAATTCTAAATTTTTTGAATGAAAAGTTATTATTTATAAAAAAACTGCACAGGGTGATCTTTTGGAGGGTTATTTACCAATAAAAATACAAAGCGAATTAAAGCTGTTTAAATCAATTAAATCTGTAATCAATTTAATTGGTTCAAACATTCAATCGATCGACAGTATCATGAAATTCTGTATAATTCAATTAAATGTGTTTTATTTTCGAATAAAGTTCACGTGAGCCCAATCATACGGTTGCCCTTGTATACGATGTAAAGGTTCAGTCGAATATATTATTCCAGTTGTAAATCGTGTTTTGATAAAAAATTCGTCAGTGCCTGACCCAAATTGCACAAAAGAAAAAGATTGACTCACGGGCTAATAAATGAAAAATAAGAAGGATATATTAATTTGCTAGTACGCGACGTTATTACATTCCATTCATTTGATCCACTATCATATATAATCAGCTATATACGGGGTCATATGAAGCTGGGGAATGTTCCAGCGGAATTTCGAGTACGTCTGGGATCGTTGATTCTCCCTCCGAACAGCGATATGCGCCGAAACTTTACTGAACTTTGATCCAATCGGAACGCGTGTTCTATAGACGTATATATACACTCCCTCGTCAAGTATACTCTCCGATCGATGCACTACCGTGTGATACGCGACTCAGAGTGCTCAGCACAATTTCTCTTCGATAGTTCCATACACGAAGAGAGATGCTCCTGAAACGAGAGATTGAGAGACACACGCATATATAATACAGAAACCGCTTTACATGGTGTTAAATTTCTCCAGCCCAATTGTTCGGCGAATGGAGCGATCTCGTCAATGCTGAAATTCCTTCCGGCTGACTCGCCCGTTGTTCCGTATGACTGAGTTATCGAGTAAAATTTCAAGCGTGAAAATGTTACACGCTGACTCTTTTTATTGCATGCCGTTATACAATTTTCGAGCGGATAACTCGTTGATCGTCGTTGGTGGTGTTGCCACGGAAAAAAAAAATTTAGAAGAACAAAAAACAAAGTCTCACGGCTGACTACGAGCTATTTCATATCGCCTGTTCCGAGATCAACGATCGAATCAGATAAACGCACTGGCATCCGGCAGAGTCTTAGCTATAACTATAGACTTCACACGAGACGGAGAGGCGACTCGCTCTATCTTACAAGTCGATTGTATCGCTGGCATTGATCAAGCAGCCTAGCCGGCTTAAAGAAACGCCTCTGATGTATAAATATATATATATATATATATATATATGCATGTATAGGCTATCCGATGCCAACTCGGTCAACGTCTGACCCATGAGGATCTGAGATCTGTTACATTATTTTTTATATTCATGTATGTTTCACCTCTGAAGCAAAGTCAATTCACTTTTTTTTTTTGTTTTTGCATTGACCAGAGTTCTTTTTGAATAATATTTTTAAGCTAACCATGGGCTGACCTATTTTGTCAAGGAAGTAACGCGGAAAAATGAAGACCAAATGACGGCACGGATTTCGAAAGGAAAAAATCATTTCGGCATTGTAAAACGACGAGAAAAACAAGAAGGAAAAGGATCTCGGGAAAACGAAAGTTTTTCCGTATGCTTACGAAAAACGTTACGTCGAATGTGTGTTCGGGGGAAGTATTTTACTCGAGTAACCGGGGTATGACAGCGGGTTTGATTATTTCGCATCGACGATCTCTGGAGAGTCGAGCAAAAGGCACGAGTGTGTTTCTTTTCTACATTCATTCTATAGAGTCGCGTGTTCCGGAATATTGTACTACACTGCAGGGTCTCGTATATAGTATATACAATGCGAGAGTGAAGCGAGCGAAGACGAAATATCGTATATACCGATGACAAGCAAAAGAGCGTAACTCACATTACTTTTAGGCGGTAAATCATGTTAGTTACGCCGCTTTATTTTCTATCAGTCGATATCTGGATCTCTATCGATATATCGATGTGTATACATAGTATATGTATACATATATAAGAAACGTATGTATACGAAGAGTGCAAGGGCGCTACGCCAGATGCTCACTCTACAGCCTCACGCCTTGGTATACAATGGACCGATGATGGTGCTCGTGGAATAATGGGCCGGAGGAGCATCTCTCTCTCTCTCTCTCTTTCTCTTTCTCTCTTCCTCTCTCTTTGCGAGCCTTCCACTTTCAATAAGGGTTTTTCCTTCGTTCTTCATCGTTTCGATCTTCTTTCACCGATGTATGGATTTCTTTAACTCTCCTTCTACTCGGTTTTTTCGTTGCCCTCTTTCGCATCTTAACTTATATCTTGTATGTTCTACACGTTACGCATATGTACATATATGTATATATGGGGCAATCGGCGTGAAGTGTGATTGTTTCTGACCGATGAATCGTGATTTTTACAAGCTTGTCTGGAATATACTTTAGTTGTATCATGTAGCCTCCTACAGTTATGTATCCCAGTTATAATTGTGATAGGAAATACAGTCACTGCCATTTTGATAAAATATGCATTAATTTTTCCGTATCCTTGGCCAGAATAATGCCCAAAGTATTGTAACGTAATTTTTTTTTGTTTAAAAAAAGGTTTTCTTGTGCATATAAACAACGACAGTTTATCATCGTAATTTTAATATTTATTTCATGTTTAGTAATCTAAAATTTCTATGAAATAAAAATTAGAGTTCGAATTCACCGGCCTGGATATTGATAAATTCTTTTTTCCAAATTAATTGTAAAAAACGGGGTTTTTTTTTTAACTGCACGATAGGTGTTTGTTTCATCTGCAACGACGAACATATGATCGATATGCTAAAAATGAAGCCTATAATTCTAGAAGAGGTTCGAAATTATTCTGACCCCCCGGCCAAAAAACCATTCTACTTGATTTGCGGAATGCCCCATATATGTATCTACCATATACCATTATAGTGGCTTACATACATGGAAGCGTTTTGTATCCTTCATAGGATTTCGGTCTTTTCGTATAGGGTGGCTTTTCGCTCGTTCTAGCCAGTATATATTCCAATATACAAGCATCGGATATTCACCATGGTCTTCAAACGGTTGGATCGGGGGTCGCTTTTGCATTACACACGCGGGAGAAAACGATTGTGTTGAGTTTAGGGACGGTAGGAAAAATTTCTTTGGGTTACGAGAGGAACATTTCGCAGGACAAAACGAGTCTTACTAGAGAAGAGTTCCCTCTAACGTGCTGACGTGAGCATTTATTTTTCGGGCACATATTCATACATGTATATATACACATATATAAATGTGCGCTTTTGAGGCGAAAGAATTACTAAAGGTGTGTACATAGAGACATATACACAGGTATATCGTCTTTTAGAAAATATGAAAGAGCCTTAACTCACATTACTTTACGTGTTAAATCATCTAGGTTACGACCTTTTGATTGCTAGCACTCGGTATATATGTATAGATGTAACACAGTCGAGCTTGAGGGACATAAGGAAACCAGAGGTGGTATGGTTGAGGGGGGGGGGGGGGGGGTAGACTGAATTCTTCATGGCATTTCTTGGGACAGGTCGTGGTGAAAAGATGATTCTATTATAAGTTTCGCCTACTTTTCTCGCACGTCGAGTTTACAAATTGCCGGAGCACCAGGT
Organism: Rhorus exstirpatorius; assembly: GCA_963564615.1. Taxonomy (NCBI): domain Eukaryota; kingdom Metazoa; phylum Arthropoda; class Insecta; order Hymenoptera; family Ichneumonidae; genus Rhorus; species Rhorus exstirpatorius. The sequence continues at coordinate 39,908,985 of OY751313.1, forward strand.
ACGTCGTGCGCCTCGAGAGAAAAGCTGCATGTGCTACTACAGCCCGACCATAGCCAAAAAGACGACAGTCTAAGAGAGACTGTACGACGATCGTATAGCACCCCCGATGTGCAGCCGTGCGTTGCCTAAGTTCTCTTTTTCTTTTTTTTTTCCCTGGAAGGGAACAATTGAAATTTCTGAAACACCGCTTCCGCTTGTGCTGGAAAGAATTACTGTTCCCCCCTGCAGAGGCCGTTTTCTCGTCTCATGAAGAAATTATAAAATATAGGTTAACTCGTGATACTTTTCATAGCTCTTGCAGTGTACATACGATTATCCGCATGTACATTTCCCATTAATTGAGACGGCGAAGATCGATTATTGAGTCGATTAGGAGAAAGTGAATTTTGTCTTGATGCCGCAATGATACATATGTCAATGTACGAGATTCTTAATGCTCCCCATGCAGATGTATTTTCCTAATTATAAATCAATCTAACGGAAACTCATGGGCAGTACTTTTTGAAATTGTCATAATTTCTTGGCTCAGGCTAAGAAGATTCCAACAGCGAGGTATGATGAAATAATAATTTATAAAAATAATTTTATACAGCTGTGGTGAAAAGTGTCTTCATGAACAATTAATCTAAACCTTCTATCACTTGCTGATATTTTTAAATTCTCTCCTTCGCCCAGATATTTCCGTACAAAATGCATAAATGGTTTTGAATCTCGAAAGAAATTCAAAACTAATCGCACAAATAAAATATAGCGCTGAGAACATTTAAATTTCACCGAAATTTCATCATTTTGCCCAAAGTTCAAAATACCAAATTGTTGTTTGGCTAAAAATGATTACTGAGGGGATACTTATCTCTGAAAAAAAACTTTTTCCCTATCCACGCTAAAAATTTGAAAAAATTCACGCATATACTGTTTTACACTATAAAACAGATCCACGCTGGATCGATGATTAAATAAGAACCATTCCAGAGATAAAAATATTTGTTGGTCCGAAAACTTTTAATTCATCAAAAATCTAACGCTTGTTTTATCTGAACTGTTTTTTGAATGCGCACGTAAATTTTTAAGATTCTATGTTGATTGATGTGGAAGCTAATCTATAAAGAAAAAAATAAAAACGTTTTTCATTAACGTAAGGTCTGTATCTGAGTAATCCGCTCTTATGCAAATATGCCTGAGTATTCTATACATTTTAATGTGCATTATAAATCGAAATTAAAATGTTAGCAATAAATCGAATGAAGTGTAACTGGGCTGCAACGACTTCATTTATTAATTTATTCGGAAATATAAAACTAATAATATTCAATCAGAGTGGACTCCTCCCGGGAAAATTCTACAACATTATATCTCGAATTTGACCTGATGAAATTACATGGAATTATAAAACTTTATAAAATTTTATTAAATAATATGAAAATCTGAAATGATGTAACTTTGATATAATTTTACATGATTTCATAAATTTGGATAAAATATTATAAAATAAATATAAATATAAATATCATATATTTTTATCCGATTATATAAAAACATCTGATCTCCTGGGCTGCGTATTGCTCTGTGTCACGGTCAAACTGGGTACGCCATTAGGCAAAACGTAAACGGACCTTTCGATCTTTCCACCTTTATGGTCGAAATCACATTATTATTCTTCAGGCATAGAAGAAAAATGTAAATCGCATATCCTCCACAAAAATGTATAAAAATTTCATAATTTCTGTCATGGGCAAATAGGGCATTTCTCGAATATCAAAATCTAAAAAATAGATTAGCTCCTGCATCGACCAACATGGAAACTTAAAAATTTAGGTCTGCGTTCACAAAACCATTTGGAATGAACGAGCGTTAGATTTATGATGAATTCGAGTTTTTGGACAAAAAACTATTTTTATCTCTGGAATGGTTCTTAGTTTATCATCGATCTAATGTGAATCTGTTTTCTAGTGTAAAACAGTATCTATATGCGTAAATTTGTTCAAATTTTCAGCACGGATAGGGAAAAAGTTTTTTTTTTTAGAGATAAGTATCCCCTTAATCCCTTGTATGTATTCGATCGCAATTTTTCGCTATACAACTATTTGGCATGCCCCCAAAATTGTCAGACCAGGCATTGATGCCCTTCAGTGTACAAATAAATTTATATAAGATTAAATGACCTCAGAGTTTCCGTAATTTTTTTCGACATAATTTTTATATTTATCGAAACTATTGACATTTCATGAAGACCGCATGCATATTAATCTGTGACGATCTTCTACTGAGAAAATATATTTGTAACAAAATATTTATTTACATTGTAAAATTTATGTCTCAAAGAATGTATTTGAAACTTTAAAACGAATGTAGGATTGACGCTTAATGACTGTGTTTTTACTTTTTTTTTCATAAATTTATAACGAAACTATATATTCAAACTTTTCATAATTGTAAAATTTATGTCACAAAGAATGTATTTGAAACTTTAAAACGAATATAGGATTGACGCTTAATGACTGTGTTTTTACTTTTTTTTTTTTTCATAAATTTGTAACGAAACTATACATTCAAACTTTTCATGAGAAATAAAAAACGCTGCAAGAAAAAAATCTTTACACCGAGATCCCAGTGCTATCGAAAGTTCGCCTGTACGTAATTTTTCGCATAACGAAATGAGGTAAATTACGACGCCCATTAAAAATTCTATTACCAAGGGTATTATGTACCGCAGAAGTGCGCATTCAACCTTCCTTGTGCTTACAAATTGCGCTCTTTTCCATTACGCAAAAGGCGTTAACCGCGAATCTTGGCAGCAAGAAGCTTTTACCGTACACGACGTATAAATAAGCTGGTGAGAGAGAAAAATGTTTGAAAAATTATTTTTCTATTTCTTTTTCTCGTGAATCAACTTATTAATTGGGTAGCATTATCATATAGCCGAGAAAACTTTTCATTCTTGCGAGAAAGAGAGAATGACGTGTGCTATGTACAGGGGCTTGAACTTTGAGACCTTAATTTGTTTTGATTTTTTTTTATTCTTTCTTTTCTCATTTTTTTCGTGATGTTATTCAAACGGTAGGAAGTTTTGATCCGACCGGAAGGGAGAGGAAATTGAGATACGGAGAAAAGTTGGGTTGGATTGTCCATTGAATCGGTTCGGAGTCGAGGATATAGTTTTGGGGAGTTGGTTGGGTTGATTTCTCTGCACGTGCAACGCGGCTAACGGCCGTTTTCAGGAGTTCCTGCAGTACTGCAAAATCTCAATGTGTACGTAGATGTTATGTATACGTGTATAGTGTACAGTGCACAACCTGTACACCGAGAGTTGACCGTACACGTTCTGTGAGGTACGGGAGAGAGCTAAGCCGCTTTGAATAGACGATATTCCATTACAAGTTCCGTGTACTTTTTATCGCGCGTCGGAAAGCTTATACTGCATCTCGCTCACTCGTTCACTCATCTCCGTACGAGACGAAGCGAAATGCTCTTTACCCGAGTTGCGGCTTCTGGGGTGCCTCGGGTTTTAGCCAGCAAGCGTGCACATGCTGTGCGAAATTCACCTCCTCCTCTCTTGACGCGCCACCCCGGTTCTGACTATTTCAACTTTTTAACCGTCGAGTTCCGGCAGGGAAAGGGAACGAGAGAGAAGAGGCGAAAAAATTACACTCGTCAACGAGGTACTTACCCAAAGGCTTTTCCAGACATCCCCTTTTTACGTACTTTTAATCCTCACACCCTCTGCACGCTTTTATGTAAAGCAAACGTATACCTTTCTCATTTTATGCGGTATCGTCTCTGTATGGACTCCGAAAATGTATTTCACACGAAGCATATGCAGCAGTCAGTATGTACATTTATTATTACGCGCTATATTTTCTTGTGTGCTCAAAGGTATACTTGTCACTGAATCATTGGGGTGACTAGGAAAGCGCGACAGGTGTGAAATAAAAGTATAATTATATTTATTTCACACCTGTCGCATCCACGTACATTTTACGTTTCGAAGACATTGGATGGGTGTTGCTTTTTAAAGCATCGTCTCTAGACGATGGAGAACCACTTTTCTACGAGCCATGGAATATATGCTCATAACGATTTATCTCGAGAAGATTAGAAGTATATGACAGGCTACTTATACCCTTGCATTGCACACTCTTCTCTTTTACATATATGGACAAGAATAAATATACTAGAGAAAATACAAAATTTTTGATGCTATAAATAGAAAATTTTCGAGTCAATTCATGTTTTAACAAGCCTAAATTTATAAACTTTTACTTGTAGATGAACATGTCTTCTTTGTATGAGCGAAAACAGCGTCCAGGGAATTGCTCGAAAAGTCGTAGAATTATAAATTCACACGTTCTTAACAATGACGGAGAATATCTCACGGAATAATATTGCCATATTTCAATATCTCCATTAAAAACCCTTTTGACCATTTCCATCATAGGGCAAACGCGTGCACTTGTTTGATTACTTTAGCTGAGCAGTTAAAGTTTGCTCCCGTCCGATGTATACGACTGAACTAAAGAGATATATAACATCATAATGTATCTCTCTTCGTCTGTATTTTCCATGGAGTAGATCTCGGGAGATACAATATTTTTCAGATGTCTTTTATTCTGTTGGTGCAGTACAAACGGTCAATTCTTACGCGTTCGGACTTATTTATATATATACATATATAGAGCCATAGATAGATATAAAAGAAGGATCAGTGCCATGTCAGGTGCGGATAGTACACTCGAGATGAATGAAGTAAAAATCGAGCATATGATGCTTACCGATATATCTACTCTATATGGGATTGCCGATATGTTGAATCACGAAACTCTCATCCGCAAATTTTTCTTCATTTTCCAAACACTTTGACCGTTCGTCACATCAGCAAATATTACACGGAAAGAAGGAACTGATAATAAATTTGGTGGCTCTATGGTGATTTTTTTTTTTTAATTTATATACAACGATCAGGATACCCTGCCGGTTTCTTGGCAAATTTTATTATATGTTGGAGTGAAATTTTCGCAAGTCTTTCAAGTTCTTTTTCCCCCGTATATTTAAGGGCTTTAGATCCCATCTGTTTGCTCGTGCTGCAAAATTTCAACTTACCAGCATCTTAACCTGAATGCCATTTATAATTTATACGCATAATTTTTTACCATACAGCCAGAAATTACCAATTAATCCTTTTTCTCCGTGTGGTGAAATGACTTTTCCTGGGATGAAAAAAACGTTACGATTTATGTTCGTGTTCACCTAAAGTAGATTTAAAAAAAAAAAAAAAAAAAAAAACATTAACCCGCAATAATAGCTTCGATATATAAAATCTACGAGAGCTAATATGCATTCACGCGCGAGCGAGTACTATACACTCGATTACCACCGCGGGGAAGCTTCTCGTGAAAACATTTTCGCTGCATAGCCGTGAATTTTAATTAAAAATGAAATTTATCGACGTTTTTTTCTCTCGTCAGTTCTCGCGGGCACATAGGAAACATGCTCGTTGCGGCTTGTCAAAACGCAAGAGGCACACGGGCTATGGAGTTTTTGTTTTCTGTACAAGTCGTAAGCGAGCGTAAAAACAGACGAGTATAAATAATATACATATCCATCAAATAAAAAAACCAGACTCGTTCACGAGCAGCATCAACGGCATCAACCGCACGTATTTCAATGATGATAATTTAACTCGACTATAGTGGCCGAGAGGTCCACGTATATGCGTGCGTCGCGCCCGACATGATGACTCTGTGGTCGGGGTGGGGTGATATGAATATATGAAAACTGCGCTCTGGGATTTCGCGGGTTCAATATCGTTATCGAGAGAAAAGTTGATTTTTTTATTTTTTTTTTTTATCGAATATCATCTCATGATGGATAGACTTGTATCTATGCAAACGACGTTATATTCGCCAGAAAAATAGTAGAGTCTCTCTTCCGTTCACGTACTTTTTATGTCAGATTGTACCGAATATTTGTCGATTGTATAAGATGGATATTACCTCCATTTCCTGATGGCGCAACGGAGAAAAGTTTCTGAAAATTTTTGGTTTTCCTCTGGCTTTCTTCCCTCTGTATCTCTCTCTCACTCTCCTGCTTTTACATCGTACGTTGCCTGCCCAGTCTTTGCCATTCCACTACGGTGATCCGATAGATCTGCCGATAACTTGAAACATGGCAAAGTGTATGGTCGGGGTAAACGAGAACGAAACGAGAAAAAGACCCTGAGAGAAAAGCCCCAGCATACCTCTCAACCGTCCTCCGTCGTGGAAATTTTAAATTTACCGGATATTCGAGTGCAGTCGAGTTCGGAAAATTATACCATTGAGGTGAAAAACAAAAAAATTGACTCACGCATTTCTTCGCTATACGGCCAAATAATATTGACGTTTATATTGCCAAGGAATACACGACAGTTATTGTAAATGTATTGAAGAGGCTGTGTGTTGAAAAAACGAATGTATTCAATTGATGTGTCAAATGACTATATTAACATCGAGAGAAAAATGTCTGGGAAAATATTATTGAATTGTCAATAATATTTTTCAATAGAGATAACAATATTACTAACTAAATTATTAATAATATTATTGACTAAATGGACTGGAAAAAATTCACTTTAACAATGATATACATGAACTCACTCCCGAGAAACTGCAATTTAGAGGAAAACTGGGTTATTATGGCCAGGGACGTGATGAGCAAAAAGCTCGTCAGAGTCAGTGTTTCACTGTGACGGGAGATGCAGGATTGCAAATAGCAATAGTGAATCTTCGGGATCCTTAATTTTATTGTCCGGATTTTCGTAACAGACAATCGAATGAAAGACATGTGCTCCCGGCATGCTCGACCTACTACGATAATAGCGTAAGGGTGCGTGGTTCGTACCCCGGGCGTAATGTGTCAAAAGCAAAGCATCGATCAGACTGTTGCTATATATACTGCAGTACGACGCGAGATATATTGTTGCTTCGTCCATGGTAGTAAGTTTCGTGTTTTTCAAAAAAATTATAGACTCTTCTCTATAATAACAACCCATTTGTTCTATATATGACTCGTATACATATATATGGCCTCGCTTACCCTTACGTTTACTTCAAATATTGTTTCTCACGGTGTATGAATTTGGACATTATTTAGGGAGTTTTTGAACAAAATCAAATTAACTGAAAACTGCCGACCTTTCTCGAAGCTGCGTATAAATAGATGAAAAATATATAGATCATGCGACTGTAGAATTGCGAATAGGGCCAAGTATTTCCTTGCAGTACGGAATTCCGGAGATCTTATCGATTTTTCTGCGACTCTAGCCGATCGTGGTACACACATCCTACAAACGCTGGCCCATCTTCCGAGCTACATAGTCATCCTCGTCGTCTCGCTTTCACGCCAGAATCGCTGAATTCTTTCATGATCGAATTCTATTGAACCTTTCTTCATTATTACGAAATAGAATTTCGCAAGAAGATTGCGTTCAATCCCTTTTGTAACTGGCGAGCGTGAGATACTAGCATGAGCGTAACGTTCGAAGGAGTAAAAAAAAAAAACGAAGAAAACGAATATGAAAAAAAAATTGTGATTTAAAGCTACCTTCTCTTTCAACCGGGATATCTTTTCTTTTGTTTCAGGAATCGATCATTGCGAGAAATATTGTCGATCTTTATCCGCGTATGGAACATCTCGAAATCACGGGAGAGAAGGTGAGTTTTTCATTTTCGTTGATTGATGAAATTTCGATGAATTTAATTTTAATCGATTGCGCGATTTGCAATGTGGCAAAGACGATTTTTACTGCAAATCAGATAAGCACTGATTTTCTCGAGACGTCGAAAAAAAAAAAAAAAAAAAAAAAGTAATCGACATAACATAGACGACGATCGAGTCCATATTTTTAAAGTATTTGAAATCGTGGGGTTTGTGATACCAAATTCTGCATAAAGTTACAATAGCTACCGATGAATTTATTTCCCGAGCGTATCACTGTTAAGTGCTCATAGCATCGGAACTAGTCAGAATTTCGCTTTGAAATTTTGGCAACATATTCTTGAATAGTTTTACTAACAATTTATGAAATAAAAAAGTCGATTTTTTGACCCGTCTTAACTGGTTTCCCGCCTTAAAGGGCCATCAGGAACACGGATGATTCAAGCCACCTTCTACCGTCGAGCAAGCTCCGAGTAACAAAAATGGCCTCATCGTAATGCAGAATTTAAATGTGTATACATTCAAATTCTGTCCTACGATATTCATTCATTGTGGCGTTATAAATTTGTGGCGTCAGTAATTCGTGCTACCGATGTCTCATATGAAAGGAAATTAAATTATAACATTCAATTGGCTCTTTTCGTTCCAGGATTCCGGACTATCGAGACTATTCTATCTACTTATGATCACGAAGAATTTCTGACGATCGCGCTGGAATACACGTAACGCCGTTTGCCGAGTAAAATAAATAGTCATTTCTACTTTCGAAAAAATTAAAATAAAAATCGTGATAGCTTTCGTAGTGTGATGAAAAAAAAAAAACGCAAAAGAAAAAAAAACGTAATTAGTGTAAAAGCAGCATACTCCTCGTATCTTGTATCGCAACAAAAATACACAATTTTTTCCTCTTTCTAATCGGCGATCGTTTGGATCGAACGGTCGGAGTCTTATTAAAGTTCTTCGCTACTTCTCTCGTTTGTTCGAGTGTCGAGAGCGCAGGCTCTGTACTCATATAAATGTAAATAAGAGTTTTGTATATTTGTAATATAGATAGGGCAGTGTATTATAAACAATAAAATTATTTATATATATTTTAATCATGAAATAATTCAAAAACCTCGTCACGTTTATTTTTCTCGTCGTATGTAACCCGAGTCCCATATCCAATATCATCTTTTCATTACATATTTTTATGTATAATTTTCATAGTACACTTTGCACCGAAATGCGAAGCATCCTCGAAGCACTTATCCCATAATACCGGAACCATCCAGAATCAGATCACTTCGAAATTCAGGTCGTTCCGAGGGAGCTCGAACTTTTTTTCTGCGCTCAGTATGGTTGAAAAAATTTTCCCGTAACTTTTTCTTCGAACGGAAAACTCGTACATTCAGAATCGTCCATCCATCCGCTTGTTCGACGACTATTGTCAAATGCTTGCAACGATTTCTACAAAACTTTGGAATCCTCCAGCATTTTAACACTCAATTTAAAGATCCATTCGAAAAGAATTTGAATTGGTTGTCGATTCAAAATGGCGAAGTCGCCTTGACTTCGCCAAAGAATCATCTGATTTTCATAAAAATTAAATTTTCCGCATTTTTTGGGATTGTTTTTATTGAATCAGAAGTAAGAATTTCTAAGTTTAAGATAGTGACGTCAATATGGCTGATAAAAAATGATTTAATGTCGAACGAGCATTGGTCTCTCAGGGTTTTTTGATGTTCGATTGTATTTCATTTCAAATCAAAGAATCTCGGGATTTCAAATGATCGAAAGCCCAGGAATTGGGAATAATTATAGCAAGAGGAACGTGACTCTTCGTTGGATCATCCACCGGAAAAAGGTAAATGCTTTAAGTACCCAGATATCACTCAATTTTTCTTTGAACGAATTTGAGTCGATAGTTTTTGAAATTTGAAGCCGAATCCTTGCTCGACGAGTCAATTTACCGGAGTAAATTTGCATATGCGTTTTTGAATTCAATAACGGAACTGAGTGAAGTGAAGATATATATACGTAGAGTATATCTGTATGTACAATGTACATACGTAGGTCTATTGCATAGATGTACAGCATTTATGGTATGAAAAAGATAGTGGATGAGGAACATAAAGTTTCGCGATAAATTTCGAATCTGTGGGGTCTTCTCTGCGCCAGCATCCCCTTCGCAATATCTGGCTCCCAAGAGTCTCGGGGATGTGTAAGGGGCATGAAAAAAAATCGTGAATGTGTAACGCGAAAAATTTTCTACCTTTCATAGACGAAGCCGGCTACGTAGCGTGTATCTTGCGGGGATCCATTTTCCTTCCTCATTGAAAGGACAAGGGTTCTAGTTCGTACATTATATAGAAATATGCACATTCCTAGTAGAATATATGCTGTGTACTACGTATAAAAATTCTCGCGACAGTACTTTAACGATAGATACAAGTGCAGCCTGAAGTACATTGCAAATAGTTAAATATCCATTCGAAGGCTGGAAGAAGAAAAGCTTTTCAGAGCGTAAAGTAAAAAAAAAAAAAATTCAGGCTGCTCGGTCTCGCGAATAGAGCCAAATACATAGGCTAGGAGTGGACGTATAAAACGAATTAGGTAACGAAAATTTTTTCCAAGATCTGCAATATACTTTCACGAAAGGACTCGAATTGTAGGTGAACGATGGTGTATGAACGGAAAAAAATATATTAGACTTAAAAAACGACTTGGATTATGGCACAACGTACTCACTGTTTGATTATGGCTGTAGGTATAACTCACTCTTATTGTACTCTATTCTCTATTGAATGCACAAAAAATCGTATTTCCCGCATAAGCCGTTGATGCTTACATTTTTGTGGCTCGTACATTAATTGTAAATTAATCCATGTAATTTGTGAAAAAAAAAGACTTGGACTATAAAAGCCTAACAAAATTTTACTTCGACTCAAAAAATACGGATTCGTGCAAAAAAAATTTTTCTATAAAGTTCGAAAATTGTAATTGTCACTTCAACACGTCATGAGTTAACTGAAATTTTTTTCGCAAGAAGTATGTATTGTGAGCTCAGATAATTCGATCTTGCTTGCGATCGTAAAATGAAGAATGATGAATATTCGGGAATAAAAGAAATCCTACCAACGAGGCGTAAATTTTCCAGATCTCAGGAGTGAAACGAGCGTTCTTGTAGGATAAGATTACTACTGGAATTGAGGAAAGGACAATGATAATAAATTCAGATTACTCGCCAAGACTCAAGAAATTTCCTGGTCCGCTACACAGCGTATCACATACCTATATGTATATATATGTTATGCCGAACACATTTCACACACGTATACGATGTATTTTCCGGTGAACATCCATGGGGATCGTTTTCTCAATGTCATATCTTCGTTATATTCGCGCGATTCTATATTATGGCCGTTGGCACACATAAGCGCCATGAAAGATATCTAGATCCCTGGAGCAACGAAGTGCGAGAGACAGAGAGAAAAAGAGATATTTCTTGAGGAAGAGAGAGAGAGAAAGAAAGAGAGAGAGAGAGAGAGAGAAAGAGAAGGGAGACCGCACACGTTTGCCCACGCTTTATTCACACTCAGAGAGATAGAGAGAAAGAGGGTGTGTGGGAGGGTCGAGAGCTCGCTTATGATATAAAAAATAGTTTGCGAGGGGTAAAGTAAGTAGGTGATAGGTATATATATATAGATATGCATGTATGGTAGAGAAAAGCGCATGAACGAAAGATGGGAATCGGTCTCCGGGGGCGAGATTCACCGAGTTATTTTTTGAAATTTTCTCGCAGCAGGCGAATGAACACGCCCGAGAGTAACCGGAAGAGTTGTACTGACTGTATATATGTGCGTAGAAAGACAAGAATATACAAGTACATGACACACATATGGAGTATTCCAAGTCAACGTGTTGAAAACGCCCCGAATCATCGAAAAAATGTACTGAGAAAAAAATGTCTGTAATTCTTGTTGAAATTACTCAAGGCCTTTGGATCTGGATTCTGAAATTGTCTAAAATTGGTGGATAACTTTCGTACAATAGATATACAAACTCTCTATGCAAACAGAGAATGAGACAAGGATTTTCGGTAATTTAGTGAAACATCGGAGCAATTGTTCAGATTTTATGAAGTCTTCAATTTGCTGAAAAATTTCTCTGAGCGCTTTAGTTTGTGCTTAATTGAGTGAAAATAAAATATAGCCTCGATTATTAAAGGAAAAAAAAAAACACAAAAGACGAAAAGCTCATAAATTATGAGGTGTTAGGTGTAAAAGTTCGTTTTGGACGTTTTGTGTGTTTGTTATTCGATCAATAGAAAAATGTTTTCATGGCAGAAAAATAAGATTCTAATTCTGGCTATTCATTCAGGTGGAAAGCTTGAAGCACAGTTGATTGATGAAAACTGTTCATATTTCATATGATTTTTTTTTCACTAACAATCAAATATTTTATATTGTACTCAATTTAGATCAATCTTTGTTTGACTCAAATGAATTGTGTTGAAATAAGACTCTTTTTCACTGAATGTTTAGAACAATGACAAGTAAACGGCCTGGGGTTTATGCAAACGCGGACGCAAACCGGAGTATTGGATTTTTTTTTGTATTTATTTTTTGGTGGATGTGATTTCTTGAACATTCAATAAACAAGCGGGAAAAAAGCATTGTCTGCCTGCTGTAGTCATAAAAGAAAATCTGCTATGTACTAGATTACGATACATACTATATATACAAATATATATATAGAGTTATTTGCGTAAAAGCTCGGGACATCGTTCTCTCTCTTTCTCTCTCTCTCTCTCTCTTACATAGAGCCCATTGAAGAAAGTCTCTTGCTAGTATAGAATGGAGAGGAACCCGTGAAATTGGAATAAGCAACTAACTCTCTACAGCCCGTAATGGGAGAAGGGTTGAAAAAGAATCTGTCAGGCACTGAGCCGAAAAGTTGAGCTCTTTCTCTTCTTTTCTCTCGTTTACTCTCTGCTTCTGCGGGCGATGTGACCCGCTGGGGGGGGGGGGGGTGGAATACGGGAAGCTTCGATGGAAATAACGAAGTAGGTCGTCACGGAGATATTCAATTTCGCGTACGATTCTGCTATCAGCCCCGGAGTGTATGTACTTTTTGTACACACGTAGAAAGGAACCGAGGTAAAGATGGCTTGTAGTGGCAAGATTGGAGTGAAATTGGAGAATGTTCACGGAAGGAGTATTCACGAATGTATGACGAGAAAATTTCATATTCTTATCACAATGACAAATAATAAACGACAAGTTTTGAATGTACACCTATCCTTTTTCCAATTTTCTCGACAATGATTTTTTCGTGCTTGTTTTTCTGGCATTCAGATAATTTGTGCGCACATATATTCGGCGTAATTTGCGCTCCGATAAATATTCTTGTACAGAGCTTATTGGGCATACCAATTTTGTCATCAAACTGTCTTTCTGAAACACGCAGCTCCTAAGAAACGCAAGCGTTTTAAATTTACCTCCTGGTCCCGAATTTTCATCAGCTTTTCTATTAATCCAAATTGCGCAGGGAAAAAAAATTGTCGCCAGATTAAATGTAGGCAAAACTAAATTTACGATGATGAGTGTGGAAAAAAAATATTTAACGTTAAGCCAAAATAAATTGGCTACCCAGAATATGATTTGGTACAATGAAAAGAGCAATTTTTTAATAAACATGTTTTTGGGTAAAAAACGCTGTATTATAATGACTCATGTTCGATAAAATATTCTCAAAAGTAAAATTATTTTTTTGGAACTACATACGACGAAGAAAGTATTGACGATTAGAAAAATTACGGTTCGAAAAAGGAGGTTGTTAAAATAAATAGCAAAACGATTCCCCGAATAATCGAATGATGGATACTAAAGTGTAATTGAAGATTTACAGTTCCGGCCTGGGATGAGACGTTAACATATTGAGTACATTTGAGTCGGTTTTAGTCAAGACAGACGTCCAGCATTGTTGGCGTCCACGCTCTGTATGTCGGATTTACGTCGATCGCACTTGCAGCTATGAAGGCTTTTCTCGTACGATAGAGCACGAATCTCGGACGGATCAAACGATGGGTGGATTACAATGGAGGAAAAACCGGTATACAACATCGACCGTATATGGAGAGAGTTAACTCCCGAGCCTCCTGTATATGTATACAGGTTCGAGACGGTCGATCTCTTATTTCTTCGAGGAGGCATGAAACATCTCTTCACTCGCTTACGGATCGGCCTCTTACTCCATCTTATATCCACTTTTTATTCCTCTTCCTCTTATTCCTTCTCTTCTCGCGAACGAGCGAGCATTGTACTCGACGAGCGTATCGATACCTGTGTGAACGTATGCACCTGCGTCTTCGCGATACTCACGCAGTGTGTATATGTGCGCTCAACTTTTTTTTTCTATCATCCTTTTATTTTTTTCCTCTCTCATTCGTTCTGGAATTCCAAGTCAACTATTCACAGCTATTTCGCTATTCAATTGTACTTGCAACTCTCTGTGCGAGACGTTCGAGTTTCTTTATGCTATGTACAACATTCTACGACAACAAAAGATCGAAGGAATGAAGGAGGAGCGAGCTTAAACTCACGCACAAACGGCTTGATCTTAATTTGACAAACGACACCTGTTGCAATATTGTAGATAAATGACTGCATTTATGATAAGTTGTGGCTTGCACACTGCAGCGACGGAAAAATGTAATTTTTTTATGTGACGGAAATATTGTAACCCAAAGAAAACGCCGGATCTAGAGAAGCATGACAAAGAATCGAATGGAGCACAAAGTTTCCTTCAAAAAAAAAAAAAAAAAAAAAAAAACGAAAACTGTGATGGAACAATGGTGAAACTTCCGATTCGCGAAGTATTTTCGAAATTGACATGAAGAAAATATACATTATCAACAATTTTTTTATATCGATTCATCGGTCAAATTTGTTTTCCCTTCAGAGCGCTTTTCGCAAATTTTGGAACTTTAAAATCGTGCAAAGAAGTAATGAGGGATTTAAATAATTTTTGGATCGACAAAAGTCTCCAATAGGTGGCAAGGTACAAGAGATAATTTTGTTTGGAGTGACTTTGCAGATTAGTTATATTCAGGAAAACGATTCGATGGAGGTTGCCGCTGACTCCATCGAACGTCACGAAGCATAAACCATGTTTTGCTATACATCGATGGCATATAACTCCATAAGGGTATCAAGTGCATTGCTTATACGCACTCGTTACGCCTTTTTGAATCTGAGCCATCCATATATATATATATTGAATAGCAGCAATAGTAACGAGTGATCCTCGTCTCTCTCTCTCTCTCTTTCTTTCAACTTATATTGCAACGTTTCCCAGTCTCTTCTCACCGTAATTCGCACCGAGGTTCCATCTCTCTCTCTCGCTCTCTCTCTCTTTCTCTCTCTCTCTCTCCTTCTTTCTCTCTCTCTTTCTTTCTCGTAGCTATTGACTCGCCGCACCGTGAGGCATAGTCGCAAGAACATTTTACCGCGTACGGCATAGACCAACGATCTCGTTGATACTTCCTCGTAAAACGTAACACACCCCTCGTTGCAATTCTGCTCTTGTACTGTTCTCGCCAGCATCCCTTTCTCTCTCTCTCTCTCTCTCTCTCTCTCTTTCTATCTCTGTTCATCTCGACAGGAGCGAAACAACTATGAAACGTTAACAATTTCTTAGGACAGAGAGTTCGTTGTCTATATAGGTAACAGCAATAGCTGACGTAGCGTTGCAGAGAAGTGAATGAGATAGATAGAGAACAAGGGATTGAACGTTAAATTATCTCGGACGCGTTTCGAATTGCCTTTATTCCACCCTACCATAGATGTGTGTAATTCCACATTTTGTTGTAAGCCCGAGAGGGCAACTCGACGCTCAGCGTTATATATAGGTCATGAAAACAACGAGGTAGAGCTTTTTTCGATCCTCTCGACGTAATTAATCGTATTAAATAGAAATAAATATCGTGGATATACACCGCGAGCTAGAAAGCTACGGTGTGCGAATTATTATTCATAGATTTTTTAAGCGTAGAAAAAATTGTCTGATCTACCGATGGCAAACAAGAAGAGCATTTTCGGAGGTTCAGGAACATTTGTCCTGGATGGATTCACGAGTCTAAAGGGACGTTCGATTCGCTGGCTCTAATGGCAGCAACAGGGTGCAGTTTGATGCTCTCGGTTTACTCGAAACAACAGCTGTCTCACTTTTTCTCGATTCCCTAACAAGAAACGCTACGTATATCTGTATGTTTATGTACAGTATGCATCGAGAAGGCCCCGAGGGATGTACGAGAGTGGAGGGAAAACGATGTGAGTGACAGAGATAGATAGAGAGAGAGAGAGAGAGAGAGAGAGAGAGAGAGAGAGAGAGAGAGAGAGAGAGAGAGAGAGAGAGAGAGAGAGGGAGGAGATTGAGAAGGCCTGAGAAACCGGTGGTTGGTATACAGGCACCGGTATGTTTACCCATCATTGTTATACAGTTTGCAGGAGGCTGCCTAGGCTGACATAACAATCTCGAAATTGTGTCTGCTTTGAAGGCGTCTAAGACAACATCACCACCGAGGCACCAAATCGACTCCGGAGAGGAACAGCCTGAGGACGGTTGCGCGGGGGAGAGAGAGAGAGAGAGAGAGAGAAACAAGACCAGAAAGCACAAGAGCTGATGGTTTGGGTAACCCCCAGTTCGCTCACTGCTTCGTTCCACTCAACCATCATCGTAGTAGTAACCCAACATAGAATAGCTACCGCGTATCTTCCGACCGTTTTCTCCTCTCACGCGTGTAATTTCACTTTGCTTTGTCGCCGACAACGAGCTTATATTTCATCTACCAAAAACCATCAACGCCCCGTTAACACCATTGTCATTTTACATACGACCATTGAATTCGAGATCGACGCTTAGCGTTTCACTAACTATACATTTATACATACTATATAATAGCATTATTTCCAGTTTCAATGTTTCGTATGCATGCTAAAGACATGATGATTCTGTACAATAGACGTCTATATCGCCATCTAATCGTCGTAGAAATATTAACGTCAACGTATATATAAGTTAAACGATATAATATGTGCACGAGAAATGATATATTTTCTCTGAAATCAAATCCATTCGGCCCAATAGAAATAACGAATTTTATACTTGATTGAAATGAAATTTACCAATCCATAAAAATCCATTTGGCTAAAATTTATGAAAAAAAAAATATTGAATAGAACATAAAAGAAATCAGAATATGATAAGTTAATCCTTTCATCATCCAAGTCAGATATTTTAATTGATATCAACTTATCACGGAACCAATTGTAATTCAATGTAATGACGTTACTGAAAAATCTATTCAAAGTCCTGAAAGTAGACGGTATATCTCCAAAAGCCGGAGATAGAATAAACGAGCAGTGGGGTAATCAGTCTACCCTAAAGCTCTAGGATTAAACATTTCTTTCGTTAATTGGCCTCAAGACGTTGTCGCTTCTCTTGTTACATAATTTAATGTACATCTTTCAACAGACGAGAGATGAATTTTCTTCGGGGCAAATTCGTACAAAGGCTTCGTTAATTTTTCAGAATTACATACCTCAAATGTTCTAAGCAAATCTAGTCTTCGTTGTTTTATTTTTTTTCATACATACATGTACGTTTCCACTGCCAGTCGACGTTGCAATTGTACTCGGTAACGTGTGCTCAAATACAATTTTGTCGCACAAAAGAATATGCGAACTTTTGTGAAAATTTCAACCTTTTCTCGTAAATTTCATGAAAACAGTCATTGCTGTGCATATATCGTTAATATAACAGGGTCGTTTAATAGCCCGGAGCGGGCTAAAAAATTTCATGGTTCAACTGCAGTATACGCAGTAACGGATATGTTTTTTTTTTCTTTTTTCATATCATTTGAACCGTACTTTTATCTCGTTTGTGCATGAAAATGGGAAATTCATAGAGAGAAACCGAGTTAATGCCTATAGTATATAAATACTGTTGCGAATATGAGAGTAATATATATTTATAGACGAAACATGTCAAAGCCAAATCTCAGAGCAGAGCAAAGTAAAGCAATAGTATGGTTTGATTGAGGGGTATGACTATTACTCCGGAGTCTAAAAAAATGCCTTGATTGGAGATAATTGAAGCCATTCCAATTCATGTTTGATAAAATAATGATAATAATAATAATACTAATTATTATTATTATTTATGATTATCAGTAATGTGTCACAATTTTCTGAATTTCGAATATTAATAAATGAAAAATGTGTCTATACATGAATAAGGAGTACTAACCTCTCTAATTTGCATTATTTCCTACAACGCTTCGACAATTTGTGGATCACTCAGTTTAATGGAATTAAAATTATTCGCGTAGCATTAAAAACCATCCCTCTGTTACTCTTTCCACTTTTTTCTACTTATTTATCTCGTGGCAAAATAACCTAGATCCTTATGAAGGTCGATTAAAATGGGTTTTTAGATGCATCAGCTGTTACACTCCGCAAACTCATCATTTCTGACGAGAAAATCAACTTTTTCGATAGTGCAGCGTTAAACCCACGACGGTGAACTATTATTTTTCTATTTTTAACATGATCCACAACGTTCGATTAGTTATTAGCGATAAATTTTTCAAAAACCTCAGTTGGTTATGTATGTCCCCTCTGAGATGCATGGTAATCACTGAGCCGCAGAGCGTCAGTTTCCATATAATACAAGAGGTGCGGTGCTTTATCTACTTGGGAATAATTGCGAATCTCTTTCTCATTGTACCCATTTGTCGTGAATTATAATTAACGTTGTTCGGAGAAATATTTTGCCTGGGGTAATTTTCTTCCTCGATCGTTGAGTTTCGAACGATGATCTTTCAATTTTTTAAGATTTGAACTACTTAAAAGTATCGCTGTATTGAAGAAAAAAAATGTTCTAGATAATGCTCTTTTGTTATAAATATTGTATACATTGCGTATACTGCTGACACTAAATCTACGACTATCTGTCGCTTTTCTTATGAACGTTGTAACACGAACACTCCCATCCTCGTGTCGCATCAACTTCAACTTTTCTGCTTAATCGAGTGAACTCTCACTATCTAGGCATTCTGATTAACGTACAAAGGGCGAATAGTCGGATGGGGAGGAAGGAAAGTCAGTCAGGCAAATGATGGAATGAGGCAAATTGTGCCCCGAAGGCTCATACATCGATATATATCTATTTATCTCCAAAGCCTTTGTTTACATCGTCGTATATACGATACGGCTCGTAGTGCCTATTATCTCAAAGCGCATGAAGAAGCTTCGTTAATGTCGATGATTGATAAAGAGAATATGAGGGGAGAGCATCTGTCCCTATAGAGCTTGATTCCGCGTTTCAAGAAGAAGGCTGCAAGGGAGCAGGTGTGAAATACACGTATAGGCTTTATCCATGGCTCAAATCATCAAAGGATTAGGTCATACATCGGTACCGTATGGTTCCTGCACTGAATAATGAAGAGATGTAAATGCGTTGATGCAAATTTCGAGCATTTGCTGTTCTTATATTCCGAAACGACAATGATTTCAAAGTATACACTGGGAAGTGGAAGCTCTCGCAAAAAAATTCTAATTAGTGCTTAATTCGAGGTTTATACGTTAAAAGACCTTTTAGGCCCAATTAACAATGCCCACTTTTTACAGATGTTGTCCTCGTGCAACAAAATGCATTAAAAAATATTGGCTATTTTTAAATAAATGCAGAGAGACTTAAGGTTTTTTTTTATAGCAGGTCATGGATAAACAATCATTGATAAACTAAAAATGGGTAGAGTCAAACTTATTAGTCTAGTTTCACATGGAAATTCTTATACACGTATATGTTAGGTGTTTAATTTTTTATTTTATTTTCTTAATGTTCATAGTCTAAAAGTGTACATTTTGACTTCAAAATATATCTCGTGAAAAAAAATTTGTTACCAATTGAGTTTAAAAAGTGCCTTATTAGACATTTATATGTATGAAAAAAAGGCACCCGTTCGACTTATTTGTCAGCGATCCTCCTCTGCGAGGTGTTTTTTGAGGCCAAAATTCATATTTTTAGGGGGTTGGAGCTTGACATTTTAAATATTATTTGTATACAAAGTCCCATTTGAAGTGAAAAATCTAGTAATAGTGAAGAACCGCGAGAGCCGTTGGTCCGATTAAAAAAAAACGTGCAGTCAAAAGATGTCGGGTTCTAAAAGCTTACAATAGTCACAATATTGACTTTGTCGATGAGGGCGTTAGAGTCGGATTGAGGTTACTTCCGGTTCGTTAACGTAAATGTACAGTTTTTCTGGCAATAAAATTGTAGTCGATTTTGAGACGAATTAAAATAAAACGAAAAAAAATTTGTCCGCAGCTTTAAAAACATAGAAGTTATGACACTTTGAATTTTGAGGGTGTCATGATACTTTATATCAAATTCGTAATCAGCACGCAAAAAAAAAAAAAAATGGAAATACAAAAAAAAAATGGGAATACACAATTGGGGATGTGATCTAATCGAAACTATATCTATATCTTACTGTATATTCAAATGACCATAAACCTGCATATTCCTTCTCAATTGGGGAAGGAAGCTAGAGAAATCGAGTCGTGTAGGAGATTCTGCAGAGTAGATCTCAATGGAGTGGCTGTAATAAATGTGTGCAATGCTCTCGTCTGTGCAAGATCTCTCGACGTAGCGTGGGTGTCGTATACGAAGACATGCCAACTTGGCGCACCTTTCGTAACACGAAACTGATGAATCTCAAGTTTCTATGCACAGAAAATCAATCTTTCGTCTTTCGTCTCCATAATGCTCGGTAGAAAGAGTGCGTAATGCAGTGAGCTGAACACAAAGAGCCTTTGATCTACGGGCAAGGTATATATCCTGGGACAAATTGATATGGTCTTCAGGGTTTTCATTTTTTTTTTCAAATTTCGTTCCAGTATTTTTTTACCTAGAATTTAATGAAAAAATATTTTAAAAATAAAATAAATCGTGCTCAACATGGTTGAATCAACACATTCATTCATGACAATTAAATTAATTTTCCTAACAATCGGAACTTTAGTCCGGACGGTTTTTTCCGTAACGCCCTAATAGTATATTAAGCTACAAGGGACGAAAATCGAACTTCCGTCCCTGCTGTCGGCTTCGCCTCGGGAATCACGCAGGGACGGAAGTTCGATTTTGTCCCGTGTAGCTTATACTTTTTTTCTTCATAGCCGGTCGAAAGTACGCGATTAATTGTAGAAATTAAATCGTCATTATCAATTCCAAAAGTTGAGGTTATGAGTTCGAGTTCGTGGTCAATGCCCGCCGGCATTTGCAGCACGAGCGCCAGCGAGGGCTGCTGGCCGACGGCGGGCATTGACAACCAATAATTATTAATTAAATACATTATTTTATCGTTAAAAGTAATTAAAACAACTTCAGCAAGGTTTCCTTTTGCACAATTAATGCTGCCTCGAAATCGAAATACTTCAATATTTCTTCTTCATTTTCTGATTCCTCGGATGAGGACATGTTTTTATTATTTTCACTTTTGAATAGAAACCTTCAACTGCCTCCAACTGTCACTCACTAATTACTCCGAAGGTTATTTGTCAATTGCTATGAAACATTTGACAGATAACCCACGGATCGAGGGGATCCCTGCGTTTATGAAACCGGGCCTAACTTTCCTCCCGTATCGCTTGACTTTCCTTCCCGTATCGCTTGACTTTCCTCCCGTATTGCTTGATTTTCGTCCCGCGGCACAAATGGCGCGCGCTACGTTTCCGCAGGGACTAAAAGATCTATTTTCCTCCCGCAAATCGGGGACGAAAATGCGTACTTTCGACCGAGGTATGAAGAAATAGTACATTTCGACACGAGTACGCAAAGGCTTTTTTGACGAAACGAGAGGATTACGGCACGAGCCGAAGGCGAGTGCTGTAACGAGTTTCGTCAAAAAGCCTTTTCGTACGAGTATCGAACATAATTTTTCCTCATGAGAGCCGAGAAAGCGCAACGAAGTTGCGATTTCGAGGTTAGAATGAGGAAAAAAAAATTTGAACAAAATTTTAAGCTTATTCTCATTTAGCTTCACGATTCTATGCTTCTGGAATTTCTTACGTAAATTATTACCTCGCGCCTCTCAACACCCTTACAATCTGTCTCTCTCGTCTTCCTTGTTCATCGATTTTACTTATTGTCTTCGATGACATTTCAGTTGTAATTGGTGGAGAAAGTTATGAATCGACAGTTCGTGGTAGAGTTGTGACATTCAAAAAATTGTCTAGCGTCTTCAACTGTACATTATATTATTATTTCAACATTTTTTTGATATTGAGGCTCACGATCGTAACTATCAATTACAAAAAGAAAAAAAAAAAAAAAATAGCAACGAAAACGAGCTTTCCATTTTTCTCATTTTCGCCTGACTTTCTGGCAGAGACGATGACTTTTAACAACGTGCTTTTCGAATAAGACGACGACATTTATAAAGTACAAAGCGCTAATTAATGACAACGAATTTTCTCCGGGAAGCAGAACAGCACGACGAGAGGCACAAGTACGAGAGAAAGAGTGTGTGTGAGAGAGAGAGAGAGAGAGAGATGAAACGAATGAACGAATAGGATGAAGGGGTAAAACGTGGTGGTAGATATAACGTGCCCCTTAAAATCGTTACCACGAGATGACGACGACGTACTTCCCATCACTTTTCAACAATTAGGAACGTTCAGAGCGACTGATTAGAATTTTCAAAGGGTAGCCAACCCTCTGCCGTGGAGGGAGGAAGAAAAAGTGTCCACTGTAGTCAAGATGGGAGTACAGAGAGTACACAGAGAGAGAGAGAGAGAGAGAGAGAGAGAGAGAGAGAGAGAGAGAGAGAGAGAGAGAGAGAGAGAGAGAGAGAGAGAGAGAGAGAGAGAAGAGAGAGAGAGAGTGACGAAGCCAACGACTCTAGTGCCAATCAGTCTGATATCGGGACATCGTAACATTAAACGAAGGAAACTGGGTATTCCGAGTTATCGAAACGAGGTTGAGAGAGCTCTTGTGTGAGAACGAACCGAGCACGAACAGAGTACAATATACATGTAGACTACTGGTGATTCTGTTCTCTTATATTCCGTGAATGGGCACCATCTTCCTCTTTCCAATTCTCTCGATCGCGTTCTCACTTTTTCTCTCGAATATATCCCTTTCTCTCTCTCTCTCTCTCTCTCGCTCTCTCTCTCTCTCTCTCTCTTTCTCTCTCTCTCTCTCTCTCTCTCTCTCTCTCTCTCTCTCTCTCTCTCTCTCTTTCACTCTATCGTTTCCTCGAACCTACGCTCCTCTTTTCACCCCGAAATACTTTAAGGGACCGGGTGGAAGAAAGGCGACGAGGATTTCTCGAAGGACTCTTATCGCCTCGTGACCGAAGCCATCGGGAGCAAAATAGGACATTCCGATCTTATTCCTGCCAAGGGCAAGAGACCGTAGAGTCTTTTACTTGTTCCCAACGCTATTTACGTACCTACGGCCGCTGCTACTTCTGCTTTCACTTGGTGTCTCTGTCGTTCTCTCTCTCTCTCTTTTTCTCTCTCTCTCTGTCCGATTCTCTGTCTTAAGAGAAAATCTTTATACAGAATTCTCGTTATTCGTTCTCTTCGCTACGAGAACGTTCTTTTTTTTTTTAACAGTTTCATTGAATATCTATCACGATCTTTCGTCATTTTTCTACCTCGCTGTTATTCCTTCGTTGAAAATTTAGATTTCTGATATTCGGCATAAATTTGGAAAACCTATCGGCCCATTGTCTCATTTAAATCGTATGTGTATAGTATATATATATATATACGTAAAGCACGAGCACGCTTATACCCGACTCATTGGTGCTATTGTGCCTTTCGAGAACAATGTATATACATCGGCGATAATGCATTTTATATTATGTATGCCACGGTACGGCATACGATCATTAACATAATATTACTGCCTGTGCCCAGCATATTATCGGGCTATACACATATAATGCATATTTATTTATGTCGCGAAAACCAACCCTCTCGCGTATATATCGGGTATTGCATTCGTGCTGACTCTCACAGAGAGCTGACATTACCGCGCTCGTGCTCGTTTCGCGTGTGCGAGGTGTTCTCCACGTCGAACCGACCTCTCGGTGACCCCACACAATATTAAATGGGATTTTTTAAAAATAGATTTCATTCAAATTTACACAATCAAATTTATTGACAAAAAACAACAGATTTTTTTGGACTTTGTGTTTTTTTAATAAATATATCGAGACAATTCTTCTTCTTAACAAAAACTATTTCATTCGATATCAATAAAAATAAAGCTGAATAAAATACATGTTTAGAATAAAATACAAAACGGTCTAGAGGTTGAATAAAAAATATTTAGCCGATTTTTGAGGAAAAAAATTACCTGCATTTGCTTTTGTAATGAGCACAAACTACATTTATGGCAAGGGTACGAGATTTTTGTTTTCCTTATTGGAGTTAAATATATTGTTCGAAATTTTACAAAATCGATAACAGCATTAAGGGATTAGGATCAATTGGCAACTTCAAAAAAACGTTTTTTTGTTTTATTTCAAATTTTGAAATGTCAGAAGGTTCATTATATAGTCCTGGAATCGATGACACTATGTAAGTACACAAGAGAACATTTTTTATCTGCATGTAAAATCCACTTAAAACTTTAAACGCATTTTTCTCAAAACAACGTTTTTGAGGCGGTGTTCAAGATATCTCGAGAAACGCTTATCCGATTGCTTCAAAATTTTGATCACTCATTTACGATACAATAATCTCACGGGTGGACGAAGGATTTTTAATACGATTAATGTTTTCTTTTATAACCGAAAAATGAGCGATTTTTTTTAGCGAAAAAAAAAAAAAAAATTTGCCGCCATTTTTAAAAAATCAAAATTACCCTAACCCCTTAAATTTAATACTTTGTACGAAAAAAAATATCACTACTAAACGAATTTTCAAGACAATTTTGAAAATTAGGATAAAATATTTTTTGTGGAAATCTGAGACACATAATAAAAGAAGGCGAGGAACTTTAAATGGTGAGGCAAATCAAAGGCCAAGTGAATTTAGCGCGGAATGCCTCATACGGATACAATACCATTTGAACTCATATATATATGCGCCATGGCACTCGAACGTTTGTAACAGCCCTTGTCATGAGCATACGCAGCACGTATTTCAATATTCCTCACTATCGAATGCGCCAGTTTCCATAATTATCGATCGATAATTATTGTGGCTCAATGGAAAATTATGCGTGATTCGTAATTTATCTGGAGCGAAGGAATTTTCTGGTTAAGCAAACTTTTCGTGACAAATTTTTGCAACAATGAAACATCAATTTACGCGTCAAAGTACGTTATAACTTCGGTGGATATACAGAATTGGCAACGCTCTCTGCTGCGATAGGAAAAAAAGTTTGTTGCCCTGTCGAATACTAGTAATTTGCTTTTCTTTCCCCTACTTTGCCGTCATTTCGTTATACGATAGCTGTGCCATCGCCTTTTGGGAGAATATGATGAGAAAAAGTTTTTTTTTTTCAAGGGAAAAGTGCGTCTGGCGACAGCTGACACTGCCACATGTGTCGTGAACTGTCAGCGCCAGCTTTCATCGCTTTTAGTCGCCGTTGCGTACTTTTTTCAATGGCTTTTGGCGCCGTAACTACCGTTGGATGAGAAACGCCCATTGCGAGCTATTAAGTTTTGAGAGTAAAATCTCCGATGTATATGTCTCGTGTATATATGTACATAACGAAATTTCGTACATGTTTACTGTATATATAGCAAGTCATTGTGTCCCCGGAGCAATAAATACAAGTCGAATTTTCAAGCATCAATTATTACAAAAAATTATTACTACAAAATGGAGTCTCAACTCGCCATTTTTGTAATGATATCGTGTCACACATTTTATATTATCAATGTTGAAAAGAAATTACAAAAATTCGAAACGATAAAAAAAATTTTGTTCACCTGCGTGTTTATTCATGCTATCCCGATAGATCATCATGTTTGGGAGATAAAAGTGTTAGTCAAGAGTGTCTTATTAATATATTTTTTTCACCAGACAGAATTATTTTCCCTCATATTTGGTCAATGTCTTAAGAGGAAAAATCCTTGACAAGTTTGTTCATCAGGCAAATCAACAATATACATATACAACCATATACATATGTATACATAAATTTATATAAATATATTATTGATTCTTCCAGTGAAGTTGTCGAGTTATTTTCTTGCAATATCGTACGCATACGTCGTATCGAATAATACGTCGTATCGACAGTGTAGAAAGTACGCGTTTCACAGTTATACATTAGTCGTTACGACGCTTTCAACGACGAATATGTATAGCTTCGATCGTCTCGTGGCGAGTAGATTCCATAGGGATCGAGAGAGTAGTAATAGCAGTGAAAAACGTCGTATCTCTTTCCAAGCAGCGAGAATATACGATAGAGAGTCATCGATGGTTTCGCGGTAAACGGATTTTCTGAGGAAATACGAAATCGCGGTTGGCTTATATGGCGGAGGGACGTAAAGGCAAAGAGAGAAAGAGAGTAAAAGAGAGTTACGATATCGGATTGGTATCATTCTCCGACGCCAAACACGAAAATAATCCGAGAAGGTCCGTCCAAAGGATATATATAAATGTAATATACGAGGCAAGTAATGTTGAACCAAAATTCTGTCCGCCTTCATGAACCGATTTCGCTATTCGTCCGCCTCGAACGATGTGATACCCCGCTTTTCCGTCTTTTTTTCCCCCATCGATTACGGCTATATACACTGTGGGCGTCCATGTATCAGGCATTCCAAATGAAATCGACAGCCCCGTCATCCTCACCCTATAGAAATCGGTCTACACAATTGAAAAAAAAATTCCTGCAATTTTAAAAGACATGACAATTTTGTGAATTTTTTTTAGCTGGGTGCTATATTTTTAATGATCTTTTCTAAAAAACCTTACACGAACCAATAGGTTGGACATTTAAAAAAAAATTAACGAAAGTCCTAGATGAGATGTAAACATTTTTGAGCCACATCCAAGAGTCACGCTATGATCGCTTCTATTAAAAAAAAAATTCTATTTTTGTCTCGTATAATGTTATACACGAAAAGTCATTCGAGAAGTTTTGTTTCTTCTATACGTAGGAAACGCAAAGTTTGCGATGATTTTCCAACTTTTCTATTCAGAGTAGAGATCGCTATAAAAAAAATATAAAAATAAAACCGATATTGCAATATTACCGTCAGCGCCATAAAAACGAAGAGCCGATAGCAGCGGATGCTTCGATGATGGTGCGTGTATAGGCAAACTTCGTCACGATCGCATCTCTCCTTGTGTCTTGTGCCCTCTGGTAAATGGGACAATGAAAGGAATAACGTAAATTTCATTGCCAATAGCTGAAGTGACTTTTACACGATTTTTCATTTATAACGAGTACGTCTCATAAATAATTTAATCAGACCGTTCTATTTGAGAACGTGAAGAGTCACGGAACGTTCCAATTTGATTGAAAAAAAAGGAAAAGAATAAAATTGAAAATTTGTTCGACAAGAGAAGACGAGATCGTGGGGAGAACAATGGAATGGCCTTGTGATACGATAAAGACTGAAATTGACGCGAGAAACGAACGACTCTCGTGGCCATTTCGTTTCGCAAGTGAAAAAAGGTCATTGCAGTGCGAGAGGACGTTTGAACGTTCAGCGAGCAATGAGGCAATATATGAAAGGGGGCTTTTTCCCCATTGATTTCTTACTGTTTCGTTGATTCTTTCATCTGGAATGTCTATATGTATATATATATACACACCTACGCATGTAGAAAAATCAGAGGTACGGGAGAATGAAGATGGAGGTCCCAATAAAATTAAAATGGGGTGAAAATACAAAGGTGACGCGTGGCGCACTCTGTATGTGCCGGACGTTTTCCTTTTCCTCCACGATTCAAGATAGGGACATGGGACATGGACCAAACTATATATGCCCCTGGCTGTCTACTCTCGTAAAACGGCGATACCACATCTATACGTTTGTCTCTTGCCGGCATACAACCGGAAATCGAAACTCTTCGATCATCCAAGCTATCTCTCCTTCCACGAACGATATCAGTTACGTTACACCTTTGCTTATCTTCGATGTACTCTCTCATCGTTTTCTTCCATCAACTCGTTTATCAATTAACTCCGTATAAAGATTTTAAAGTTCAACGACACGTCGAGGCCAAGATGAATAATTTATTTCTCCGCTTGGAACCGGCAATGATTTTTTTGTATAAAATATCGTCTGTGGGCTACATATATTAACAGGTCTTTCACGATTTATTTACGAAAAGGAAATACGAGGCCGTGTAATAAACGAGCTCGACACTTTGAGCCATAGCATGTCGACATGATTATACACCCGTCGTAGAAAGGACCGAGCAAAGATCTCGTGATGACTCACTGAAACAAATGACCATGGTGTTGACGTAGTCACAAGGACAAAAAAGAATTCACAACCTTACATTTATATTTTTGTATAGGTGGGAGGCTCTGTTTGGAAATTTGACGGTGATAAACAAAAATGTTATTGTAGATGGTCCCACTGATCTGGATAGCTGTTGATGGAATCCACAATTCTGTTGCACTAATGGAAAAGATTTTTCGAACATCCGTCAAGGCAGATTTCGGTCCAAGTAAATATTTTCACCTATTTAGGGTCACACTATTTTCAGCCGAGAGTTATCCAGAATTTTTTTTTTTATCTAGAATAAAATTAGTGATAGATAAATTATAGAGGAAGCAAGTAAAGACAGCTGTTTTCAAAACGTGATGTTCCCATCTCTGCAGTGATGTACATTATAATATAACGTGGTGTACGTGCTAGTACAGCGAGGCACGCGTGTCCCCGTATATATATATACGTTGGACAAGTAAATAGGCCGTGGTAATTTTGTAATTCTGCGGGCGGTGAATTCGTTAATGACGTACACACCGTGTATATATGGTGTATATTGTCTGGCAGTATATAGAAAGGTGGAAAGGGAAGTAAAGGGATTGGTGAGGTTCGTGAACCGACGGTGAATCGGGCGCAAGCATTTACATCGTCGATCAACGTGCTCGCTCGTCCACACGCACTTGTTCATATATAATTCTCTCTCTTTCTCTCTCTCTCTCTCTCTCTCTCTCTCTCTCTCTCTTTCTTCCTCTCATTCTCTTGTCCACCTAGCGTGAGCGTCCTCAAGCGCATGTTGCGCGCAACCTCTAATGCTCCGATTCCGAGTCAAACATTTAGGAGATCGGGACCGCTGTGAATATGCGACAACTGTTCACGATGACTGAATAATGCATGAAACGTGGGCGCATACTTCGAAACCAATGGTGGATTAAAGCTACACGAGCGCCCCCATCAGTGGATATTGTATAGGAGGTTAGGTTTGAGGGCGTGTATGAGAAGGTTGTAGATGTGGCGGTCAAGTCCTCGATCGCTGGTGAGCATCAGTGACGCTCGGCTGCGTGTACCATCCGCAGGACCAGCGGATAGTCAACGCGAGGTTTCCAGAGAGGAACGAATCAGGTGTGTATATATATTGTAGATGCGTGTATACATATACAGGATATTCGATGCAAGATCGTTGTGTTTTGAGGAAAACGAAATGATCGACGTCATTGTCGCAATAGTCATTAAATTGCATTTTTTTAAAGTAATTTTTACAGCAGAAATCGCAGCAAATCTAATCTTACTGTAATGAATAAAAATTTGTTAATTAATGTGATGATATCGTCGAATTCCACTTTCATAATACTCTAAAATTTATATTGGTCATGTGGAAAAATGACATTCATCCATCCAAACATTTGGAAATCGCGACTTTCACGGATGGGAATGATTTTCAAACGCTTGGGTATATAAAAATGTAATTTTCACTCTGCGTAAGCTCATTGATGGTAAGATCATTTCTAAAGTCATGTCGAAGTTTTTGATGAACTTTCGATCAAATTGGACAAAAAAAAAATTTTTTAAGTGCCGTTTAAAAAAAAATCTCCAACCAACTTCAGAGGCTAAGGGCATCTGAGGTATAAAAAGTAACGAATCGAATATCAGGTCGGCTGTGGCACGGTGTTGCTCATGTTGGCTTGTAATGCCACGTGTATGTGTACCTATGGGGTTAGCGTTACAGAGAAGAACCGAAAACCATGATGTAGAGCTGTTGCACGAATCGAGAGACGATATACATTTGTATATAGGTATTATGGTATGTGGTCGCTGACCGCGTTCCGTTATCGCGAGGATCCTCAACCGGCTCGTATCGGTCCGAGACCGCACTGGGCCACTACGCCCACGCTCTCCTCTTGGTTCTCTCTTACGTTATGCTAATACCTTGTGAGACAGAGCCTCTGAGAGAGGCAGAGCCTATATATATACACGTCACTATATATGTATAGTTCAACTAAAACACTGTTGACTTACCGGCATTATGTGTATATATGTATATATGTGTATACGATAGCAACTTTCGTACAGATAAGATAGTATATATGCCTATGCATGTCCGAGGATGGTTTGCCTCGTCCGCTGTAATTAATGCTAACGTGTATCCTATCGTAGTCACGATCGGGTTGAGATTAAGGAACCGGTAGAGAGACACGGGGAGTAGAAAAGAGCCCACGCCTAGATCTTCTCGGGTCTGCAGCTCGTCCAATCTTGCAGAAACTGTATACATATATGCTGCATATATGCTGTAACTGTACGCTGTGCGTGGCTATCTGCATTATATGTATAATGTATATGTGTGAGGCATTTCACTGTACTTCAGCCACCCAATTATTTTCAGTTTGTCTGAAAATTTTGTAGATGAATGAAATTCACGTAATATTCCGTTGCAACAATGTAGTATACATCGTATATGATGTCTTTTTTCTTCTATTTTGAATAATGACTTCTCGGCAATACGAAATCAGATTTGAATTTGTGAAAAATAAAAATTCTCGGTTTGAGCTCTCTTTCGTGAGAACAAATTTATGAATTTTTTTTTCATGCTCGAATCGCCATTTTTGAGTGATATTTTTTGGACAATTCCCTTTTTCGTAAAGAGTGCAGTTTCGATACTGGACTCATATTTTTTGTCGCATCTACTTAATCAAGACCAAATTGTAAGCGAAGCCGCTGCGATTAGCAGGTTCAAAGGGCCACTGACCCTTTCTTTGTCACGCCGCTCGAAGCTATCTTGAAATCGGTCTAACGAGCCCAGAGTGGTGCTCTCATCTATTTGTTTTGGTAGCCCACGTGAATGGCTTATTCGTTTTCTATTCTCAAAAAGTCTACAAATAAGGAGGAAGAAATATTTTTCTCTATGATTTGCATACATTTAATGGCAAATTAAGGTCTCATATAAACTTGATTTAGAGCACGAAAAAGAAAAAAACAAAAATTTTCAATATTTATACATTTAAATCCGATTCGGAGCTGTGGAGATATTGTTGTTCAAAATATTAAAACAATGCACGTAGCATATTTTCTCTTAATACAGAGAAGCTCGTAAAGCCACAAATATTTCGACCATTATACTGCAACCAAACAGTAATGTAATATCATTGAATTCACAAAATATTCGAACTACTTCTGAACATCGGGTAGTTGAAGTACCGCATAGTATAGCTCATATATATATATATATATATATATGTATATATAGAAAGATACACACGTTCTATCTTTCTCTTTATGATCCTCATCCTGGACTATCTGTTTATACAGGATCGTGAGCATGGTACGGCTCTACATGTTGTACGTTCTACCAACTTTGTATAGGTACCTTATTTGCTCTGCATGTATACGAACAATGCTTTCATCGTCAGTGAGTGGGAATAGTGGGAGTGAAAAAGCTGTTTTTTAAATTTTTTTTTAAATTCTATTAATGACTTTACGAAAAAAAAGTAGAGTCGATGGTATACGAGGCGCCGTCATACTCTCCGTTTCTCGTTTTCTTGGCACGAGGAACTAATGAAAACAGTACACAAAATTATACAACACCGGCGCGTTTCTCGTGCTCTGGAAAATTGTATAATATTGTAGAAAATCACTTGAGTCCGCGAGAGAAGTCCAGCAAGCAGGCCAGCAATATCCCTATTATATGTACATATATATAATATCAACTGCTGGCAAACATAAAGATTTAACCCGAGAGAATTTAACACGTTACATAATGTGGGTTACGCTCTTTTGCTTGTAAATAGTCGATATATGTATGCCTGCTTTATTATATCTGTGTACGAGTACAAATATAATACATACACACGTATATTTGCACTACGGTGCGGAATGCACGGAGCTCGAAAAATTATAATATGTATGAACACAATGATGTCACATTACAACTTTTCTGGGTGGCCCAACGAATGCATTATATTTATCACCTTTATGAGAACGCGGTTTCACGTGCCAAGAGCAGTCTCGCTACATCTCCTTGGGTCTCTTTCTCTCTAGCTGCACGCCTGGTGCAACGAAAGACAGAGGACAGGGGTAGCTCGGCAATTGCACGATGAGACGATTGTATATATCCATGCGGCTTATTACTCTGTAACCGGTTAGCGGCAACGTTTCGCCTATTCCCGTTTCCTTTGTTCTCTCGATAGTTTCTAAACTCGAGCACGAGAGTTTCTGCCCATTGGGTTTGAAATCAGATCTTTGGGATATAGGAATAACATATTTGTATATATACTTGTATGAAGTGCTCAACGGCGCGTTGGAAAACCCCGCAGAAACGAGGACGTCGACGACGACGAAGACGCAATGCGATTTGAAATTTTCGGAAATCGAAAACCCCACGCTCGCCTATACGCGAAAACCATTCAAAGCCTTCCGAATCTCATTTCCGAAATTATCTGGACAAATCGAAACGGTTCAAAGAGCGCCCCTCCCCCAGAAGGATTCCGCTAGTTCACCAAATTCCCATAACGTCCGTGATAGTTTCGACAATTCCAAACTCCACCGGGTTATCAAAGTTCGGTTAACACTTAAACTTTCAATACGTGTAGCACCAAATATACAGCACGAATATAATCACAGGAATGTTTTGAAGATACATGAACGCTATAGTCGATGAAATGATAGCAAATAAAATAAGGACGCGAACCATATTCGATTTAAATGTCAAAGTTATTGAAGCTGAGCCATTTTTTTATCTGTGCAAAGAATCGACAAATTATGGATACTGGGAAATTTTAGTCCGAAAGGAAATTTGTGTACCTACAAAAATTATGACCAAGTACGTTTCAATTAGGGCGTTTTTTTTGGATCTATATTTATTAAAATTTCGAGGCTTGTCTTGTATCTATTATGACACCTATTGACGTTAGTTCATTTGTGTCGAAAATTTTACCTTGACAGATCAAATTTTATTACACCATCATCATCGCCCGATATTTTTAGAAAAAAAATCAGAATTTGATTAAGTTGCAATCGACTATCAATTCTCAGAAAACGCAGCATCTAACATATCCCTTTCTCTGGATGTATTCGTTTCCGTGATTCTGCTATTTTCATTTGCTTCGATTATATTTTATTATATAGAAATAGCAATTATTTAAAATGATGGTAAAACTCGAAGGAAGATTGAAAAATTTATCGAAAGAAAAAATTTGCTACCGTATTTCTATTGTTAGTAAATAGATAATACCACAAGAGCTCTACGAAAAGAAAAATAAGTCCTTAAAATTTTGGGTACCAGCACGCGACACGTGCTCTCGATATCTACGTACATACAAATATATCGTTACAACGACGTTAATGGGGCATCTCGTTGGTGGACCCTCCGTGATTTTATTTTATTGTTTTTTTTTTTTCTTCACGTCAGTTCCCCTACAGATAATGGAGGCTCCAGATAGATAGTCCAACAGAGATAGAGTCACTTACAGAGAGAGTTATATTACATTCGACTTTGGCTGATATCATCCGTCGTATCTTTTCTGTCTTCATATACATACATATGTATATACAGTCCGACCTCCCAATAAGAAACCCGGCAATAAGAAACCTTCCCCAGTTTCGCGCTCAAGCACTTCCCCCACTACGACTCGAGCTCCGAGCTCGAGAATTTTGTGCGCGAACCTCTGGTGAAGAGACCAGCCTGGGAGAGATTATTCGGGCAAAATAGAGTTAATATTGTAGTGTAAATTAATGTGTGCGTGCGTGCGTGAGTTTGTGTGTGCGTGTTTTTGCATGGACGATGTAAACAAATTGGAACTCTTTCGAGAGTTTCTTATCGACAGGATCGCATGGGGAAAAGAGTGAGAGAGACAGACAGAGGTAGTGAGTGCGGAGCGCGCGCCTGGTGGGGGTATTCGAATTCTAGGAAAAACTCTTCCCCTTGGGGGCTTTTGGTTTCTTATTGGGAGGTCGGACTGTATATCGACGCCGAATTCATAGCTTCGGTCAAGCTCTCTGGTAATCGTATCAATCTCTTCCATTTTCTCTCTTTCTCAAATCGCCGTGCTCTTCACTACGATATATCTATATATATATACATTCATACAATATTCTCTATCTTTTGCAACGACTCGATATGGTCCATAACCGTTCGAGAGTTCGGCGGCAGTGGCATGAGAGATTTCTGCGGTGACCGCGAGAGCTACCACGTGATGGTATGGTTATATACAGGCTGATGCTATAACTGCACGTATATCCATCACTATATAGTAATATAGAGAGTACCACGCCCTCCCGGAGGACGCTTAGACCATGCTTGTGGGTTTCTCCTCGTGCTTTGGAACGTGCTAGTCCACCACCGGACCGCTCTCCATCCTTTCTTCTCTCTCTCTCTCTCTCTCTCTCTCTCTTCATCCTTCTTCCTCTTTCTCTCTTCCCCTCATCGTGGCCTCTCGCTCTCACTGTCCTCACCGCTCTTACTCTCGCCAGAGATCGTGCATCCAGCTTCCTACTATGTAATCGTGGGATTCTCGCTGCTGTGCCTTTGCGGCGCTGAGACCAACAGAGCTATTACATGCGAGAGAGCGAGCGAGAGATTGTCATATACATATATATGTGTGTATGCCGAGTTGACACGGTGAAGCAGACGAAGCGAACGCAGCCGCTTCGTTGAACGTAGCTAGAGCGGCTGCGTTAACATCATCGGCTTCACCGTGTCAACCGGGAATGTATATACATATATTGCCGCAAAGTCGTAGGTGACTGTGAGAGTCGAAGAGCAAGATGGGTGAACGTGACGCGACGCAACGACCGCCGCCACAGCATCCCAGCCATGGGGGAGAGACGTTAGCGGTACGAGCGTGACAGGATGACAGGCCGGGTGATTCATCACCGACGGTCAGCCGGGCCTCTCTCCCGACTAACCGGCAAACCGGGGCTGCAGATCATTGCGGCTCCTCTACATATATATGTAGGCCATATACTTCTGTCACATTACACATGTATACTTTGTGTATGTATGTACTACGCTCTTCGGTGAGGCCGTGATCATGGTCACGACGGTGCGAGCGAAGAAGTGAGACGATACATGAGAATCACAGTGGATGAGATGAGAGACAACAAAAAACAATGATGAAACAAAAAAATGAGGTGGATGAATTAAGAGAAGAAAGAAAGAGAAAAAAAATGTGAAAAGGGTGAAAGAGACGCCTTGGTGCGTATCCGCAATGGTCCCGAGAACGAAAGGAAATGAATCAGGCTCGGTTGGTGTTAGACGCATATAATATTGGATGATTCGAACATATAGTATATACGAGCTAGAGAGAGCGAGAAAGGGAGAGAGTGAGAAAGAGAGAGAGAGAGAGAGAGAGAGAGAGAGAGAGAGAGAGAGAGCGAGGGGGGGGGGGGGGAAAGGTGAAAGCGAGAAAGAAAGAGAGAGCGATGAAAAATGTGGGCACAAAGAATACGACCTCTCGAAAAGTGTAGTTCGATCGTGTATATGAACACACACACACACACATACACATACCAGCATATTCAGGCGTACGCGTAATATGAATCCCCGACGATTGGCGAGAGAATCCCCGTTACTCTACGAGAATTCACCTCCGATAAAAAGGACGTTTCATGCCAGAGCCCTCGGGATAAAATCGCGACGGTAACGCTCTATCTCCGAATTTCGTTTTCGCGCTCTCGAGGATCAATTCAAACGAGGTTTTTCCGACGTTCAGGACTCTCTCCACCTTTTCATCGTAAACTCGCTATATCTCATTCCTCCTCCATCTTGCTATACTTGCCGGTTTCTCTCGCTTTTATTCACGCTGGATGCTTTCGTCTGCAAGTGCCAGTACTTCTCTCGTGAAAGTACGCGAGGAATGAGAAAAGAGCGAAAAGAGGAAGATGCGCTCACCGAGTGTTCGGCTACAGACTTAATATACACACATATATGTGTGTACCGTTCTCGCGGTAAAGCTCGTCTGTCCTCTTTCACGACAGTATGGGCCACATTCGTGCGGGGGAAAGCTTGTACGTGTGGCAGCAGCGCTCTCTGCCGTCGGCGTCTACGAAATACTCGAGTACTTTACGCTTCACTTTGTACTCCCGCACGGGGCTGCTTTTCCTTCCCCCGCTGTTCACACATATCGTTTCCGTATCTAAAACCTTCATAGCACGACCCTATGTACCATGTTCATGTATATGGGACATTCCTCGTCCGGTCTGTCAAGAATAATAATAATGTAACAGTAATGAGGAGTAAACATAAATATACAAAATAAGTCCTTATAATTGAACGTTATAATTATAAGATTTGGAAGAATGGAAACCATTTAACAATTCGATTGACGCATTAACAAAAAAAAAATTAACGATTGCCAAAAAAAACCGTTTTATTACCGCACCGAAAACTTTATGAAGAAAGTCAACTGCGCTCGTTATAAAAGATTTTGCACCGATAACCGGACAGTCTGGTTGTCAGAACGTTTGCTTGCAGTAGCAAAATAAGTTTAAAGAAATGATACCCACGTGACAATAAAATGTTTTTGTTTCCGAAGTTCATACGACGAGCGATATCGGGGGAGTAGTATTTTATACATATACTATATACACTTTTTTGTTATCAATTATCCATCCTTAGGGGTAATACGAAAATATGATTATGAGAATTATACAGATGATCGAATATATACGAAAATAATTTAAAAAACTGATCCGAGCGGCCGTAACATGTGGAAATTGTTTACTCTTCATGACAAGGTGAAACTCAGTATCTTTGGGCTCTCTCGACATTGATTTATTTGGTTATTTTCTTAATGGAAATATATCTTTAGGCGAGTTTCGTATAAAAAAAATTATAACTCCTGGATTCTAATATACTTATACTGCTGTATATAATGTAACACGAGCTATGTATATACCGTGTAAATGGCTGGATGTATATATGACTATATACACTGGGTATATGAGAAAGGTGAACGAAATGCAAGGCTCTGGATGATCACCATGTGCGCCGATTGCCGAGTACCTAGATAGAGAGAGAGAGAGAGAGAGAGAGAGAGAGAGAGAGAGAGAGATAGATAGAGAGAGAAAGAGAGAGAGAGAGAGAGAGAGAGAGAGAGAGACAGAGACAGAGACAGAGAGAGAGACAGACAGACAGACAGACGGACAGACAGATAGAAAGAGAGAGACTGCACCCGAGAACCGGAACAGCTGCGTTAGGATTCACGCTACCAATTATACTTTCGGCTTTTGTCGAATATATTTTCAGTATAACTGGGTGAGAGCTTTTATTTTCGCCCACCGACGATACAATTTCCAATACACCGTATAATCAGTGGATGTTTTTTTTAGCACTCTCCCGTGAGATAGTTTTTCCGAGAATTGACTAGTAAAACCACGTGGAAGATTCGCAATTGAAAAAAAAAAAAAACATTGGCCTTTTGCTAGTAAAATGGGCCGAAATTCTAAACATTCATTGTTTCCACTCAACAAAAATTTGAAAGTACCAGTTGATCGCAAATCTCAGAATCTCATCTCAGATCTTGAAAAATATTTTGAAACATGAAAAAAAAACACTTCTTTTCTCCATTTTTGAGCCTCAAATTTGGCGCTTATTTGGCGTTATTCAGGATAGCAATCAAATTTATGATATACTCGACAGACTTTGTTGACGGTATTGGCAAATAAACTGTTGTCAACCTTCCGGTAATCTACAAAAATAACGTAAATTTTTGTTTTTATTGCTTAACGACGAACGAGTCCAGTATCATGAAAATCTCTGTCATGTGTTATCATATTACGTGCGGAAAATTCGTGTGGGAAATGCAGTAGAGGGATGCGATTCAAAATCCCCGATTCTGGTCAAAAATATGGTTATACCGAGCGATTGGACGGCAGACACGCTTACAAGCGATTAGGCGCGGTATTCGCCCAAAGTAGCTAAACTCTAGTAGTTATATCCCCTTGCGGTAGATCCGTATATCGTGCTGGAGTAATCTTTAGATGAACCTATCGCGGTGTGGGATCACCGCAATAACATTTAAGCTTGCACTACTATTTCCTCCTTGCTATATCGCAGGCTTCTCTCTCTCTCTCTCTCTCTTTCTCTCTCTCTTTTCTTTCTCTTTCTTTTCTCCGGCTGTCTGAATCTGGTCCCGATGGTTGACTGAGAGATGGTCTGTTTTCATGCGTACCTTGCGTTTTTTGCTACTGTTCTTTTCTTTTCTATACTGGTAACTACGATTTGCGAATATTCTCATTCTTATCTATAGTCCATTTTTTCTTGCGCTTTCCAGTTAGATTTTCCAGTTAGATTTAAGATAAAATTGAATTTATCCTTATTCATCAATACCTATACATGCACTATTAATTATGTTCGAGTATATATATCTCTCATATGTACACTGCTGTATTTATTACATTTTGCCTCATAGCTCGCTAGGGCATATTAAATATATCAAATATAATCAAATAAAAAATCTCTATCTCTCTCTCTCTCTCAGTGACCAATGAGATTTAACTTTTGCTGTGTATTGGTATCTTAAGCAGCTCAACGTTTACCCTCGTACGCGTATTCCGATTTTGCAGCTTCACAGTTGTATGTATATATATATACAATGGATCGGTTCATCGGCAATCTAATAAATAAATTCGATATACTCACGGAAAGCCCAACTCCTATCTTCGGATCCGCTTGGTTGTGATAAAAATTTACCAAATTCAATCGCGTATATATACACATACGATGAGCGGATTAATCCGATTATTGCATATATTAAGTACGGTATCTATTTAATTTTGTTCCATTACAAAGCGATTTCATCAAATACGGTATTCAGAAATTCTGGTGAACTGATAAAGCTCGTTTTGGTCCGGAGTTGCGGGTGTTCAAATATACGCGTGTATGGGACATTGCATGTTAAATCATTCAACCATAATCTATCAACGCACCCATAATTTATCACATCAATCTAATTTATTCCATAATTTCGAAGTAGACAAAAGTAGACAAACTAGCTTTGCGCACTTTCAAGCCTTGACAAGAGATAATACGGAATCGCTTATTTTTCAAATAACAAAGTCGATCTTTCAAATCGTTTTAATTAGGCGATTTTTTTAGTTGTAACATGTGGACTCTATACGAGGTACCAGAGATTCCAACTTTTCGAACGGAAAAACACGTTTCAAGCCACAATCAATATTTCACTTTGCAATCGCGATTCTATTTATTTATACGTCGTCCGATTTACTGTTCAATAATGGGAGGCTGATATCGCCCGGGATATCCCATGCACATAATAAATAATTTCTCCTATTGTACTACGTATGTGTACAGTAAATTTCTATAGAATCGATTCCACGATTCCATTCGGGTTACGTATCACTTGATGCATCATATAGGATAATCCTGTCCAGCACTACGTTCGAAATATCGTATCGCTATATTTAGCTAACATGGGTGTATACGTTACCTGATCGTTACATGAAAATAAGCTTCGATTTGTGTTAAACAACGCAGAGAATTTCCATAATGCTTTTGAATAGAAATATCCATGTATCGTTCATCAGTCATCCGAGAATTTAACAGCGATTAGATTGAACGAATGTCGTTAGTGGAAGGCATAAACGAAAAAAAATAGATCTCAATGATGCACAATTGAGAGCATATACATTCGAAACTACACGTCGAGTGAAAAAGGGGCGAGAAAAGTATACGATTGTGAAAAGAAAGATTCATGTGCCTCTTTGGCGTTCGGGCCAACTCGTCAATGGTAGAGGCGATTACGTATAGAAGAAACAGGGCAAAGAGAGGAAGAAGAAAAAGGAGAGTAAGGGTTGTTAAAGATATAGTTCATGGAAAGGGATGTTCTCGTGGTGCGGCGAGGAACACTGAGGGTTTTTTCTATTCGAAAAAGAGATCTCGCGCGATATAGAGCGTTGGAGGAGGCGTGGAACGGGAAATTCTGGTGTAGGCACAGGATGCAATATCGGAGCAATATTGCTTGAATATATAAGCAGTCCGATGCAACGACGCCCCGAAACCGCGGCAGAGATACCGCAAACTGTTTCTATAACTCACCAAGAGAGGGGAGGGGGGGAGATAGCGAAGCGCAACGGGACATACACTGGAGCGGCCCCGCTCGCGCGTTTCTCGCTTGGTGTAGGTGGATGGGGATAGTATGTTGAGGACGCGGTCGCCAGAGAGCGCGAGTTTGGGAGCGTTCTTCCATTCAATACTAAAAGCTGTACCACACCGCACGTCGCGTCGTGCTCCACTGTACTCGCTTCTACACACGATTGCATTCCCTCGTCTTGCGCTCCCCCCCCCCCCAACCTCTTTTTTCTTTCCCAATCGTTTTTCTCCTGTTGGTCCTATCGCCGTGGTCGGTTTATAGACATATATATGTACATATCTTTTCCTTTCTATCTTTCTATCGTTCGGCAATGTGGAATTGTGCGGTATACAAGCGTGTGGCATCGAATCGAGAAAAGCCATCGCGTTTCGCTTGCCATTCTCATCGATTGCATAATATCGTCGTCTTTTCCCAGTAAATAGGATGTCGAGCCAACGCCCCAGCATCAAGCGCCAAATACGAATTTATCCGCCCTCTCGCTCACCTGTATACATACAAATATATTTTTGGTAAATCGTACTTTATATTATGTGTAGAAGAGTTGGTGCAAATTTATGCCACCACTTCAGCTTCCGTAAATTTTCGCTCAAGGAAATTGACCAGAAGAATCAATGGTCGCTTCATTCACAGAGCTGCTATCGAAGGCCAGATTTTTTGACCATGTATACATTATCTTACGTTGCCACCCATTTTTCGTTGAGAAATTCATCCTCGCATCGGAAAAATAATGAAATGGAGATTTAGACCCCTGCAGAAAATCATATGCCCTAAAGCTTGATATATTTAGGAACTTATAGTCTAATTCAAGTTTCTAAATAATTTCAGCCAGAAATCAATCATTTTGCGACCATGATTTACCCACAACAGCGTATTTGTTTTTTGCCATTTGATTGATTCAATTATCATAGTGATGAGTAGTCGAGTCGCTCAAGATATCTTTCTACTTATTAATGCAGCTGTATAGAAGTACATACTGTAAAATATCTTAGAAGGTTTAGTCGTTGGGGCCGAAATGAAAATGGTCTGAACTAAGCATGTGATCCAAATTTCCACCAACTTCATGCATATATTTATCACTTTCGATCCCTCCGCGTCCGGGTCGAGCTTCTCTATTTCAACGCGGCGTAACCGTAAAATGAGATTGACTGATTAGTGTCAAAGACTCTCGTCTCTGCTCTTCGGATACGCCAGGGTTCCATTTCATCCCATTCTTTCATCAGATTTACCGCGGCTAGACCTATATATTCCAGGATATTTTAAAGAAATCGAATCTTGGCAGTGCTACCTAATACCTTCTCAATTCGACGAGAAGTAATTGGCAACGTTGAAAAATGTGAAACCGAGAGATAGCACCTGCAGAAATCCGATGATTATCGTTTTTTTGTCGTCTGTCTTTCGAAAATCGAACACCGACGAGATCAGAGTCTTCTAACCTATATCTATAGGAGCCCCATCAGGCGTTGGCTGGATTGGAGTAGAAAAAAATGTATACGCCGCATGTTGCTGTGTAGGATGAGTCGAAAGTTCGATCGCTCAAGAATGCGGGCCACATATATCTGTATATATATATATATATATATATATATATATATACGCATAACATCACAGCGGCGGAGAACTTTCCTCGGTATAGAAGCGATCAAGTCACGTCGGGGCAAGTAGTCCAGTCAATAGAGGATTTCACCTGGAATTAATTCCGGGACGCGATTTTCTTTTTTTATACTTAGGGGGGGGGTGGTTGGTAGTGTAAATCTCGATTTTCGGGAAAATCCCCCCTGTGCGTTTGCCGCCATCTTGATTTAAAGAGAGATTTTTTTGTTTTTCGAATAACTCGCTTATTTTCAATCTTAGAGTGAAAATGATAATATCCAAAGTTGTGGGAAATGTAATTTCCCACAAGTTTGGTGATTATA
Organism: Rhorus exstirpatorius; assembly: GCA_963564615.1. NCBI lineage: Eukaryota > Metazoa > Arthropoda > Insecta > Hymenoptera > Ichneumonidae > Rhorus > Rhorus exstirpatorius. The sequence goes on from OY751313.1 coordinate 39,951,158, forward strand.
CTTTTTCCCCTAGGATCGTTATTTATAGAGTTAGACTGCTAATAAGAGTAAAAAACGTTTTTTGTTAATTATCTCGTTTATTATCAAGTTTATTGTAAAAATGGTAACAGATAATCACGTAGGAAATTTTATTTCCTTCAACTTTGGTTATTACCATTTTTACCCTAGGATCAATATTTTCAGACTTATACTTAATTTAAGGGTGAACTTTTTTTTTATGTTCAGTTATTTCGTTTATTATCAAGTTTATCGTAAAAATGGTAATAAATAATCGCGTAGGAAATTTTATTTCCTTCAACTTTGGTTATTACCATTTTTACCCTAGAATCAATATTTTTGGACTTATACTTAATTTAAGGGTGAACTTTTTTTTAATGTTCAGTTATTTCGTTTATTATCAAGTTTATCGTAAAAATGGTAAGAAATAATCGTGTAGGAAATTTTATTTCCTTCAACTTTGGTTATTACCATTTTTACCCTAGAATCAATATTTTCGGACTTATACTTAATTTAGGGGTGAACTTTTTTTTTATGCTCAGTTATTTCGTTTATCATCAAGTTTATCGTAAAAATGGTAATAAATAATCGCGTAGGATATTTTATTTCCTTCAACTTTGGTTAGTACCAATTTTACCCTAGGATCAATATTGTAGGAGTTATAATTAAAATAGGTGTGTGATTTTTTAAATTTTTTAATTTCATTTATTTAAAGAGCAAGCGACCCTTCGGGCGAGAATGACGAATTAGGGCCTCATTACGCGTTAAATCGAGCGTTCGTTGCCCTATGCTGATGGTTGCGGGTGTTATAATCGTTTTGTCATCAGTGAAAAAAGTACAGAGAAAGAGAAAAAGAGAGAGAGAAAGACTCGACTTAATATATCCGATAGGTACATTCTGCTTTTCATACCTTCGTTCACTCGATGCGATGAAAATTAGGATGAGTCTGATGGAACGTGTATACACATAACCATGGAAAACTCATAAAAAAAGAGCGAAGTAAAGACAATGCTAGCCCTGGTTAATCCCAGAAGTGAGGCTATCTCTCGACAATGAATCTAACGAATGTAGACAGACCAGGTTGATGTATATACGTATATACCGAGCGAAGGAAAGATACGAGTGGTTCGAGGAAGCTCCAACGTCCCCAGGAAACTTTTCTTTGCCCTCGTCGCGATCACCGAACTTTCCAAGGCTCCGCTCTAGTTCTGTATATAGCCAAAAGAGATTCCTTGGCCAAAAAATTCCCTCGAGTATGATGAATGAAAAAAATGTACATCAGAGAGTACAAGAAATTCTCCCTCAGCCTGTCACGGTTCGCTTCGATTAGAAACAACGGGAACTCGATTGGATCGCACAGTCTCATGTTCGGTGCTTCTGTGATGATCAACCTACTTTCGAAAATATGACAATATCCGTGATGATTCGACGAGCCAGCATCTCGCGGTGAAATATTCAGCGATGACCGTGTACGGAAAATAACAATAGAAAAACAAATTGTAAATGAGAATCCCTAGGTGTAGCATCTGAGTCCTAATAGCTGCTCCAATAAACTCTTAGCTATAGTGCAACTAATTTGGTTTTACGATTTTTCTCAGTGATATAACGCTATACGAAGCAACTTTTATTGCAGCTTTAAATTAATTCAATTTACGACTGAGACTCATCTACCCAACACACAAGCACACATCCGCTCTTTCGTTGGGCTTCACTTGAACAACCCCGGAAGCAGAATTTAATGGCGTTTCTGTCTTCTCCTATACATCTGTCTCTTCCTTTCGTAGTCGCACCCACGAGCAGCATAAGCAATGGAGAATCGATGGAAGCCGTCAAAATCAACATTACCCCCGTTTCGACAAACTAGATTTTAAGCGCCCTTCTCGTTTCACAAAACGGACTAATAATCTTCAAACCTGCATAAATATTGAAAGTTCAAGAGGCTGGTCCTCTGTTACGCCCTTTGCGACGATTGTCCTCTTAATAGCTGATGTGAGTAAATTCGTGGCAAAACTAATTCCAATGATAACCTTTACACATATGTCCAAATACATACATACCCGCATACGCATTTTCATAAAATATCATCATACACGCCCAATCGTAAGGCTATATTGAATGAGCGTGTCTGACTCTAATTTCTGTGTTTATTTCATAATATTTTATAATTTTTGGTAAATACGTTACAATAACGACCTATACAGAGCTTCTCTTACAGTTGTTGTATGCGTGAATGTATGGTTTAACGGAATGAAATTTTTTTTTTTTCGCATATTCTGAGGAGATTATTTTGTGAAAATGAACGTAAAATGAGAGTACCGCGTACGTTACAGTTATAAAAATAGAAGAAAAAAAAACCATGATCTATATACTTTTCAAAAGATATCTATAAGCGCGACGGATCGATTTTAAGAAATAGTCATTGTAAAACTTTATTGACTAAATAGGAACACATTGAAATCATTTAAATGTAGTTTTGAATGATCGAATTTACAAAATATGAATGTCGTTATACTTAAGTAACGGTACCAATAAATGAAAAGGTCTATTTCACGACGGCCGTTCATGTCAATGCGCTATCAACATTTTTGAAGTCGAAGATTGAGGAACTATTAGTGTTGAGTCGAAGGGTCCGAGGTGCCTCGGCTGTGTTTACTTATAACGAGGATTAAAGTTCGTTTAAGCACAGCTGTTGCAATCTCTCTCATTCTCTTCCTCGCTCGCTCTCTCTCTCTCTCTCTCTCTCTCTCTCTCTCTTGCTCCTTTTACCCATACGAGCCTTTAGGATGTACATATATATAACGTAGCGCGGTGTTTGCAACGCGTCATGGTACTTAAATCACACGTCAAACCGAGATTCACATGCGGGCTTTACCCTTATGCTTCGCTGCTGCTGTGCTTTTGAAATCTCGTCCGCCGTGACCGTCATCATGCAGCTCCCATTCCCATTTTAGTTCATCATCCAACGATTCCATACGAAACGCCACGTCAATCACAGCGAACGATTTTTGTTCCTCCAGCGCGTGGACCTCCTGAGGTGCCCAGCATACATATTATCGAATAATTAAACGGTTCTTTATGGAAACATTGACTGCATAGCGCCAGGCGGAGATTTTCATCTCCTGCTATTAAAAATAACGTCACTTATTAAGGAACTCGAACAGAATTCAATTTTCCAAAACAACCTCCTGGAACCAATTTATGACCAGATTCAATTAAAATTAATATTTTTAAAGTATTAATTGATTATTTAGTGGAAAATTGTAGCCCGCGGAGCAGCACCTAAGAAAACACACAACAATGCTAATTGCTGATAATATTTATGTATATATATTTTATATTATTATTTAAAAGTATTACTATATAGCAATTATATAGACACATACATAGATATTTGTATATAAGAATGTAAATATTTATGCTTATAACGAAATATTATTCATAAAATTTAATAGAGTGAAAACCTTCTTGGTATTCAATTTCCATCTCAAAAGCTGCGGCAGCGTTAGTAATCCATCCTCGTGAGCACTTCAGCGATTATAGGTACCAGCGGAAAACTTTAGAAAACTTAATCTCGTTAGATATACATATATATTACGTCCACTCATTAGCGCGCAAGTTTCTCGAAAGCTCTTTCCTGTCCCGCAAGACTTCCATTATTACGTAATAATATCGGCTTCGTTCTTCGAATATCGTTTGCCCCATCTGCATAAAAATTAGTCGAAGTTTTATCGAGAAAGAGTCAATCGATCGATATCGTTCACGAAAGAGTATACCAGTGAATCTAATTATATATTCTATGGTGCCCGATCAGACGAGAATATTGAGGTAAAGCGAAGTTTCATTTTCATTATTTTGTAAAATAATCAATTCTGTCCAAAAACTAATTTCATATAATATATATTAATTTACTTTGAGTGAATTTCTTCATTTATCGTCCTAATATCGGCCTATTTATTTTAAAAAATTATCTCCATTTGTACTGCAACGACAAACTAAACACGAACATGAAGGTGAATACACCTCGGATGGTAAAAAATACACGCAGTCAAAATATTATATACATATATATATATCATCAGGTTTACATTCGCACCGACTCCCTTATTCCGAGCCCGAGAGGTATAAAGCTTGAATGAATATACAGAGGGCTTCGATCGGAATTCCTGAAACTTTCGACAGCCTCACATGCCCTCACCGCATAGAACAGGCACGCTCACTGATGAGAGCTGTGACCATATCCAGCGGAGGAGAGATAGACAGAGAAAGCGTACAGTTTGTTGGCGCTTGGATCATCAAACGATCCAGCTGTACGCGCTGCTGTGCACTTTACTGCGGTCGAAGTTAGCATGCCTCTACTTCGCCGGCTTTGACGAGATAGATGTATAAATATATTCGTAGTACATGCACGTGCTAATACAAGCTCGTGTGTTTCTCGTTCCGGTTACTAATGGCATTCGTTGATCTCTCTCTCTCTCTCTCGCACTGTGTGCCGTACGAGAGATCGTGTACAAACGCGCTTGAATCGAGCGGTGAATCGAGAAACCGCGGGGACAGTGGCGTCCTTCCCCGATCCACGGAATCCACGGGAAACGCGATCTTAACTTATGATCGGGATGCCGAACAGGTGCGCTCGTTCAAATATTTGCATCGACATACCATGCACACCAGATGGATTTCCCCTATCTATTATAAGAGCTAGTCAAGCAAACTTGCACGGGAGAAAAGAGCAGCCATACTGGGATCGATCAGTCTGCATCATGTCAGTCTCACGAAGGGATCAATGGACTGGGTTAAACTTTCAAGTTTTATCGGGAAGTATGAAATATTCGTGGTGCATGCGGCGAACGTTGAAAAATAATGTAGAACCACAGATGGTTTTTTAATATTTTTTTTTTTATAATGAAAATGATGATTTTCATTTTTTAAAATACGCAAAAGAACTGTATCGTGTGTGAGCAAGGTATGCTTATTGATTTATTCAAACACATTTTCCGTGATTGATTAATAGATATAGGATTGTATCAACTGAAACTTCATTTCCCTCGGAGTAGGTATACATATATATTCAATATAAAATCATTGTAATATTGCATAGGTTATCATTATGGACTATATATATATATACAATGGAGAGAATGAGCATCGCGGAGGTTCCCGTCATCATTCCATTTCAGTCCCGCCGAGGTTTATAATACCGAAGAGCTTCGATGGGTTCTATAGCGTATGATGAGAGAGTATAGAGCACTCTCTACCACGTTCCCGCTATAGTACGGGAGCTTTCGCCCATTATCTCGTTCATTGAAAGCAATTAGGGAGCTTCCCTTCTCGTAGAGCAGTGAGAATCCGATAGTCCCTCCTCGGTGTTCAGGTCATCCTGAGCTCAAACTGCACACGAGGCTCTCGCCGGCTATGCTGGCTGCTGGTGCGGCATAGTTGAGAGAACGTATAAGCCGGACCCTGCGGTAATTAGCCACATTGTACCGGATCAATCATAGCGCATGTCTAATGCTTGCACGCGGAATACAGCAGATCATCAATATCTACGCTGCCTTTAACCTTCCCTGCCCCCCTACCCCTCACTATTGCTTACTCTCTGTCTTTGTCGCTCTCTCTCTCTCTCTCTCTCTCTCTCTTTCTCTCTCTCTCGATTTCTCATCTGGCCTTGTGTGTGAAGTATGGACAGAACACGCACTGCCTATCTCACTGCCAGCACTTGCCAGCAGCCACCATGCAATTGAAATATCGTTTGACCATCCTTATCTCGGTAAACAGTGGTTTGTTTTGAGCTGAATCAACTCTACCTATGGTTCAGCAGTAATTTGAGGTTTTTTGTAGTAATTTGAAGTAAATTTGCGTAATTTAAAATTTATAGATGATCGGAATATATTTTTGTATGGAGAATCATACACTCTCCTACTTCTGAGTCCATAGAATTGAGAATAAAATAAATCTTCGATATGCTCAAAATAAATTCATCAATTTCGAATAAATGAAATTGACTTGTCTTCTTTTGAATCAACTTCACTTTTACCCTCGCTATAAATTTCCATTTTCGGTTTACTTTAGGCTCGAGAAATAATGATGAAGCACGTGTTTCGTGCGTCGAAACTTTATAAAAGTTGACGATCACTACATAGATTTTTGTTGTGAAACCTATATCATGATAATTGAGCAGAAAATTCATCGCTGCAGAAAAGTGTTTAATTAGTTGGAAATTTGTGAGCCGTAAAAAATATGAATCTACTTTTACCATAGATTCATATTTTTTACGGCATAATTCGAATAAACAATTCCGCGTGAAACAAGCCCCATAGAACAGTGCGATTAAATCTTTGCCTAAAATAGTATCCTACTCGTCTTAGAAATTTAAAAGAGTCTCAAGCTATTATTTTACACCTAATTACCCGTAAATTACTCACGCAATGTTCTTTTCACATGGGTCTCGAAAGAAATCATCGAGGCATCGAAAGAGCGTCAAATTTTCGCATTTTTAATGGCTCGTTAAAGATCCGTGTTCATCAAACTCGATAGGCCTGTATGACGCCTGGAGTTGTTCACAGCAGTTACAAATTTTGGCCTCATTCAACAGCCAATAAGGGAGTGATTAACGCGACAAGAATTCTCGATCGAAAGTTCAATATTTTCAAGTCATTGATTTTTTCTGTGCAGGATTTTACTGTTAGTATATTGTAAGCGAGAGATCTCTGAGATCTCGGAGGTCTTCGCGACCACATGAGAAAGAGAGAACATGATAGGACGGTCGAGCGGCTCATGAATACTAACGGGCTCTCTCAAACATCACGAACACGCCTCCTATCCAATATTTTTAATTCAAATCTCTCCTATTAAATCACCGCGCTTGCAAGATAGGCCATATTTATTAGCGTGTCCGCGCCCTCACTGACTCGACGATTATTATATGAACCTCTCGACGAATCTCGATATGGAGTTAGGTATTCTCGCCAAAGGATCTCTCATGGCGTATCAGCCCGAAAAGAGAGAGCCGCGATGGTGGGATAGTTGAGGAGTGTGAAACGAAGGACCGGAGAGAGTGGCGTAAGGATGATATAACAATTTTTAAAAATGAATTACTCGTGCGTATATGTATTCCATCTTATTCTACTGACCCCGAGAAGAATATACAATTTTCATGGAGCCCGAAGGAGAAAGCTCGTGATTCAGTAATTCAATCTCCATGGACCCATGCACGATATATATCGCTTGGGAAAAAATTGATTCGTAAGCGGTGAGGAGAATGGTAATTTCTGCGCAGGGTGAAGTGCCCTCTGTAATCAATCGAGGTAAACACACACCCTCTGTAGAGCTTTTTTCCTCTCGACTTCATCATAGAAGAGCATTTGATTGGGCGAAATTCTTTTTTCGAATTCTTAAGACTAATGCGTTGAGAACGTTAAAAAGTGTGTGATAAGGCTGGATAAATAGACATCTGTAACTTCGGATTGGTTTAAACTATCGGGTTGAAATTTGGCGTACGGTGTAATTATAAGTTTCAGAAGAATATACTCATTCGTCTAAATTTTATGAATTTCTTTAAATATCTGTTGAGAGCATAAACGAAAAATGATGGCACATCGTGAGCTATATAGCTAGAAATGCATTCCTATATAATTTTCAACTACCATAACGGTGAGGATAACGTTATTTTTCATTCTTTTGAATTTCCGGAAAACGAATGAGACATCCGGGGGAAAAGAGGGCTTTGATCTGGCAGGAAAATCTCGTTAACGCTCCCGCAACCGATGAGGGACATCGAGAAATCGAAAGTTTTCTTCTACTGTCTGTTCAGCAGGATTTATCTCTCGCTCTCCGTCTCGTTTCAATCAAATTTCCTGCTATTCGATTTAGCTCGTCGCTCGCAAACTATATTTGACTTCCGCTCTTTCTCTTTAACACTTCCTGAACGCCCCGCCACTCGAATGAGGAAATCTGTTCTGAATCATTTTCTACTAAAATGTTTACAAACAGTTGAATTGTTAAATACGAAAATTATTGCAAAAGTAGGATTATCCAAAATTGTCCTCGATCGTTCGAAAAATATTTGAACATTTTTTTTTGCATTTGACGATAATCGAAATTATTTTTCTATAAATTCATGTCTAGTGGCTTATCATACAAATCGACTATACCTCCTAGGTATATGACCAGAGCTTTTTCATTTTGAATAAATGTGAAAAAAATTATGGCGATCCACGTACCTATATATCAGCCAGTAGCATAATACAGCGTAGGGCTAGTCCCTCTTGGGGATGTAGTCTTGGTAAAGAAACATTTCCCTCGATAGCCGAAGGGTGGCTGTAAGCTCTTTTGTATATATTTCAAAGAGGCTGCCCGAGCCCTCGGTTACCTCACAATGATTTCCTCGAAAAAAAATAGCTCGTTCTCTCGGGATTATGAAATAAAATTTCCTTATAGACACATCGATCCTTGGAGATCACACACGAGAACGTGCATTCAATGTTTCGCGAAACCCCAAGTGAGTGCGGGATAAGATAATTTTTTTTAACAATAAATATGACGAAGAAAGCAAGAGAGAGAGAGAGAGAGAGAGAGAGAGAGAGAGAGAGAGAGAGAGAGAGAGAGAGAGAGAAGGAAGCTAAACTCTAGGAAGTTTTAAGGGTCAAAAAATGTGGTTCGGGCTCTGTGTATAAGGTGTACGAAAAGATACAAAAAGGATGCTAGCATATTCTTTACGAGAGCACGTTCAATCTACCGAATTTTTTTTAAGCCTTCTTTATCACAAATACTTTATAAGCTAAGTTTTCTCGTGGGCTGCCTAAACATCTACACATTATCCTTGAAAGGATCTTAAAAAATGACGAGGGTTTTGAAAATAACACAATCCCAACCCAAAAGAGTTTTAAAAATAACCCAGCCCAAAAAATGGTATAATTTTGACATTGTGGAGATTGTATTCTGTGAAGATGCTCTATGTTGCGTAAAATGAGTATAGAGGGTTGCAATTGTATATGCATACACATATAGTTGTGGTGAAAAATAATAACGTGTTCCACAGAAGCGACACTACAATACATAAATATAGCATATAGGCATGTATCGACATACGTTGGTATGTATACGTTGGGCTAAATGACCCACATAAGTATATAACATTATATATGTATTATATGACATACATAGTGCAAATATGTATATATGTGCGCATGGTGCGTTGTGGGAGTCTTGTGCATCCACGTGAGAGATGAGAGGGCTATACATATGTGTGACTGCATATTATGCGACGCCCGAAGTAGCGAACAAAGTGATGGCGTAACGGTGTACGGTGTGTTACGGTAGTAGTTCGGGAAATAGGTGCTCCCGGCGGCAGTACCGCCATTTGTTGAGGTCAACGGGGGCCCAACTATACGTGCATACATGTAATATAGCGCGTAGGCGAGACATAGAGGAGATGGACTGATGGTAAGCATCAACGAAGAGAAAGGTTGACAGCACTCGGCTAGTGAGTGGGTGTACCTCACTATGCAACAAGACGCAGTTCCGGCTTCTGTGTGCATGCGACAACGGAGAGGTATACCCGGGGTACAGACTCTTCGTGAAAACATACTAATCTTTAAACAATTTGTGAATGATTATTGATCGGCAAACGATGATGATACTGCAGATCATTTGGAAGGATTCGAAACTTTTTATAACATATCCGCGCGTTGCAGCTTTTCAAAAATTTTATAGCCGATAGTATTCCCATCCGTATTGCAGAGGATATATTTCCCAGAGTATTACGGAAGTATGCATTTCCTATGATCGTCTTATTGGTCATACATTGAGACTGTATTTATACGTTACATCGAGCATTGAGGATCGTTGAATCGCGAACTCAGGCATTTCCGTTTGCGTCGGACACAGACGCGCGGCACAGACGCACTAGTAGGAGAATCGGCTGATATGTATGTGTCTACGTATATGTTTCCTCCTGTTTGCAACCGAATCGTAGCATAAGAAAGGATGGATGAGAATTTGTGCAGTCGCGCTTAGTCGTACGGAAACATCATTCGTACTTGGGCAACATCTTCTCCCGCGACTGCATTGAATAGGCGAGAGAGTAAATGGAGAGAGATATCCCCTGAATATGCATTGGTAACTGTGGTTTCCTCTCTTCATACTAGCTCTCGAGTGACGCAAGAATTTCCTTTGACGGGAAGCCTTCTCTGGGCAAGTGGATTTTCCATAGCCGTTTTCTATCTCGCTCTGTCTCGATGGTGTGCATTAGCAAAAGTCAGTCATTCGTGTGCGTATCAGCAGGATAATGCTCGCGCTCCGAAGTTTCGACCCTGCGAATAGGGAATCTATGGCTTTACAACGGAGCGACCCTCAATCTTATTAAAACTTAAAATTCATTAAAAATTTGATTCATTCTTAGCAGTACACTATATGTACGGAGGGTTGAGAAAGATACACATTGCTGTAAGCGAGTAAGCAATAACGAAAAGTCAGACACGACGGTGTGTATGTGTACGTGCCTATGTACATTTATTCCGGGATATTCGACTGGACGGGAAGTCTCCGGGCGAACCCGGAGGATCCGGTGAATATTTTCTAACGTAACATAGGAACCGACGCCGCGCGGCTTATATAGTATGCCAGCAGCGATGCATAAAGCAAAAGGGATTTGCCGCACCGAGAATCTTGTTACGTCCGTATGAATTGTTAGAGAGCATACGGTTGGGACAAGGGAAAGGGTCGCGAGGAGGTAACGGAGGCTAAGAGAGCGCGGCCAGGCAAATAACGAGAACGCGGATACTGTTCGCTCAAAAGAGAGTCACAAATGTACCACATTCTAACTCTATATAGCGTTATGCGTGCATACATAGAGCTCCGGAGAAATGGCAAGTACATAGTGCACTTGCCATTTCTCTCTCTAACATATACATTATACACGCACGCACGCATGAGTGAGAAAAACAGCCCCGTTTGCGACTCGCTCAGGCTGTATACTGAAACGTATGACTAGCCGTTCCGCTCGAAACGGCGAGCATAGTTCAGAATAAGTTAAATTTTTTTTTTTTTTTAACCTAAATTCTTATTTTTTTCTTCTCTCTGCTGAACCGGGTGATTTACCCGAGCCCCGAGCAGGCAGGCACAATTACATAATTTTTGTTTTGTGAATAATGAAAGGCTTTCGAACTTACCTTTACTTTTTTCTCTACAAACTTGGTAAGTCGGATCTGGATCGATGCAGGTACGGCGTAAGAATAGTATATTCCCTCCTAGTGTTAGAAGAGGTTCTGCTCTCTTTTATTGTTTCGGCCTCGTGTTTCGCCGAGAAAAATTACACCTTAGTGGGCTTCATAACACCAGGATACAAGCTGATACTAAAAGTGATTCTATATATAATCTAAAAAAACTACTAACTACGAGACAATTATATGGCTCTTGGCCTGTATTTTCAACGCTAAGAAAATTGACTGCCGTGATCGACACCGATAGAAGAAGGTGCGAGCGTCGTTACGCTATCGCAGCTCAACGAGCAGTAATCCCTGATTCTTCCTCTCTGGCCCTTGCGTATCGGAGTAGGTAGGTCAGGCACTCGCTGATTGGTGCAGCCGTCTCTCTCGCTATAATGATCGGAAGCAAGAGTTTCCTTGAATTTCGGCACGGCTCGCATGAAATTACAATTACAAGCATGGTAAAACGGTGCGCAATTGGCGGCGACCGTCTGATCAAGACCACGCTAGCTAGTCTACCCTCCAGAAACACGGTGTAGCGGCTAGGTTGCACGAAAATATGACAAAAAAAGGGCGGCTAACGCCACAATACATACTGGCGCGTCATTACGCAGACGAGAAACGCAGACCCAATGCCCGGAGTCATATTTGCGAATGCAACAAGGAAATTTCATTAGATTTTCGTCGAGATGAGCAACGACGTATACTGTACGTCGTGACACTGTTACGTTATATCTACGACATGAAAATTTGATTACCCTTACCTATCCAAATTCGCGAGACGAACATTACATACTTTTTGACTCTCACTCCCGGATTATAATGTTTCACAAAATCCGATGTTTTTTTTCGGACGTGGTCGTTAATTTTTGCGCTCAAAAAGTTATACACCCCGTATACTCGTCCTGAATACACAATTCGTTCCGATATTGTGCAAAAACTTTTCAAGACTCGTCTGTTTTCCTGATAATCAAATGGTGCATTCTCAAAGTAATTGACCGAACGAAACGAGGCGCCCCTCTTTTAATTCGACCGTTTGGCATTTTCTTTTGTGTTAATCAATAATTCATAGCATGATGAGGGTGAAATACCTGGACCGATTTTGATGAAAATTCGCTGAAACGCAGAATCTCTATACTCAGAAGAATGTGATTTGGACGACGATTGAAAGAACATGACCGACCTTAGGAAAAAGAGAACGATCCGATATTGGTGAAAATTTGTGCTTTAGGTTTTTTACCTAATCGATTTCAACTTTAGTTTAAATTTCGCGATTTAAAATGGTCATACTCGATGAAATTCATTATTCGCCGAACTAATATTTAAAGTTTCTCGTCCATCTCACGTACGGTCGCTCCAATCGCATGCTCGAAATATAATAATAACAATGTGCAGGTTACATCGTATCATAAGATTGCGAGCTTGTGAATAGAGAGATATACGTTCTTGCAATCGCAGTTATATAGTTCCAGCAAGAGTATCGAATGTCATCGATAATAGTTGCGGATGAGACAGTGATGGATGAGTTGAATGTTACACATGCGCCTGAGGCAATTGTCCGCAGCAAAAACGTGTTTTCCAATATCGTTGCTGGAATGCATTGAAGAAAAGAATATTGACGTACTGCTGTGTAAGGCGATCTTATTACGTTGAGCGCACTGATACTATTAGAAGAGGCTGGCATACATTATGGCCGGAGCATTGGCATGTATACCATCCGGGGTTTTCGTCATTACAACGATCCGTAACGGACGTTGCTCGTGGGTAATTCTCTATATCGACAAACGCTCAAAACGGCGAGTCTCTCGAGTACCTTATTAAAATTTCAAATCTGCAAGAATTCCACTGGGATGAAAAGAAAAAAAGAGCGAAAGAGAGCGTAAGAGGGTGAGTATATATACAGCGATGAAACGAGCTTTGCTACGGTATATTCATCGTAAAGCCTCTCTCCCGTCTTTTATACATACATTTATATATATTCACACAGGGAACAAAAAGAGTGAGACGAATAGCATGTATATATACGTATATATGTCGCGCTCTTTACGTTCGCTTGGTGAATATTTTCCAGGTCGAAAGAGACTCGCGGGAGCACAGACATCTCACGCTCGCGCGTCCTGTGGCCATATGCCAGCAAAGATGCACGAAGCAGAGACATCCGGTGCACAAAGCAATCTTATTCTGTTCGTATTGGATTTACTAAGGATTCGCATGGTGCATAGTCAGAGTGAAACGCGAGAGACAGACAGAGAGAGAGAGAGAGAGAGAGAGAGAGAGAGAGAGAGAGAGAGAGCGTGTGCTTGTGTATGTGTAAATCTCGAGGGCGGAAATGCGGGGGACACTCGCTGCTCTTGCCTCACGGATGCCTTGAAGCTCCTAGAGAGTCTCTGCATCAGCTGCAGGGAGCACCAGAAAGCGGGCAAAGCCGCGAGTTTCTTGTATCAGCGACGGAGGCAGTGCCGTGGCACTGAAACCAGCGTGGAACCGCAAGCAAGTATATATAGCATACAGCACGTAAGAAAAACGGATGGCTCGTCTGGACACGTTATTTCGGCGAAAGCCTCGCGAAAATTCGGTTCTCACTCGAAGCAAAACAACAGAGAGGGAGAGAGAGGAAGAGAATTATCCTATATCTTATTCCTTCTTGGAGCACACTCGAGGCAACCATATCTGCTCACGATGAGAACACCCTGTTCACGTTTTTGGCATACCCGGAAGTCGTTTCTTTGCCGTCTGACAATTAATTGGTTCGACGCTATAGCCACTCTAGGGCCAGTGGAAAAAGCCGCGAGAGTCAGACCACATGGGAAACGAGGTGAGAAAATATTTTTCCGACGATATGGTTAAAACTTTCAGTGACATAAACATACAATATGAAAACGGAGTCGAAAGTTTGGCCATAATATGTTTTTTTTACATGTCCAAATAGTCATTTATATAAACGTGATTGGTATGTGCATGTGGTTTGAATACAAATCTTTAGAGCTCGTACAGATTGGTGACATACTGTCCGGATGCACTGTAACATTCCGGCAACAATTACGTATAAGTTATCTACGTTATATCGGAATACGAGAATTTACTAAATATCCCATGTTCGAGCTTACTCGGAGGTTTATATTTGGTATTTGTATATGAAACTTAAGTACGTCTAACTAATTGAATTATTCGAATGACCTATTTTCCGAATCCGAGTTCGTAATATGTGGTAGGACCGCGTGATACCTGTTCGTATAGTGTTTCGTATTATATACGTACACATGAGAAATGCCTGACATTGACTATTTCAAAATTTGCATTTATGCATATGCAATCGCGGAGGGTATGCAATTTCAGTGGAAAATTGTACGAGTGCTTCCGGAAGGATATCTCTCTCCTCCTCTCCAGCTTCTAGCTACCTCTTCTTTCGTCCCCACATTTGTACATTTATATATAAAAAGATGTATATAACATATATATATGTATATATATATATATGTATATGCTTGTGTATATGTATACAGTCGTCACCATGAAGAACGCACAAGGACTCATTGGCAAAGTTTCCGGTGCGCCGAATTGTCCAAACATAAATTTACGATTCTTCAAAAAAATGTCTATCCCAATAACTCCCCGTCGAGCAGACGAGCTCCTCCGTGGAGCTTTTATCTCCCTCTCTCTCTCTCTCTCTCTCTCCCATTCTCTCTCTCACTCTCTCTCTCTCTCGCATGCGACTATAATGAGGTGAGAGCGGACGTCCCCAGGAAATAGTATAAAAGAAAAGTCGACAATCTTACGCTTCCCGGCATTGCTCTGATGGCCCTGAAGAGAGAAAAGGCAATTTGACCCCATTTTATTCTTTTGTAATTTCTTAAGAGCTAACAATTGCTTAAGAACCAGAAAATTGTACGGCGGTGAGCTGAAATTATTTAAAAGCCCTCGACGGTTTCTCACCCTCCTGGTCCTCGACAAATTGTGAAATAGGTCTCTAGATGAGTAAGAAAAAAAATGTCAATGATCTCGGTGGTATGTATTCTTTTTCTTTATTCGATGTTTCAGACATTCCGTCTTCTATGCATAATATTATCTTGGTTGACGAAAAATTTATCAGAAACAAGATCTCAAGTATTTCTAGATTCGAAGAGAGTTGAACAGTTCAGGAATCTCTCTCTCTCTCTCTCTCTCTCTCTTTGCCTACGGATGCATGTCCATGGCATAATAAACTCATTTATTCATTCATTCATTCTCTCTCTTTTCTCTCTGTTGCTGATAGTTATTTTCAAAACGTCGTAAAGTTTCGGCAAGACGGTTTAGGGTTTTCCGAGCTCAACGACGAGACCTTTTAATACTCCTCTCTCACCGCTCTTATTATACCAAAACTCGAACACTTTGGAATTTCCAAGCTTGACATATATGACTTCACGGCAAACCACAGGATTTTACGATTTACTTTTGTTTTAATTCGAATTCTGCCCATCGAAAGCTCCTTAAAATTTTACAATCGCATGTCGCGACAAACTTAGTTTCTTTTTTCTTTTTTAGTACCCAACGATCTTTAATATCAAAGAATTTTATTCCATTTACGAGCAAAACCTTCACTAAAGAATATAAAACGACGGTAGTTCATAGTCGAAGAAGCACAATTAAGTGTCATTAATATTTCACGGCTCGCCATTCTTGTACTCTCATAATTAAGACTTTCTGGTCGGTGTGCGCTCTTTATTTCCAAGGTAAAGATCGTTTTTAACGGCTTGTCGCTTTTTTGCGCAGGTAGACACCAATTAGCCAATTTTTTTGATTATTTAGGTACGTGTAGCGAGACCAAAATTTACGAATTCAGACCATCGTCCCGTCAAAAACTTTACTGCTCTTTATTTGAGCTTCATTTTTCGTATACGCGTAATATATCGTGAAGTGAATAATATTAACGGGCGCGAGAAACAGTCAAAAATAATTGGGTTAAATTTTTTCTCGTACTACGGAAAATTTCAATACCTGATGGTACATGTATATGCATTTTTTTCAAAATTGACTGAACGTGTACAAAAAATTACAAGCAATCAAACTTTGATAGTCATTTCAATGGCCAAGACATATGAATTCGTGTCTTTATTGAAAATCCGGGCTGGCTATTAATTTTAATGAAGTGAAATCTATTTGCCGACTTTGTAGATCGAGAATTTGGCCCACTGAAATTTTTGTTTTATTCAAATAAAATTCCACCTGCGACCATAATTTCAGACCCTTATAGGTGTCATTTAAAGCTTTCCAAGTTTGGTTTGATACAAAAAAAAAATCGAAGTTTGCATATTAATTTCGCTCGTAAATCTCCCTCTATGAGCAAATGCATGTTTCAATTTTTGCTTCCTCATAGAAGAAGCTTTGTGAGCGAGATAAAATAATGAGTAAACGATGTGAAAACTTCTAATTTGCACGCTTTTTTTTTCTTTGTCACCTAGACTATTAGGGTAAAATGAAAGTTAGAACGAGGACACTGATTTTATAACACACACACGTATATGCGCGCGCGCGCCCATGCACACATACACACATTTTTTCTAAACGTTGAGTCTCGACGTTTTGGGACATTTTAAAGGTGTTGGCATGAAAATCTCGAAAAAAAATTCACAAAAACAAAGCTTCCTCTATGAGAAAGCAAAAAATGTATGCATGTGGTAAATGATAAAACTATTTTCTCGATGTGGTTAATATTTGTATAACACATTTATCGATTGTCCTTTTCATTCGACAATAAAAAAAAAACTTTATTTCATGAATCCCTTAAAAAGGATACTGTCCATCAGCATATTTTAAATTCGTCCTCATTGGCAATATATCAAAGGATCTCATTATAATTCGCCGCTGTCCGGGTGACCAGTCCACGACCGGCGACGGGGAGTGGCACGGTCGTGCGCGCGGTGAGCGGCCATAAACCCTGGCTAAAGCGTAATTTTGACTCATGATACCCGAACAACTAGACGGTAGATCATTCTCGAATTTGCACACAATGTTCGTGCAGTGCCTCTCACCGATTTGTTGTGTTTCGTTGAAATCTAAAGATCAGTTGGCAATCCGTAGGACATAGCAAGACATTGGCATGCGTTTGATATGGGTGATACATATGTAAAAAGTTGCTGATTTCAACAGCAATTATCTCACATTTGGAATGGTCAGTTTCTTTGAAATTGTACACACATTTAAGGTTATAATTAATGCGTGCAGAAAATTTCAAAAGAATTTTAAGAAGGAGTAAAAATCGTAGAACTACCTTATTTCTCGATGCGAGCTGAAACTACCCGGCAACAGCACAGGAGAGGGTCTACCCAAAATTATTAGATACCCGTTAGAAAATTCAATTAAGTGGTTGGCCCGTTGAGAAACACGTTCTCGTGCCTTGGCGAAACCTTGGCGTGCAAGAAGTTCGTACAACAACGCACCAAAACTTAGCAGCGTTATATAATTTCCCTTTTAAGGCGGCACGTAAAGCTCACATGAGCAGCGTTCGCTTCCTGCACGCTTTAACATCTTCCGCATCTACTCCCAGTCGCCTCTCTCTAGCTATATATCCTTAGTATTCTGCCGAAGTTTTACAGCAGTTTCGCGACTTCTTCTGTGCTACTAAATTTTTCCGCTGTCCCGGAGTTAATGAAAAATTAGATAACGTATACCGCAAACATTGGCAGGATGATAAAGTATAAAGAAATAATGCGTGTTTTTTTTTCAATTCGAACGATTTTCATTCGACTTAAAGAAAATTTATATTTTAATCGTATGTATATTCGTTTCCATCGGTGAAAACTAAGCTCTGATACCAAAATTTTATGAATGATTGACGTTGCTAATCGCGGGTTGATTAAGTCAACATATTGTCATTCGTGAATCTCTCGTTAACGCCTGTAGCTTTTCTGCACATTAAATGTCGCCGCATCATCCAAAACGATTAATTGCACACCTCGATAAAACGGTACTTGGACATCTGACCGCAGTTTCACAATACTTGTTTATAAACGAATTTTCTTCATTAGGAGTTATTATGTCGACTGACCTAGTTCTGTCGCATTTACACTAACGAAAAATGTATTGTTCACCCTGTATGTCTCCCTCTCTCTCTTTCAATTGCACGGGAATGCAATTATGCTTATTATCTTAATCAAAATGGGGTTTTTTTTTTTTTTTTTTTTTTTTTTTTTTTTTTTGAGAAGTGATATCTTGCTCACGCGTTATCGCTGAAAATGTGCCGTGCGGGTTGAGCAACGAAATTACGTAAATTGCGGAGGGAAATTTTTTCTCCCTCGCCGTTGGATCGTTGCTTACAAGTATCATTCCCTGTGCAAGAATCCGGGACCCGAACCCGATTCCGGGCTAATTCTGCCAGCAAGAAAAAGCATAATTGTCTAGAATGGTTGACGTGGGACGAAAACTTGTAGTATCGTGACAGATAAATTAGGTTATCTTAATTGTACGAGACACAAAAACTCAGAGAGAGAGAGAGAGAGAGAGAGTGAGAGAGAGAGAGAGAGAGAGAGAGAGAGAACGAGCGAGCGAGAGTTTTCGTCGCAGATACAGAGACTTTCTCCTTGCACCTCTAGGTAGACGTATCACACACTAAATTAAGCAGCCTTATTCTTACTGTCACCAGAATTACGTACTTTTCTATCGTGTTGGCGGTTGTATACATTATTACTTTATTATCAGACAATGCGCGTTTCTCTATTCCGCTCTGGTGACTCCAGAAGATATGAAACAGGTATTTTCCCTGTTAGAGAAAAAATAAGAACCGGACGGTGATAGCATTGCTGGACTGAAGTTCGATGCAGTGGAAAATGGAGTTGCATACCATAACCACGCCCATTATTTTTTCATTGTCCCTGTTCAAACCCGCTGTTACGATCGACGTAAAACGACCCAATTGAAATTGAATCGTTTGACGCTAAATTTTCTAAACGATAAAAATTCATTGTTGAACAAAAATTTCCATAAACATATCTAAAATAAACTATCTGTCGATTGTATAAACGACAATGCATCATGAAACGTGGAAAACAACAAATTGCTGCGACTGTATAGGGAAAAACTATTCAATTATGAGAGAGATCGTATAATATAAGAAGTTCCTTGAAGAATCCCACTCGAGCTAATCCTCTTGCTGTGCAGCTCAAGGCGAAAAAGTGGTTTGCCAGAGAATATTCAAGTGCTCTCCTAGATTATTCACGGCAAGTACCGCCGTGAGAGGCAGCGATATACGTACAATCCCGCTTTAAAGCTTCTGAAACCGCAGTCTCGATGCAACGTTTCTCTCTCTCTCTCTCTCTCTCTCTCTCTCTCTCTCTCTCTCTCTCTCTCTCTCTCTCTCTCTCTCTCTAGCTCTCTCTTTCTCTCTCGCAATTTCGCTCTCCCCTGGCAATAAGATAAACGACAGTGAAGTAATTCCTTTTTTTGAAATTTCACTCGGATTGGGCCTGACACTGCATTAACATTAGACACAATACCGCTTCTGGTTTATTTCCACAATTACCAAATAAATTTTATTTTTACAGTATTATTATTAATTTTTATTTCGAATGTTACGTTTCTTCAGTTTTTTGGTTCAACCAATCATTATTAAGTGCATATCTTGTAACGGAAATAATGATGAACCGCTATTTCCGCAGGCTGTGCGACTTTTTATCGTAAAAAAAGTTAAACATGCATGTACTCGTCGATTCGGATGTATTAATTCCCGACGGCAATAAACCACCTGAGATATCCGTGAATTTATACGCGTATACACACTCTAGATGCAAAAAAGGTACAGTGAAATCACTAGAGTTTTTTTGAGTCATTGGCTCGATTTCAATCCTACTGAATTATCCTCGAATGTATGACCAGCTTATCCCGGTAGTTTTATGGAAGTTGAAGATCGATAGGTCCACCTGTGTGTTCGCAAGGGCACACACTCCATGATAGGAGAAAATTGGAAGGGGGGTCTCGTGAGCTCTGAATCACACTTACATGCAAAAACTCGGAAAAGCTCCAATGAAACTCAGGCACACCGATCGTAGTCTTACCTGGATCGTAATAGAAACTGAAAATCCCTTCGCCAACTCACAATTATCTATCGAGCCGTTTCCAAGTGTGCCCCTTTTCTCTCGCTCTCGGTGTGTGTCAAGCGAAAAGTCGTTCCCACTTGACTGTATTTTTATGTTAAATAAAATGTCTTAGAGACTAAATTTTATTATCACGATTACCTTCAAACTCGATTTATGGAGTTTTACGACAAATCGACGTATAAAAATATACTGCGAGATCAAGATGAATTGTAAATTAAGTTTATGGGATCACGATTTATTTCTAGAGTTTCGTACTTAAACACATATATTAGGAAGTTTTATGGTAAAACTCGGTTGTCTTATCGGTTCGTCGTCTGTCGGTTAATCCGTCTGTACATTTGTCACAGGCCTCTAGCTCTTAAATAGTTTAGTCTATCAACTTGAAAATTGATATGCAGCTCAAATGAGGTACTCCGCAAATGGCTCCCGAGTCATGAAAAAAATATATTTTTTTTTTCGTGAATTTTTCAGGGCTAAAATATGCTATTTCAAATGATTTTCATCTATCCTAGCAAGTGCAGGGTTTCTTGAATGGGCTCACATCGAGAATTGCAAAAACATTTTTGTAACTTATATATTTTTTTCGATCATTATTTTTCACAATGTCTGTCAAAGTGTACGTGCTTTATTAAAAATTCGTTTATTATTTATTCAAATCAAGTCAATTTAAATCAAATCAAATTTATACATCTTAAACAATATTTGTTTAGCCAAATACCCAGTAACGCAATTTACAAGGCAATTTTTTAATTCAACCGAATTTTCGTTCATCTCAAATAAACTGACCACCGACAACGAGTACATTTTTCCCAACTCTAATGTGTCCAACTACTCTCCATGTACCATATGCATGAAGTGTGAACTTCTCCATGTGTTTCGGAATATGCGTTTACCGAATACCGAAACACGTAGAGTTTTATTGCACAAAAAAAAACAATTCTAGGAAATGAACTGTACATTGTTGGGTGAGTAATATGTAACCCTAAAGGGTTGAAAGTGAATATATATATATATATATATATTTTTTTTTTCATCCAATTCCGATACGGTGCTATAACCAGTACGATTTCAATAATTTTGTACAACTTCTCTGTATAAGCGAAAATGAAAAAAAAAACGAGAGGAAGCCATATCTCTCGTTGCGATGATACGTTGGAAAGTTGAGGGAGTTTGAGTACAGTTTCGCGAGAGCGCCTGTGTAATCAGTCATAACTCTCAAACCACCCAACGGAGAGAACAAAGACTCGAAATTCATGCATATGGTGAACTTGTTCCGTATATACTCTAACAGGTTGAATATTAATTACTCGGGGTGCATGTGGCATCCATAGAACTATTTTATTTTCGCCTAAACTTTGTCTCTCAGTCCACACTATTCCATGCACTCATATTTCACGAAATATTGAAACTCGTTCCATCCCTTCCACTGCATAGGCCGCAAGCTTCCTCGGGGCTGGGAATAAAATTTTCACCATTTGCGACTCACGACGAAATCCCGCGTGATTGAACGAAAAAACCATTTTTTTTTGGCAAAAAAAAATAAGATTTATCCAAATCGACGCGCTGCTACGAACGATGCAATTTTCAAGCCCATTTTCGATTCGCTTACTTCATGGTAGTAATCTCCGATCAATTTCAAAAGGCGATTGGTCTAGTTAATAACCAAAAGTGTGCTCTTCGCGATAATAATGACGGTGAATAGGTAAGGGCGATATGGTTTTGTCGGTGGTTCTCATGATTTTAATGCCGGTGAGCAAGATCTCTCTCTCTCTCTCTCTCTCTTTTTCCATCCCTCGTTCTTTCTCTTACTTTTTCTTATCTTTCTGATGGAGGATTATTTCGGGAATTAATTAAAGGAGAACAACGTTAAAAGTACTTTTGAGAACAGTACCCTCGGGGTAGGCCGCGCAAAAGCGAGGGAGTATGATTATAAAAGAACGAAGAAAAGAGGAAATTAATTTTGCATTATACCCGAAACGTGCCTCGAGGCGGTCTTACCCCGCGTACTCAAGACTTGGCGTTTCTGAACGGCGAAGACGGCCTGGTGAAATCGAGAAGGAAAGAGAGAGAGAGAGAGAGAGAGAGAGAGAGAGAGAGAGAGAGAGAGAGAGAGAGAGAGAGAGAGCAAAAGAGGTAGAACGAGAATAATGCATACCAGTGGAAGCAAGCACACACTACCCTTCTACCAAATATCCGCCTTGCTCCAGAGGCCACCCCAAATCCTCGTGAAAGCTGAAATTAATTACAACCCCCTGCTCCTTTCCGTCTCTAGCTTTCGTGAATACTCAAAATTTCATGACAATCACGTGGTTGCGATGATGTCCGCTCTTGAATACATTCACTCATGTACGATAGTGAATATAACCTTCCAACGAAGCTCCCGACCAAAATGTGTTACGAAAAATTCGTACAAGTATTTATACAATCAATGACATACTTGTATGACATATGATATTGACAGAAATATACAATTTAGATGATAAACATATAATATAAGATTCAAACATATCCTAATACTCGAACGACCTGTCAAATCGTTATATTGATGGAAAAAAAAATGAATGACAAATATCATTAAAACTTAATGGACGCAGCCTAATAAACTGGAGAATTGACGTTTTCATTTGATGCTTCGAAAATTGTGCTTTGAACTTTTTGTTGGTGCTGCAGCAGCTCAGAACTAGTTTTGATTCGTGCGATATCGCACAAAATACGATACAACTGTAAATCCTCAATAATCCTCAATAAGCAGTAAATCCTAATGCACAACTTCCGTTTTTATGTCCGACTGCGGCGGTATGGTGTTAAAAATATAAGTTGTAACTTGCCGAAAATAATTTTTTCATACCCTCTATGAAAACAATAAATATGTTTTTTTGTGTATTTCTCGATTAATCAACAAATCCTCCGCACTTCGAATTTTATAAATCACTGAGAGCAACCAATCTGCAAGCGGATAATGGAAAATGGATCATGTTCCAGTATGACCTCAGTGCAGTAAGTATATAGATATCCTCTCCGGAGAGAAAGGGAGAGAAGAAGGGGCGGAGGGAGAGAGTGCATGGAAGCAGAGGTCGCAAGCTCCCTCGCGCAATTAAGGTACAACAGAAGTTGCCCCAGGGTACATGAAAGTATACCGTGTGTAAAAGAGCTGGTATATATATATATAATATATTTATAGCTGTGAGCTCGTCGTGTTGGTACGTAACGTATAACATTTCGCCATTAATCTTCGCCAAATTAGAGCAGCTCGATAAGAAAGTTTAGCGAACCGAAAAGACAGTCTCGTTAAGTACTGCAGTTACCTGAAAATAAAGTATTATACTGTTACACGTTATATTATAATATATTGATAAAAAGCTGATTTATTGAACCAAATATCAATTCAATATCGATTACGCATTCGTACTTTTTCATGAATTCAAATAATTCGATCAAATTTTGAAACACAAATGAATCTTATCAAACATTAAAATGAACCCTATGTATACGTTCACGAATCTTGTGTGGCTTTGATCGTAACTCACAATTGTACGCTGCTTGATATATGTTTATGGAAACCAGGATTTCGCGCGAGACAGTTGGCAGAATAGTGTGCGAAACGGATGGCACGTATAGTGACAGAAACACGCACGCAAACACACACACAAATACTGGGATGTATGTAGTAGTATGTAACAGTGGTTCAAGAGGATACGTGGGCGACCATGCGTTATTCGTAAGCTCACGGAAGCGCAGATACATGGCCCGGTAGGGGGTACAAGGAGTACGAGAGAGCAGGCAGCCGGTATCCGAAATGTCTGTTGCTGTCTCGGTCATACAGGGTGAATCTGCAAAGACGAAACAGTCGACGTAGCCTTGCGTAAAGGATTCCAGTTTCACGGTTAGAAATTCACCCAGTATAGTATAGCCCGAGCGATCATGCGTATATAGGAAAGACAGACCTACGACATCCAGTGATTGATAGCGCTATCGACTCTTTCACACGACCAGAGAGAGAGAGAGAGAGAGAGAGAGAGAGAGAGAGAGAGAGAGAGAGAGAGAGAGAGAGAGAGAGAGAAAGAGAGAGAGAGAGAGAGAGAGAGAAGGAGAGAGAGAGAGAGAGAGAGAGACAGTATAGCCTGGCAGTGACGGAGGAGGGGTTGAGTTGTCCTCAGGGTAAAGGGTGGTGCTGGTTCGCTGTACGGAAAAAAACTAAGAAGTGTGCTCTGTAGAATTTTCAATAAGGGGGTGGTCGAGGAGTTACAAAGAAAAAGAAGAAGAAGGAAAAGAAGAAGATGAGAGAGGTGGAGAGAAGGCTAAAGAGATTAATGCAATGCCAACGGGGGCGGGTTGATGCTGTCGGAGACGACAATGGCGCTCTTGTCAAAAGAACATCCCTCGGGAGTAGAGAGCTGACTATTCTCTTCAAGAATTCTCTAACATACGATGACAACGATGACGACGAAGACGACGACGACACGTAGCAGACTACCTTCGTTTTTATGCACTACCGCGGAATCATTCGACAAGAAAAAACTGCCTGTTCTTGTAAGGATCGCGTTAAAAAACTACCCCCGTATGATATTATTCGAACCCCGTTACGATAAAAAAATGAAAAAAATTACCCGATCGTCGTGTATTCAATTGGATGTTTTTTCAACTTTATCTTTACAGTAAATGAGGCTCGTATATCGTGAATGTGCAAAATTTTAATTAAAATGACTAACCATTATAAATCGTGGTGTGACAAAATATAGTTACGAATAACATTTACCCAGAAATTAATGAGAACCGTTTGAAACATCGATTTGTTCATAATTAATATTATTATTTTTGAGAATCATTAACCATAAATCTTTTGCTACGTAATTATTATTTATTCAATATAGCAATAATTGCTTCATTGTTAGACGAGGAGTTTGAAGATAGTTTTTGTATTAAAAGAAAGGGATACCCTTCCGTATATACTTACTCCTAACTTTCATAATTGTCTTTTTTTGTATCTCTGCTGCTTGTAAAATCATCAGCCAACATTAATCTAGCATTATATCGCTACGCCAGCTGCTGGTGTTGCTAAAAAAAAACTTGATACCGGCGCGAGCGATGGTTCAACCGGCATGCGATGCATGTTTTGTCGCAACGATCGTTGCAGACATCCCCCGGAGTTTAAGCTGTATTCTCTCGGTATGGTAGCCAGGTACGTCGTGCGGAATTGACGAAAAAACAAGAAACAGAAACAAAAAAGGAAACGAAAACTAATGGGAAGCTTGTGGACTGTGTGTATACACATTCCAGTTGAATTTCTGGTCACATCCTTCGCGCCGGGGGGGGAGGGGAGGAGAACAACACGGCGAGAATTGAACGTGAACCTATATTGGAGAGAAAAAAAATAGAGTAGGTTTTTTCGTGTTGCTGGGGATAAACGAACAATTTGTATATACGTGTATATTTCTTCGTTCACCCTCGTCGAACATACGTACGCAGTTGACCCGATAAATTGATTCGATTAATTTTCGAATATCGGTTATCTATCGTGAACCGGCGCGCTCATTGACAATGTCACGTTTTTCACGTTCACGGACCAATGAAAATTCTCACCGGAAATTGTGAATTCCGAAATACCAACGCCAACTCTTTTATTATACAAGCTTGTTGATTTGCCGCCCCGACAAATTGGAAATTTGCGGATAATTTTTTTCGTTTATATATTATAGTGCAACTTCAGCAAGAACCGTTTTACAAACGCTTGCGCACCCTGAAAAAAAAAATTAATTCCGCTCGATTCAAATGAATATTTAAAACGAATGTTTAACTGATTAATTCAATAGCGGAAAGTGCATTTGATTTGAACAATCGCCCGAGCTACCAAATACGTTAAAACGAATCGATAAAAATATTATAACCTGAAAATTTCATAATTTTCAAAATTTTTAATTGAAAAGATATATCATAAGTTTTTTTGTTCAAAAGCATGCGCTTGTTTTATCGCTCTGACAAAAGTATACTATCGTTAAACAAGCAAGTTCGGAATAATCATGTGTTCTGATTGAATTCGTTATTTTATTCATTTCCAAGCTTCATTACGCCCTGTTGGAGGTATCGGTTCGGTCGTATTTCTCTGTGTGAATTTGTGAAAAAAAAAAACAACGAAATAAAATCAATAGGTAGACGGGTGCTTTATTGTCGCAACAGCTGGCCGCTCGCGCGCGAATTGGCGTCTATCCACTGCAGTTTCTCTCCTCCCCCTCCCCCTCTCTGTGTACCCACAGTTATGCAATGAAAAAGTAGTGCATACGGTTACAACTTGCAACGTTGTACGGCCGATTCCACCCGCTGCTAGCGCAAAGCTGTAAATTTTCGATTACGTAGAAATACTAAAAGAGAACCAACGCAAAAAAAACGTTAAAAAACCTCAGGCTTAGATAGAAGGGGTGAAAAAAAAAACGCACACAAATGGAGTGCGACTTTGAATTGAATTAAATTCACTTCATTTATTCAATTCTGAATCATCCACGATGCGGATGGGCGAAAACCCGTGAAATCCACTCTGTGTATTCTTTAACCTGCCAGAAAAGCACTTTTATATCTTGCGAGAAAAGCACTTTTTGATATACCAGCAGCTTTTTTTTTGTTTCTTTCCAAATGGTGTTCACCTTACTTTAATGTTGAACTCTGACAAATGTGACAGAGAACGAAATAGGGAGAGTGGAGGGAGAACGAGACTACCAGCTACCGCGCGGGCCATGGGTAGGTGGAGGGAGTTACACGTGCATTAAACTTAACTCGTGCGTTATCGCGGTCAGACTTTGACAGCAGGGCCAAAGCTCTCTTGTCAGCGCTTGGGCTCTCCTCCTATCTTCCATGTACCAGCAGGAAGACAGAGAGTGTATAACCACTGTCAGAGTGAAATAATAACTGTGTGCCTCGTCCAGAGAGAGAGAGAGAGAGAGAGAGAGAGAGAGAGAGAGAGAGAGAGAAAGAGTCCACAGCAGCCAAGTGCTCCGACCTCAACTCACAATTTTTCACCTCTTAATTCTTTATTTCA
The DNA here is from genome assembly GCA_963564615.1 of Rhorus exstirpatorius. NCBI lineage: Eukaryota > Metazoa > Arthropoda > Insecta > Hymenoptera > Ichneumonidae > Rhorus > Rhorus exstirpatorius. The sequence goes on from OY751313.1 coordinate 39,978,451, forward strand.
AGGTATTTTTTCAACATGGAAGTCGCATGGCTCTACTCCTACAAAATACATTTATGTATATAAATACGTGGCAAGATTTTAAAAATTGCGACGTCGTTAGAAATCATCATAAAACTAACGTATTTAAAAAATAAAGCTCCGAGTTGTGTCTGGTGAATGCGTGCCCCCCACCCCCTCCCTCCCGCCCCTCCTGCCATCCGTCTGCACTGCGAAAAAACTTTTTGATCTCTTGCTGTCTCGTTGTGATGGCTGCGTTGAGAATAAATCTTTTTCGCACATTCGCGAACACTCGTCAGCTGTACAGCGAGACATTCGCATACTCTGTCAAACGCTTTACTTCCCTTCAAGGCTTTTCGTCTATAGATGCGTATATATACCTATAGAGATGCGTATATTGTAGAGACGCGTAAGCATTTGGCGCATGTGAAATCCCGCTGGGATACACGTCACGTGTCGGCACGCTACCATGACAATATAAGCTTGCAAGAGAAAGTCGAAAAACGCGTGACTTTCGCCTCACCGAATTACGCTCCTTCATCCTTGACATTATTATATATCTCGTGAAAGTTCAGCATTCTTGATTACTTGCCAAAGTGACGCTCACATTTGTATATTTCGTTGGAAAATATATTTCATGGGCCCGAAATGTGTGAGCTTGTTTTTCAATACGTTTTCAAGAATTTTACAGGGATTTGCGTACTTTTGAGGGGAATAAGATGCGCACTTCATGAGACCACGCTAGAACAAACAATGAGAGTATATAGGTAGAACGTTCAGGGCGAGTGGAAGCTTAGTTAAACACAATCCGGCACGATAAACATATACGAAACAAGTGTGCCTGAGGAATTCTACAGAACGAGCATAATGTATGGCTGCATAGCATACACAGTAAGCCCGGTGCTCTAGTCCAGAGCTTATCTCGCTTTCCCTGTATATGAGCTGTACCTTCTCTGACCTCCGGATCAAGCTTAACAACCTCTAATTAGGAGGCAACTATGAGACCGCGACTTCAAGAATACAAATACTGCAAACAATTATGTTACTAATATGACATTATGGAAATGGTATGTAAACAACTGTTTTTTTTTTTAATGAATTCGTCATATATAGGATAAAATCACCATTGATTAAAGAAGTTCTATCGGTACGGAATTAGTCAAGCTCGAGTGCTGTTGAGTTTGACTAACTTGGTACATATTGATCTTCGCAACGTTGCACAACGGTGTGCGGCGCATGTTTCTCTCAGCGTCGTTTTTATGCTGTTATTCAAGCTTTCTTAAAGTAATATTATTTATTACATTCAATAATTAATTATTTTCTCCCAAACATCCAATGTATAATTGCACAGAGAACGTTGAGAAATCCTCGGGCATGGATAATCTATCGAGCGCATCATATTTTAAATTGCGCGCTAACCTAAGGCGTTGCCATATCTTCTAAATATTGGTCGGCGGTCAATTAAGTTTGGCATTACTTTATTTATTTAAGCACTTATATGCCATCAATCAATATTTTAAAATATGCAAAATGTTCTTCAAACATTCTACTTATATCTCATAAAGTTTCATCTATATATATCAACGGTAGTTTCTGTTAACGTTACAATTGAAACTGTTGAAAGCGTGGATTTCCGTATGACAGCATGTTAAATGTATAAAAATAAAAACTCTAATAACGTTTTTTCTTTTCCACCTAACTTCATGAAAATGTAACTGAGTCATATGTTTCGATCACAATCGACCCGTGCACCAATTTTTATCGAAATCTAAACGGTAAATCGCTATGCGATAAGCTTTAATATGCTATGCGCTATGCCTTAAGCCTTCGTGACAGCCTCCACCATCATACAATGATAATAACACTCTGTTTTTTACAAGTTCAAACATACGCTTTGGCTATATTCACACGAAGCACCCTTGGGTGATTAACGCTGGAAGAAGGGAAGCCTATAAATAACAATTGTTTTATTGCGGGAGAAAAATAATTTTAAATGCGATTATTCGTAAAATTATTATGGTGATTGGATTCGCTTTTTGTTAAGTCGTAAATCTATTCTTTATTTTTGTCGCCATAAAAAGCTCAATGTTTATGGAACATTTAGTGATTTTATATTTTTTTCTATATGTAATCAGAGTACGCTTATCATTAATATAAATATTGAATTAATGATTCATTTCTTAAGTTGCAACACAAACACGTTAATTTTCAAACGAACATTTCTTATTTTATTGATCGGTAACGCATTCTTGGCTCGGAAAAGTCTTCAGGATTTCCTCGACATTCGATCCTGAAACTTCGGATTTTTTATTATTCATTACTTTTGGCTGAGAATCGTCAGATTCCAGTGGCGATTGAATCTAGTGTACATGTACACGAAATCAAAGTCTGGAAAAAAAGATTTTTGAGAAAAAAATAGTACATTTCGATACGAGTACGCAAAGGCTTTTTTGACGAAACGAGAGGATTACGGCACGAGCCAAAGGCGAGTGCTGTAACGAGTTTCGTCAAAAAGCCTTTTCGTACGAGTATCGAACATAATTTTTCCTCATGAGAGCCGAGAAAGCGCAACGAAGTTGCGATTTCGAGGTTAGAATGAGGAAAATACATTTTTTCGATCTCTGGCTACGAGAAGTCTTCAGGATTCTCTTAACATATTCGGTCCGGAAACTTCGGAATTTTGTTTTATTCGTCATTTTTAGCTGGGAACAAACGGATCCGGGTGACGATCGAGTTCAGTGTAAACTCGAAATCAAGATCTGTGTTACGGATTTTTGAAAAAAACAATACATTTTTTCGCGCCGGGACTGTGACATAAAATGATTGCTAATCATTATTTTCACACACGCTTTTATATAATATAGAATATACATTTATTGTTTAGCATTATTACATCGCTATACGATTGAAGCTTGGATGTCTATATGCATTTCGAGTGGAATGAAGGAGGGAGCTTGTCTTCGGGAATTATGACCAAAGATCCCGGGCGAGTGTTACCGCAGGGTATTGCTATCGCTCGTTAGAGAAAATCTACTGAATTTCAAAATTATGCTAAGTTGGCTACGAGCGAGATTCTGACAAGTTTGAGGAAAGCCAGACGAGACACGAGACGAGTTTTGCCGCTGTTGGAGAAGTATGGTGGTACCGGGGTCTCCAAATATGACTCCTAGATCACGCAGAGTGCCGAGAGCGTCGACGAGCATTTCGGGCAGTTAGGAAGATTCCTGAGGTAAACTTTCTCTCTCCTTCACTCTCCAATTCGCTCGACTCCGCTCCTCTAGTCCTACATACTCTTATAGTAGAGTTATACTATGCAGCCACATTTTGAGAGAATCACGATAACTACACCGCGTATATAGAGCCGTGCGCCGAGGGATTAAATATCCGAGAAACGATGCGTAAGCCGTCAATTAGATAGCTGCAAGCGAGGATCGTTAAGAAATCCCGGCAGACTTGATCATAATACACAGCACACTCGAGTCTTCGGTGGATCGCAGAAACTCGACTCTCGTTTTCATCTATGTTTTTTTTTCTCGCTTATTAAAATCAAAAGAAAAGTCAACGGTCATGAATGAAAATTAAAAAAAAAATTCTTGACTTGTGAATATTATATTCGCGGGCTGGTGAATTATCCATGCATGTATATAACGAAATAATATATTTCTTTGTTATTATATAAGTAGGCTTAAATTACTCTTCTTATATGACGAATATTTATCACTCCTTTCTTTAAGGTAGTTCTAACACGACCGTGGGGGGGATTAGTGGAAACGTAGACGCGGCGGAGCGCGCGGTAAACGGCGCATGCATGAAACAAGAGAGAGTCGGTACCCGTGGCTCAAAACAATATTTTGTTAAGAGTCTATACTTTTTTACTGTATGGTTGAAAATTTGCAGTAAAATATATGTTATTCTTCATATACTAAACTACTTTTATACCAAATTTCAAGAATTTCTCATTACTTCTTCATACATTTTGGTGATTGAATATCCGGAAAGTGCTCATTTCGTAGTGTATAAGCCATTGCTCGTATGCAAAATTCGCAATTTCTGGTGAACGATATCTTGAAAACGGTATGGTGAAACAGTCTCAAATTTTGCACAAGTATTCTTTAATACTTTTTTAGTTTTTCACAAAAATTCATTAAATTGGCATTACTTTCGATCTGTGTTAGAACTACCTTAAGTATTTGTTTCGAATGACAAGCATGTCACTGGTGAAGATATTACCCACTTTGTCCTGACAAACTTGTTACCCAATAAACTCATTCTCATTTTCGGTCAAATGAAGAATACAAATGTTTTCAAGCAGGACATAATTCTGGCTTCAAACCTTCATACAGTGGGACAATTTGGTGTTTTACGTCTATATAAACTTCGGTTACGGAGATAACATGCAGCAGAGTTTTCTAGGTGTCTGTCAAATTTCAGCTTGGCTTGCATATCCAAGTTGGATATCTCGTAACATCGAGCGAAGCTGAAAGAAAAGACAGAAACATGGATATACAGATGTGACAGCTAAAGGAAAGAGGGAGAGAATTGCGGATAGGTCCTCTGCAGTGCAGGGTGTACATTTGACCTATACATATATCGATGGATTTTAAATGAAAGGGCGTAACACGCATACGTTTTTATGCATAAAGCGATATGGATTGCGCCCTTTTGCTTACTAAAATTCATGCATACTATATATCTGCTCCATCGTTGCTAGTTTCGGTGCTGAAATATTAAAATAAACCGTCGACAGGCACAGTGTGCCGAGGGCTCGGTGGTGGCTTCTCTCCTTTGCTTATGTTTTACCTTGGGAACTACTATACGTAGTGCGGTCCAAGGGGTGATATAAAGGAGTACGAAGACACGTTTCAGAGTCGGAAAGAGCAGTAGCAACAGCGCACCTCGACGAAAGTGTAAAAGGGCGAACTGACGAGGAGAGAGAGAGAGGGAGAGAGGAGAGAGAGAGAGAGAGAGAGAGAGAGGAGAGCGAGAGAGCGAGAAAGAGAGAGAGAGAGAGAGGGAGCAGGGTGAAAAGAAACTACGATGAAGGCTCAAGGGACGAAACTCTCGGAGAAGGACCAGCTTCCGCCCAGTAGCAAAACTCGCATGAGTCTCTCGCCTTTTCCGCCATACATACCTCTGGGGCTGTGTGCAGGTGGTATACACATTTTCGCTCTCTCATAAAATTAACCTGTCTACAGGCGAGACATACAATTCCCTAGACTGGCGTTAGGGAATCGTGAGGATAACTCGAAATGGGACTCCCTCATTCGCTCGCCCGGAATCTCTAACGCGCTCTCTCTCTCTCTCTCTCTCTCTCTCTCTCTCCCCCCTCGCTCATCTTTACCTCAACGTGACCGAACGTTGAACGAGAGTTTCATCCACGAAACCACTTTACTCCAGAATCTCACTCTCTCTCTCTCTTTTCTCTTTCATCCCCTTCGCTAACGCGTCAAGTTGGGAGCGTGAGAATGAAAATCTGGTACAAAGCTAAGCCCACATTATGTGGGGCATTCCATACCAGTTTAACGAACCCCTGACTTGGTTGCATCTCGGATGTAGTCCATAATTTTTCAAAATATCGTAGATATCCATTTTTCAAGAATTTTTCATTAATTTATTTTTAAAATTCGATGTTTTTGTAACTGGAAACTTTCAACACGATGAACTTTCATATTGGCGCTTAATGAATAATATTTTTCAAAAAAGTTTATTGGAATATAATCAGTTTTACTTGCACTCGCTAAAAATATTCATAATCTGATACAATTTTGTTGCTTTTTAACTCAATGATTATGGTAGAAAAATAATCATTGGGACGAAAGGATTCGTTTCAAGCTTAAAAAAAATACAATGGTTCAGATTCAATAGGGTTTTAATTAGCTGTTTATTTGGGTTCACATGAAATACGCATGGATAAATATGCTGCAAAATATGCCCTCGTTCAAGTTGAAATGTCCAATAAAATGGTTGATGATTCAACAGCTGAGATGTTATACTATCGATGTTGCACGCGGTTTGTATGTTCAGAAAAGTGTAAAGAAATTGTACAAAAGTGCAGCACAATAAGAGAGAAGCTGAAGCAACACCCTTTTCCCCCTTTCTCCCTTTACAAGACTGCTGGAAGTCGGATAACTTCACAGTCGGTGGAGCAACTTCGTAATGAAAATCGACGAGTCTTGTATAGTTCCCTCTCTCTCTCTCTCTCTCTTTCTATGCGTTCTCTCTTTCTCTCTCTCTCTCTCTCTCTCTCTCTTTCTCTCTCTCTCTCTCTCTCTCTCTCTCTCTCTCTCTCTCTCTCTCTCTCTCTCTCTCTCTCTCTCTCTCTCTCTCTCTCTCTCTCTCTCTCTCTCTGTGCGTTAACCAGCAGAGAAAACTGAGACGGAATAGACGATACTTTCGAGACTATTTACATGAGAGCTATTCGCCACGATCAAGCTAACATCTTTACCTTCCTCATTCCAGAATAATCGGTCTCTCTCTCTCTTTCTCTCTCCCTCTCTCTTTCTCTCTCATGTCGTTACAGACTTTTCTTGGAAACGATCTCCTGAACATTCGAAGCTTTTTACCACCCTCCGTTATTGAGTTCTTATATAGAGCACCGCATCGTATCGCGATCTCGGGCGCGTCCCCTACGTATAACAAATACATATACCAAAAGATACAAACGTCGTTTATAAAGGTTCTAAGCCCGTGAATATCATGATCATGAAAAAATCGTAACTCACTTGGATTATTGAAGGAAACCGAGACGAAAAAATATTTTTTTCGTCAACGGAAGGATCGTCGGGTGTATACATATATATATTATATATGAAAAAAAGGAGCAACTACAAATGACGATGCGAAAGCGAATAAAGTTGAAGGTAAAAGCTGGCTAACTGCTCTTGCGCTCGTGGTGTAGCATTCATAAATCACGGGTGATCCCAATAAAGCCACCGTGTCAGAAGAACCAGGTGTCTCTTCGTAGTTAATCTCGCTCGCTACAACCCACCCGTGCCCCATCGTGTATCTTTTTTTTACTCTTTTCCGTTCTCGCTCAGAGGATTACTTCCACGTCTTTTCAACGGTTCCAAGCAACATCTTCCATGAAACACAAACACAAACAAACACACACACACACACACACACACACACACACACACACACACACACACACACACACACACACACACACACACACACACACACACACACACACACACACACACACACACACACACACACACACACACACACACACACACACACACACACACACACACACACACACACACACACACACACACACACACACACACACACACACACACACACACACACACACACACACACACACACACACACACACACACACACACACACACACACACACACACACACACACACACACACACACATATATATATATATATATATACGCATAATGAGAATTAGCATCCCTATAACAAATAGACGCTTCACGAGCTCACTTTGTATACGGACTGTTATTTGTATCGATTTCAACATGATCGTTGTAACTCAACCTTATCCGTAACCTGAGAAAAGGATTGTTATTCCACGGTGAGTCTGTGAGCATCGGATCATGTATCGTCATCTCTCACGAAGCGATATGTATTATACGTTTTGAACGATCGTCGTTTTTGAGCCCCGGTCACGTTGACCGTTCGAACGTGACATTTTTCGCTGGTTCTTCTCTCACCATCTCCGATCAGTTGGGCAATTTTCATTCGACATTCGTATCCTACGAGAGTCTTCTCGTGTACGAATTTAAGTTGAAACGAATTTTCGTACTCAATCACGGGAGTGATGAGATTTGCTGATATTAATTGTTTGGCGCAACTATCTCCCTAGCACAACGAAGTATTCATGATAATTTAGCTTGATCGAGCGTTACCCACGATTGGTAGCAAGTGATTAAGGTATCTCGCGAATGAAGAACTCGAACAATGCTTAACAAAAGTTTCATCGCACGGAACTATTGTCGTTGCCGGTTAACAACTTGGCGAAACTATCCGAATTAGAATGCATTACTTGCGGGGTAACGTTTCGTTCTCACCAGACAGATACGGTTAAGTAGATACGCGGATAATCGCGGCCCGATTTAATTCTCCCCAATCGACCAAGTTTCGATGCTAAGGCGGCACTGAGCCACGGCAAAGTCTCGCACAGAGTCGTTACGACGTGACGCAGCACGATTATACCGCCGAAGCCGGCGTTTGAATATCGGTTTTTGCGGTTCGGTGCTTAACAATCCACGACGCGACTGATCTCTGCCTCTCTTGCTCTCTTTTTTGCCTCTACTTTATCCCTAAATGTATATGAATATTCACGAGTCGTACAGCTTATTGTACAACGTTTTTTGCTTTTTTTTTCTTTGTTTTATTTTTAATAATAAAGACAACGCATAGTACGAACAAGTACAAATTTACGTTTGATCTCACGACGTTACTTTTGTAAGACTGACTTTTATTGCACATCCTTGTTGCGTTTATATTGTATCTTTCCTAGGTTGAATTGTAACGGAATGTCGTTTCTCGAAAGTAGCGTATTCTCATGACGCGCTCTTGTGAAAATATGTACTACAGGCTGCAAGGTATGCTGGATGAATAGATTCTGGAGCGCAATGCCAGTTTTTTTTTCTTCCCCAAAAAGTAATCTAAAACTGCACGCGTATCACGCTACAGGAAGAAAATATTTTCATCGTGTAATTGTGCGTCTTTCATGCACCGTAGACTGTGTGTAACACCGCGGGCTAGCGGGCAAATAATAAAAGGGTAGAATAAAAAATTTGTAAAACAGTAAAAAAAAAGAGTGAAACGAAGCAGACTTTTGTCAGAAATGCTTGACGTTTTGCCCATAGGAAAAATCCGACAAGTCTCTTGTTTTAGTGGTTCGTATTTTATGCGGAAAATTTATGTCAACGAAAGATATTTTGTATACAAAAAGATTATTTCCATCCGGCATATTCCGAAGGCTCATGATTTATTCTCGTAGACGAATCCGCATGCTGAACCGCGTTGCAAGCACAGGAGAAAGTTAAATGTTGCTTGGTGTACGAGCTCTAATTCACACGACCGTGAGAATTAACAAACAGAGGGTAAATATAGATGGTGTTTCGCGGTGGCAAATTAGGGGTAGCTGGTCGATGGCGCTGGTTGCAGTTGCGTCGACGGCCGAGAGGAATAACAAAGACCTTTTTGTTTTGCAGCACGACGGGCCGCGCATTCTTTCAGCAATATTTTGAATGCATGAGGCGTAATGATTTCTGGCGCATTCAGCATTTGCTCCATGAGGTTTTCATACTCTTTATCTCGCTCGAGGTCATCCCGGTATATTCTCTCGATTTTTTCGTTCTCGTGACGTCTCATCTCCGCCTCGTATTTCTGCTGAGCTCTCAATTCGTGACCATAACGCTGTGCTGTCTCTCGTCTCCTCGTTTCCGCCGCGGCCTCCAGCGAAGCCTCCACTTCCGTTTGCTTTCTTCGCATTTCTTCCTCGAATGCTGCACGTCTTTTTTCCTCCTCTTCCCCGGCACGTTTCACACTCAACTGTTGCTCCCGACCTTCGAGAACTTCTCTGAGCATACGCTCGCGATGATCGCGTGATTTTTTCTTAGCCAAATCACGCCTTGCCTCGAACTCCTTGGCCGAAGCCGCTACGATTTCTTCAACTTCGGCGTTTCTTCGTGCTTCCACGTTCCGAAGTTCCTTGAGGCTTGCCATGTAAGCGGCAATTTCATTGCGCAAATGCGACGTTGTTTCCCTCGTTGCGGCACGTTCACGTGACAATTCCGCCTCGCCAAGGGCACGAATCGTATTCTCCATGGCTTCCTCTTCCCGGGCTCGCTCAGCGAGGAATCTCTTGGCCGTCGACAACTGTTCCTCCAGATCTCTCCTCAGCCTTGCTCTCTTTTCTCTCTCCTTGGCCGGATTCGACGACTCCTCCTTTCTCACCATCTCCGCGAGTGCCTCCAGATTTTCTCGTTCCTCTTCCTTAACCCTCTTCTCCTCCTGGGACAGAGCTAATTTACCGGCTATCTGTTTCTCCAATGTCACCACTATCGACTTTCCCGCTGCCATTCGTCGTCTCTCTTCTTCCACCTCTCGTGACTTCTTCGCCTCGACTTCCTTCAGCATCAGTTCGTACCATAGCACATCGACTTCCCTCTCTGCCTCGCGCTTCGCCTCGTTCTCCGCTATTTGCACGAGATTCGAGTACTTTGTCTCGAGGGTCGTTTTTCTGGTAAATTTGTTCCTCGCCTCTGGACACTGGGCCAGATATTGTCGCATACGTTTCTCCGTCACTGTCGCGCGACGTTGTTCCTCGACACGCTCTCGTAGCTCTACCGTGCGCTGTCGCATCTCGTCCATTCGAAAATCCGCACCTCGCTGCGCTTGATCGACGATTTCCCGCATCAGAGATTTTTCCTCGGCAAGCATCATCGAGCGTAGTTTTTCTCTTCGAGCGTCGATGCTATCTTCGTACTCCGCTATACCTTTTGGTTCATAAACGATACAATCATTCGCATTTATTACGTTATTGACATTGGAAACAAAAGATGCGAATGGGAACGTGAACTCGCGGCTTACATAAGTCAAGGTCTTTGCAGATATCTTTCGAAAAATTTAAAATCGAATAAAATCGCAATAGTTGCGTAGAATGTAATGAAAATAATTAACAACTTGTCAAATGATTTGCTACTTGAATCTGAAATGACCAAATTTTTTATCTTACCCTCATCGACGAGATTACGAATCTTCTTTCCCAATATTTTTTTGTTCGTTCTCTCTACGAAATGATACGTTCGCAAAAAATTGTTGTACTCGCGCTCCTCTTTCGCATTATCTGCGTCATTCGAGGCTGTCGGATCGACCGGAAGTATCGAGACTCGTTTCTCCTGCTTCGGTGAATATTTTGCACGAAGCATTGATCCTCCTCTGTCATTGTTCGACGTATATTTTGCGGGCGCTGATTCTTCTTTTTCATTCGTCGGCGAATCTTTTGCACGCATCGATTCTCCCTTTTCATGCTTTGTCGGATCTTTTTCACTCAGCGATACTCCTTTAACTTGATTCGTCGGATATTTTGCGCGCAGAGACGTATTGCCTTCTGGCAAACGAGATTGCTTGCCGTAAGTCAAATTGACATTGGGACGAGATCGTCCACGCTGACTCAGTCTGTATCCATGGGGAATATTGACGGTGCCAGGAGGGTCCCTGTGTATACTCGAAGCTCTGGCTGCGTTAGAGACTCGCAACGGTACGACACTCATGTTCCCGAATTTCACGGCTAGACGGGCAATATTGTACATCAACCACAGGAAAACCCGATCAAGATGACAACGACAACATTATAGGAAGCTCGTTTAAACAGCCAAGAACTAGACCGTTAGTGGTAATACACCCGTACATGCACAGGCACGTGCACACACACTTTGGCAACTTTGCGACATAACCCGATGTGCATCGAGGGACGAAGAGCCAACATGACGAACATGGTCGATGGCAAGTTGTTTGCCGTAACCATGCCGACCAACCTCTATTGAACGGAACCCTCTATACTCTATATATGTTTTGCATATACTCTTCTAATATATATGTATATATATGTGCACACGCTTGCTTCTGTCACACTCTTAGTGAACCGAGAAGTTTGTGTATATAACTCCCGAAACGAGAAACAGCTAACACACAAGAGTCCTTGCTTCCTTCATGTCTTTGTTCGAGTTGAGATATCTTTATTTCGAATATAGGTATGTACACCTCTCGGAGAGACTCGGGGAAATCAAATTTTCACGAGCAATTAGAGCTTTGGTATTGGTATTAGCTGGGTCAGAACGATCATGTGGCAATGTTATCAGAGGTACCGGAGTGCTACCTCTCTATCGCTGCGTCTCTTCATCTTTCTCGCTCCATCTTTCTATGTCCCTTCGTCTTTCTCACTGCCTCTGTCGTTGATTTTAGGTTTCAAGGACCACTCGGGGATTGCGCCCCGGGTCACTTGACAAAGTTTGCTCTAACCAAACCACAATGCGTGGCGGACTTGACAGTGTTTGATTTGACGAGAAGTAGATGACGAAGCTTGAGAGTATACGCTATCGAGTTTCCTCGTATATGTGTGTACAGTAGAATAAGGAAAGAGAGAGAGAGAGAGAGAGAGAGAGAGAGAGAGATGATTGTAATATAACTCTACCGCGGTCCCGGGCACGTCCGGAGTTAAAGCATTGCTCCAGGCTACTTTCAATATTATTGTATCTTCGTTTCATTGACTTTTACTAGAATTTCACCTAGCTGCATCGTCGTCGTCGTTTTCTCTATGTGCACGTGATATCTGAGTTTCATTACACATCGTTAGGCGTTTATTGCCCAAAGAATCGTTGAAAGAGAGTCGAGCAATGAAAAAATTAAATTTCTCAATGTAATCGTGTATTTTCGGATTGCCATGTCGATAAGTTATTCAAGGTATCGCGAAAACTAATGTGAAAAGAGTTCTCTGTCTCTCTCTTCTTAGTAGTTAAGGGCAAATTGCTCGGTACAATTGGAACAGATGTCGAACCCACCGAGGTCCACACCGAACTTCAGCACCGTTTGCTGGCTGATCGCCCGACTCTGGCTCAAATACGTATATCCCGCCGCGATTAACCTCGTTCTATAATTGACATCGATGTATACATACACATACATATAATGCGCCAATTGAAGATATAGAGAATTTGAGGGCTATTGTCGACCGAATATCATCTATATAGCATGAAATCGGCCAGCCAATACCAGCAGAATTCCGCCTATGATTGATCGTGAATGTCTGTGCCAGACTGCAGCAGGAAACCTGAAATTTGGGGACGTATGTTAGATAAATGTTTTAATTGGTAAAAATTGAACAATCGGATTGATAGATGGTCTTGCCAAATGCATTTTCTTCCAATTATCTTATATCCGCGAACAAAAGAAAACAATACGAGCACTCTTCTCGAGAAGATTGTTACAGAAAATGCTATAACAATTTTGACCATCTTCGTATCTATACATACCACTCGCTGCAAATGACTTTTTCATCTGGACCATCATCGGGACAGCTTCTTTTTCAGCATTGTACGAACACGCGTCTACACGTGGCCGATGCCTAATTTATCGAGTCGTACGATCGGGAAAAGGGCACGATAAGGCACACGTACAAAGCACCAAAGGACAATGGAATTCTCCAACAATGGTCCCATGGTTCAACGTGTGCCGGGATCTTACCGGGAAAGCCTCTATAGCTATCTCTATTCTTTTTCTCTGTCTCTCTTTCACTCTCTCTCATACTCGCTCACTCTTTTTCGCTTACTCTCTCTCTCTCTCTCTCTCTCTCTCTCTCTCTCTCTCTCTCTCTCTCTCTCTCTCTCTCTCTCTCTCTCTCTCTCTCTCTCTCTCTCTCTCTCTCTCTCTCTCTCTCTCTTCTCTCGCTCAGTATACTTTGCTCGGCTTTTGCAGACGAAGCACCTTTCAGACCCATAGCTGACGCTGGTGCCGGATCTTTGAAGAAGTTATCCTTTTCAGAGTTACTACTACCATTTGCCATCACTGCTACTACTACTGGTAGTAGCGGAAGAACTTCCATCAGCCAAAGATAGGCACCGTTCGATTGAAAACCCATTCAAAATAACTTTCCATCAAAGTAATTACGATTTATTGTTCCAAAAAAGTCAGAAGGTAGTCCGTAAATGGCCGAAGTCAATTTGAACCCCAAAATTATTCAATGGGATAAAAGAAATTTCGAGAAAATTGTTAATATTGAGTTTTTCATTTCTCATCGCTTCATAACCATATCATAAAGACAGGAGCTGATTTCGAAAAATATGAATTGGTCCATTATGTGTCAAAGTTTTATATTATCTATGTATGAATTAAACAAATGAATCACCTCTTGCACTGTATTGCAAACAAATATAAGATCAAGATCGACGAGCTTTACTGACGTACTACACTGAATAAATGTTAAATGTTAAATATGATCTATCAATCGCGAGCTAATAATTGTTCTGAATGCAGCGTTTGCGTTGTAATTGTTACTTTTTTTTCAACAATATATGCGACACCCGTATCGTGTCAGCGAGATTGGAGGTGCGGTAGGAAATCCTGACGTCATGCGTATCATTAATGATACGAATTCGTTTCACCCCACCCCGAGAATTTGATCGAAAAGCAGATCTCTCGATATTTCCCGGCTGTGGCAGAGCCGCTGCTGCGTACATGTATATCGATATTTCCGATGGTGTATAGGATTATGTATACCCCGTAACAGTGTCGCGACTCGTGGGCGGCTGGACATTCGATACAATCGACTAACCGAGAGATCGTGTCCGACCGAATGATTTCATCCCTCGTTTAATTCGGTTAATCGGCCTTCCCAATACTGTATATTTCGATTCACGGTGACCCGCTGCGAAAACAATTTTATCTCGTCGCGTCGCGCGTGGGTGCGGTGTTATGCTGTGGGTTTTCGAAAGAGGAAAGAGAGATCGAGGGTTCGAAGGCATGGGATTTATGCCGCAACGGGTTCGGATCCCTCCGGGCGCAGCTTTAAATCCTGTTCATCGAACTCTTCATCACGTTTCGAACACTAATGTTCGAAATAACCAAAGTCCCATAAGCAAACCGAGCTAAGCTTTTCCTTTCGAAATTCACCGTACCGGGTTTCAAATTACGTACAAAACAATTCTGTGCATCGTTGAAAATAAATTTATTTACCTCAAATAAATTGTAGCCTTGATCGATTGGTATACGAAATTTATTTTAAAATAAAACCGATTGTACCAAACGAAAATTTCCCTTCAGCACAATATATTTTATACGGATGAAGCAAATGTTTTTTTTTCTGTAAAAATAAGTATATAAACTTTATTGTCGTAATTAATTTAATTCTATTCGGAAAAATCGTTTGATTCGAAAATTATTACCAATATAATCATTATAGTGATATAAACATCCGCAATAATTCATAAAATACTAAGTAATAACTTCAGAAGGGAATATATAAATGGTATTTCATTGAGCGATCATCGTGGAGTATGAGCTGTAAAGATCAACCATCCGTAAACCATCGCACGTACGTATACATACATGCTGCTCTTATACTTATATCTCGTTATCGATGACGAGAGAAGCTTAACGACAGCCATTAAAATCTCCCGCAAGTTGCGTTATACAAAATGCTTCCGTACACCGTTTCGGATGCTTACCGTTAAACACCGTACGCGTGAATCACCCAAGCAATACTCGAGGAATTTTTACGATCGATCGTAGATCCAAATCGGTGAAAGTCTTTCGATCATCTCTCATCCCGATTATCGCGGGTTTGAGTTTTATGCCGGGCTGCTTTTATATACGCGAAGGAAATTTATTCCGGGCTATATAGCTATATACCACTGACATTCAAAGCCCACAGATATATTTTTCCAACATACAAATTTTCATTCTTATTCATGCGAAAAATTTTACCGCACCAGATCGATGAACTTTTCTTTTTGATTTTTCATATCTATCCACGACGAACCGATAAATCACAGTATTTTTTTTCACTTAACCTTGACCACACTGAGGCATAGATACAGTTTTTTTTGCTCCGCCAATAGAATCGTCGTCGGGCCAGAGAAGCGTATGAGGAATATCGGACGCGAACGAGAAAAATTTATATCATTCTAACGGTGGAAAAGGAATCCGAGCGAGATATATGTACTTGCGATTTCTGTTCTGCTACACCGAGCTGCATACATCACCGGAGCTTTTCTTCCATTCGGAGAGACGTGAGTTTCCCTATAGGAAAATTCATGAAAATTTGAAAACCCCGAAACACCGCAAAAACCATAGATTTTACATGAAAACCTCCAATAGACGAACAATACCTCCTTCATTAAAAGATGATTTTTTTTTCAATTAGTACCTCGTTAAAATTCTCTCAATAATTACCGAGGTCGAAATATAATATCCGACCCATAACGCAGATATTCGAAGCGAGGCACTAGGCAATCCTAGAATTCCGTATTGAAGCAGCTACTTTTAATTTCGGTATTTAAATGTTTGATTCGACATCAGCGGCCTCAAGAACCCTCATAGCAGTCCTGTCATTGGAATTTTCATCCGGACAATATTTTAATTCCTGAAGGTGGCACAATGCACCATTTCGGCAATACGAAGGTCAATGATTCTGCTTGTGTAGATTCATTAGGATCAAAATAGGCAGAGAAAGGTAAAATTTATCTTGAAGCTTCACGCCTATATTAAGAATGGCTAGCCCAAAAGGCAATACAGAATTCGTTCTGTCTGACCTATTTCAATAATTTATTCGACTTACACGAAACCGCACATCAAGATGTTAATCAGAACATATGTGCAAGATACTAGGACCACGAAACAATTCTATTTTTTCAAGTCAGGGAAAAATGGAATGCAGAGATATATTTTTTGATAATTACTGCTTGAAAAATAGCGATAATATTTATTGACGTGCTCCTGCGATACCGAGACAAACTTCTCTATATACGTGTATGGATAAAGAATAAGAATGGGAAATTCCACGTCGTATTCTCAGGAATTTTGTAAAATATCTTGCATAAGACTTCCAGGTGCAACGAAAGAAACACGTTGAAACAGTTGAACCGCGAGATTAAATGCAAATTCTTCCCATTCCTGTATACATACCGGGGATGAGAACGAATAATTCTTAAGCCTCAGATTGAACTTTCAGAAAATGGTACTCTTTTCTAGTTACAAGTTCCGAGAAACAACTCAGCTTGAACGTTCGTAAATCAAGTCATCCATTTTGGTGTAAAACAATGTCCCTAACATCCAAAAAATGTAACAGCTAAAAATATTCATTGTGTGCTTTATAAATAAACTATTTAAACTATTGGCAATGAAATCATTGTCAAACTCTCGAGACATCGTATTTTTGTTGAATTTCGCCGAATATGCTTATAAATGTAGTCCTTTGTTAAAGATCAGAATCCGTAATTCAAGAATTAATAACACCACACGACTTAGCTCCTCTCCAACATATATACATCATTATAAACAGGGCAACGTGCACATTCATTGCCGTTTCTGGTGACATCAAAGCTCGTATTTACCCGCTAGATTCCCAGACACATTATTTAACACCCCTCGCACGGTCGTGCGAAAGCCCAAGGAGGGTGTATCGCGTTTCTCCTGCGATGAACATACACGCAACCCTTGAAATCTCAGCTAACCAGAGAATAATGTTTATCGAATTTCTTGAAACTGTACACCATCGTGCAAACAGAGTTGTTCAATATTTATGAATAATATGTCTCGGCTTAAGGTAAAACAGCTCTATGAATACCAGCAATCTTATATTCTTCATGCGCGACGCATGTTCGCCATATTATTATCGTGAACCACAATCGTCTCTTTCTCTTAATGGCGTCTTCAAGTTTCTCGGATTCTTTCTTTCGTATATATAACTTTGCGGGAGGGTAGAAACACGGAAATACTGGAATTGCATCCTCAAGTAGAAAGACGCATTCATCAGTATAACCCTTATAGGGATATGTATGTATAATACGTGTATAGCAACGTGACAATTTTCAAAGTTTTTAAAGAACATGTCTCGAGAATACTGTATTACTTCCACTTTCGCTGTTCCCGGTGTACGATAATCTTTCGTCGGGAATCTTCCAGCACGTTCTGTATTATGTCTCTCGTCTGTTCTTCCTTTTTACCGAATATGATAGTTCCCGGGGATGTCATTACACACACCACGTGTACTTCAGTGATAATGTAACTCCTCGATCCTCGATGAACTAACGCTGATTACGAATAATACAATCGCTATATCTCTACTGTTCTACATGAACTGTATATATATGCGGCAATTCTCTGTTATGACTATACCCTATACCTCGCGAAATGTATGACTATAGATAGCGTGCTCTCTGGGTTCTTTCAACGATGACTGATTAAATTTAATTACGGGTAGGTGGACCCGGCTACATAATGGAAGAGAAATGAAAGAGGACGAGGAGGGTTGAAGCCAGAACACACCGCGGCTCGGTAGTAACAGCCGGCGGTGTGTGAAAAATGTATCAGACACAGAGGGCGCTCACGAGATCCCCCTCAACCTCCTCAATCGATTTATCGAAGCCTCCCCTCTTCCCCAGAGGGGGGGGGGGTCTAATATGTATAACTTGGCGGGTGGTGCAGTGATATGCTAACGAACCGCCCGAATTTTATTGGCCTTGGATCCGAGCCACGCGATAATTGTGGATACATACATCACACGAAGCAAAAGAGCATATAGGGTTAGGTGATATATGCATAGTCCCTCGAGAAATGAGAATTCGAAAGGAAGAATGACGATACAGAGCGGTTTTTTTTGTTTTTATTTTTGCAGAATTCTGGAAAAATTACACGCAGTATTCGGAGAGGGTGGAGGATAGGGGTTGAGAGTAGTCCTGTAGAAGAGAGAAAGCGAGAGAGAGAGAGAGCCGTATCCCTCGCGTATATCAGCTTGGTTAGTTCCTGATGGTTTATTCAACACGAAGCAACGCGAGCCATTCCTGAAATAGCGCTCGGCGCGCGTGCTTACCCTCGAAAATTCAAAGGATCTCTCTCGGCTCCTTCTCTCCTTTTCGAACACAAAACTCCCCCCCCCCCCCCCCCCCCCGAGTAACGGCAGAGTCCGTTGTACACCATGCATTCACAATTCGACGGCCTCGTTAATGTCATCCTCGCTATACCTTTTTCGCCGCGATCTTATTACCGTTACTTTCCGTATCACCGTAGAGCAGCCTCCTCCTCCTCCTCCTCCTCCTCCTCATCCTCCTCCTTCTCATCCTCCTCCTCCTCCTCCCTCTGTCGCCGAACGCACTCGCTTTTGCTAATCACGTATATACGACCCCTTTTGTTTTCTCGTCCTTGTCACGTCTCTGTTTCTCTTTACTCGTCGAAAAAATTCTTTATCCCTTGATTCCTTGGAAGTCTAGCATAGATGGAGAATCTTCGAAAAAAAAAAAATTCAACAATGAATCTTCGTCGGAATTTTATAGATAAAAGTTAATTTATTTCAGTATATTCATTAATGGTCAACCTTTTTTCGAGAAAATTTTTTGCGTAACTTTCGAATCGATTTAAAAAAAAAGGAAGAAACGTTTTTGATAAGATCACGCACGGATAATACCATTCGCACGGGAGGTTATCGCGATATTCAAATTTTATGGGAGTGTGTATGTGCGATGTGTTATGTATTATATGTATTGTAACGGCTTGTCCCGGCTTGTCCCAAACGATTGTTTGAACTAAAGGCGTAAAATTTCGGGCGAATATTCTAGGGATCTACACACTCTTAGTTCCACGGGACGTGTTCATCTGAAACGTCGAAACGATCGTCACTGCAATGTACCAAACCCCTAGCAAGCTTGTGCCTGTTTTTGTGGCACGAGCCCCTGTATATTCTGCTCGTATTCTATCCTCGGGAACGTTCATACCGTCCATTATTACGGTGGTCCACTTTTGACTTTTGTTTTTCGTTTTTTATTTGACTTAGCACCCGCAAAAATGATATTCTCGTCACCATATCTTGTAACTCTTCGATCCGTCATAGTTTTCCAATGAAAATGGTTCATCGTTGCCGTGTAGAGAATACATTTACTTGTGAATTGTAATTTCTTTTCTTACTTCTCTCCCATAAATCACTTTCTCATTTGATCTCAGGAGGTTATACCTACATACTATAAATGTATAGCTTATACTTTTGAGCCAAGAGCCTCGTACCCGCGATTCTAACTATCGCTACCGCATCGTTGAGAAAGCCATTTTGGGATTCGCAAACATCTCGAAGGAGACGTACATTGGCACTATATGCTCAAGTGCTTTCTCACTCGGTCGCGTGGAACTTGGTGTCGTTCCAGGAAAAAAATCTTCCGGCAATAGAATCCATTGTTCGATGGATAACATATTACACGCGAATTCTTTCTGACCCGTAAGACGTACGACTGGCCAACGCCATAATTTTCGCTACCGGGTGTATAACGATCGTCGGTACCGTCTTATCCATCCTTCCCCAGACCTTGCAACCGCTGTACCATGTATACTTGTATACGTATATATATATATGTATATGCTCGAACGCTTCTTTTAAGAGCCATGCGGAGAAACGGAGAAATATGAAAAGCGTCTGGACGGAAAGTTCGCCAGTATATCATATATCAAACTCAATCACCTTTTGCAGCGGTGTCGGTATCGTTATCGTCTTTAGAGAAAGAAGCGTATACGGAAAACATGGCGTGTAACATATTCATAGCCTTGTCAAAAAAAAGATTTCCTTTTACTTTATTATGGAACGATACATACGGCACATCAGTAAGAAAAATTTTGAAACACTTTTTTCAATGCACATTCCTAATTTTTACGTTTATTTTTTTCTTCACTTCGCGGGTTCTGGAATTGAAAAAAAAAAAGATTTTCGTAAACAATTTTTCAGCGAGCTATATTCCGTGCACGCGAGTATACCCTATAATTTCCTTTGTGTATACACAAGCTTTTAGAACAGCGCAATCTTCGGTGGCTTTGGATTTCTGCGCCTTGATGGAAATATAAATAAGATGGTAGCAACTATAGTTGCGCACCCTATCCACCATCTCTCGGCTATATATTTTCTTTATGGATATATATGATGCCGCACGGTTAGACTCAACAATGCCGGACATTATTCACACCTGATGAAAGTTCGCGAGCGTTTCGCCGTTGCATTATCGTTATATATATATATATTATTCGCTTGCTGGGGAAGAATAGTCCACAGTTTGCGTGCTCTCGAGTTGGCTTCTGTAAGCTCGATGAAATTTTCTAGTCAGAGCATACAATTATGAGCACCATCCGCGCTTATATAGCGCACGAGACGACACTATATTACGCGCTATCTTTATTGCCGAGACGACTGAGTGATAAAAATGAGATATGCTTATACGTTACGTAGACAACGCTATGGTACAACTTATATATATACGTATATATGTATTCGAATATACATGTCATCCCGTAAATCTTTATATGAGATGAGAAAGCATTTACGGGATAGATAGCTACGACATGAGAGTCGAATATTCGCCTCATCAAAGTATTTTTTTTTTTTTTTTCACAAGAATAATCACTCTCGGTTTCAAAGGAACAGAGTCGCGGGTCGAGCATAAAAACTAATTTCACCACTACTCCTCTCATCCTTCACCGCATTCACCCTTGGCTGATGCTCTGCTGCTGCTGTATCAGTGAAGCCACGAAAAAGCAAATTTCACCAGCTAGTTCGGTGTATTAAGAAGACCGTGAGGATACATGAAAGCGACGAGTCAACCTGTCACGTTTCCTCATGTTTTTTCTCAATTTTATTATTTTTACATTCACGGTAACATCAAAAGCACAAGCGCACTTTTTCATTCCAGCAAGAGCACCGGAGTGCGCGTATGAGTTGTGTTCATACGCTTGCGATCGCGTTTCGCACCAAATCCCGCCCGAGTCTCGTGTGTGGCTATTTGTGTTTCGCTTATCATCACAGCTTCACGCAGGGGTTGTCGGGGACACTTTGCGTATACGAAGGATATCTCGGTTTCGTATACGAGGTATGAAAATTTGAAAAATATTCACGAAAATATATGTTGACACACCGTGAATGTATCAGAAAATTTGTTTTTAGCCTCGAATTCAGCGGTTTTTCGTATAAATATTGATGTGCAATATTACATTAACATATATACATGCGTTTGACACCGATATACTTGTCGTCTATTGCTAAACGAACCGATGATATTAAGTGCACAAGGGTAAAGAGTGCCAGAGTTACCTTATTGTCAGTTTGTACCGCAGGACACCCCTATATATAGGTATTCTGCAGCACATTTATGCGAAAGATGAGTAGCCGATATAATCTGGAATCGGTAAAACGTGTGAAACGTGAGTCGAGACGACGTCTCACGTCACACACGATGTATACAATTTTCCCATGAAAATATATCGATATAACGTCTCGTAAAAATAAATATACAAAAGCCTCCTGGAAGAGTCTGCGAACTAGTCCTTGTGTCCCGATTTTTTCCATGTGCTTTACACCATGAAACATAAATATAAAAATGGCTCAAAATCTAAAAGGCCGTACCGAGAGTATACGAGCACATTAAGCACGTTGACTTAACGGCCTTATATTCCGGCCTGAGACCATCGATACGTTCTCTCTACGTTAGAAAAAATATATAATTTATCCTTATATATGGGAACAATAAAATTCGGCCCTCGCTCGCTTTCTTTTTTTTCAATAGATAACGCCAGACTCACTGACTGTTCCCCACAATATATCCTGTGGTGTATTTCCTCGAGTAGAGTCCGAGGAAAGTATATATTGTGAGAGAGTAAAATTGAGAGTACCGCGTGTATGCATCGAGGGGGATACCGTGCCACAGATATACAGGAGAGAACGAGGCGGGAGAGTAGAGATTGGGAAGCGCGCGAGTTGGCTATACGTTATGTGCAGGACGTTTTCCTCGTGAGACATTGTATGCGGCTGTGTATATATGCGGGGGCGCGTATCTTACGATAATGGGATTCAGCCCAGAGGGCGCTTCAGGAGACAATGTCTCCTCCACAAACACGCAAAAAAATAGAAAGAAAAAGAGCGAAATAAAGAGATGGGTGGAAAGAGAGGGGGAGGGAGAGAGAGAGAGAGAGAGAGAGAGAGAGAGAGAGAGAGAGAGAGGGGGATACAGAGAAGTAAGGAATAAGAGAGCCATGAGAAATGTGTGTGTGTGTATATGTGTGTGTTTTCAGAATCGAGGGAATACACTTTTTTCTGTGTGTAGAAAGACACTACCGTTTCGTGGCCTCTTGCCATTTGCCGAGCTAAAATAACGAGGAACAACATAAATTCACGAAGATACCGAACTTATACGACGTGTTTATCCGGCAGCGTGCCCGCACCGAGTAAATTCTCACCGGAACTTTAGTCATACAGTATTGCGGTATAGCTATGTATGTAATGTAGTTGGCCAGAAAGTCATAGCTGGACATAACCGTAGTAGGGTTCTATAGGCATCTGCGAAACGATCGAATCCACGCTTTTACGTATACGTATATATCATACATGTTACGTGCAGTACTTTTGGGTGATATCTGTTATAGGCACTCATATATATATATATATATATATATATATATACGTAAGGTTTCGTACGCGTACACATATATTAGCGCGGGATTTTAATGACCACCGCATGTCCAAGTGCGTCGGTTGGATTTGATGACGGATAACCCAAGCGGGCGTGGCTACACATCAAAAAGATCATTCATCGCGTTCCGCGCGTATAAACTAATGGAGAACTTCGCATTTACCTAATATACGCATCAACATCGAGCGTAATAATCCGTTGTAATGACGTTGAAGCGCGCGTGTGTGACGTTATGAAATGACGATAAAAATTCATTCGCCATCGAAATCGAGTGATGGACGTACTTTTATTCGAATTAATCGATCACTCGGCAATTTATCCGCGGTGGAGCCAATTTTCTTCGACTCTCTGGGTATCTCGATGCAAAGTTTTTTTTTTTTTCAACTTTTAAGCCAGCATCGCGAAAGAAAACGAGGAAATTTTTTGGCCCCGACTAACGAGTTTCCGCGTGTAACTTAGCTCGATTGCGAAAAAGCGAGAGAAAACCACGTACAATCGCGAGAGATGTATGAGAAGGGAGGTTTCCCAACCTCTATTTCCTCGGTTCTCTCTCTCTCTCTCTCTCTCTCTCTCTCTCCCATACGCGCGCACACATACACACAAACACTTCTTCGCTGCCGTATCTTCGTAGCTCCCGACGAATTAACAGATTTCGCACGTTAAAAGTGAACGTGACTTAGGTACGGAAAGAGCGAGGCTGAAGGTACATATATATCACCTAAAACACCTCCTGTTGACCACTCTATATATACATTAAATGTACATATATATATAAAGGTCTTTCCGGTAACTTAAGATCTTCCATTGTTCTGCAAAAAAAATTTTAAATAAAGAAAATTCAAGTTTTTAAATTTGAGTTTACGATAGAATCCATATCTTTCAAAATCATTATCTGGACAACGATATCTTAGCGGGCTCAAATCAGATTTTACCTTTCAAAAAAAATGAAAAATCTCGTTATGTCATGCTATTATATCAGCAAAAATTTAATTAACACGTCGAGCCCTTGGTGGGTTACGCGATATCACTCGCAGTCATCCGCTGAATACTTTTCACGAGTGTGAGAGAAGTTTATGGTGTCATTTGGCACGATAGCCCATACACCTGTGGAGGGACACGCAGGTGTCATGCTGGGCTTTATTAGTTTAGTCTATAAGCGGGATAAAGTGCTACCGGCACACGCCTCCCCGAGTACCCTCATCAACGATCACTGAGACAGAAATTCCGGGAAGCTACGAGATCTCTTGTGTAATTGCACTCGTCAAACTCGAATGTACACATGTGCCGCTGCTCCTGGATGTACATATATATATATATATATATATATACATGACTTCATCACCGTTTTGCCCATGCTCTCGGCTTTATATATACGCAGGGATATAACGTTTAGGCTTCGTTTGACTTTGTAATTTGTCGTATTATAGCGTAGCTTCGTTCGGGTTGTTCCCCCCTCCTCCCCCCGTACTCATTTGTGTATATCGCGATACATACACAGGGAGTGTGTAAAAGCGAGACTTGCGCGAGAGTTTCCAGCATTTAATTAAAATTATCTACCCGCACATGTGGGGTTGGCGCCAGATGCTGCACTCGCTCTTCCTCTCCCTGACTATGTTTGTGCGAATCCCCTTTGTGGCGTTTTCGCGAATAGATATTACTTTTTTTTTTCTCCGGCAAACTCTTAATTGTGAAAAATTAACCCTTGTCTGCGAACACATCAGTACTGGTTTATCCCCCCCCCCCCTCTCCGCCCCAATTTTTGGTCACAGATGACTAGTTGCAAATAAATCATGTGCACCCTGACAAAAACAATAGTCTGGGGGGGGGGTCTACTTTAACCGTGTCAAGTAAAAAATATCTAATTTGAGAGTCATTATGCTTGATTCTTTTTTCATGGCTGTACGTGTACTCACTTATGGTAGTAGAGATAGAATATAAAGATATTTTGGTGAAAAAAAAATTATTTTTCGATCCCTGATTAAAGGAAATCTCGAGGCCTGTCTCCATGGTTTCACAGCCTCCGGGAACACATTGTTTCTCACCAAATGAAAAAAAGTTTCGCGCTTCTCGCTAAATTCAATCCCAAAATTGGTTTTCATGCGGAGGGGGGACAAGGGATCCCGTTTTCTCGATGCGACACATTTCGGTGATACAGAAATATTTTTCTGCATGAAAAATTATTGCTGCTCATACGTTTGGTTAGGAGACTATTGGTTTTACAGCTTGATTTAGATGACAATTAATGGATAATGAAGCGAGTATTGGATGGCTAATAGCTCCGAATGCATTGAAGTGAGACATCCTTTTCGTTGTAACGGGAACTTGAATGAAGTCATGAACTCAATAAAATGGCTAAACGAGACTGAAAATATCTAATATAGCCATCGTCATTGATATTACCGGTATTAAAATACATTTTCTTTTCGGCCATTTCTCGTATACGTCACGACCTCTCCAACATTTTTCTTACAACACGAGTCACGTAGCCCATTAATAAACCCGTAACGCAACCATTTATTATTGCAAAACTTCATAAAGTCTCAGGTCTTTTCTTATCAGAAAAATATTTTATACCCGCACCGCTGCTCCTCGACCCCGGCGATACCCCGTGTGAGCTACACACTTTCATCTCTCTCTCTCTCTCTTTCTTTCCTTAGCCCAGTTACAATTTCATTTTTATTCGCAATACGTGAGCGGATTCGGCAAGCTTTTAAATTGCCAAGAATACCCACCTTTACAGCCCTCTTTCTCGTATATGGTTATATTGATTCTCACCCGCAGAAAATTCGAGGAGAGGTCTCTCTCTCTCTCTCTCTTTCTCTCTCTCTCGCGCTCTCTCTCTCTCTCTCTCTCTCTCTCTCTCTCTCCTTCCTCGACGTTTTTTCTCATTAACTTCTGGGATAGTTTTTTTTTCACAACTACGATTTCATAGACGATAATATATTCATTTTTATTTGCAAAGTATATCGTTTTCTTGGTAAGAAAACTAGAGAATGGCCGAACGGGTGATGGGAAATTTCGATTGACGAGAGGCAAAGAGAGAGAGAGAGAGAGAGAGAGAGGAAGCAATCGAACGAAAAATATATAGAAGCGCTGAATACGGCGCCGCAAAGACTCCGGGCATCATTCCAGCGAACATACGTTACGCTACAATTTTGACCGTTAGTGGCAAAAATCATTGCGCTACGCTTTTTGCCTCGGCTTTGACTTAGTGTCTACAACCCCGATTAACGTACCCGTCTTTTAGATATCGGGGGCTATCCTTTACCCCGTCAATTTTAATGTTCAGTCATTGGTACTGGCGACACGTCGTAAAAAGAGACTTTTTCATTCTGGAAATTCTTGCCAACGCGGTGTCGAATATCCACTCTCGAGACATGGGGAATGCTCATTATGAGGCTCAGCATGTGTACAAAAAGTATTCTCAGACAATAGGGACGATGTATGAGTGTTAAAAACGAGCGCCTAACAACAATGAGATTTTTTTTTTTCACGGAAATACGACAAAAGACAAAAGTAGGAGCTGTCGAATACTCGAGCGTGTCTCACGTAGCTCGCGATTCAAGCGAGCTCCGACGAACGCTCGTTTATCCTGAAAAATTCTCCTCGTCATATTTTTCCTACGAATACACAATTTTTCGCGCTGTAACTTTGGTAATTTGGAAGAAATTTTATTTTTTATTTTTTTAATCAACTCCATTTCAACCAGTACGCGCCTGTCAGACAGAGATGATTTTAGCGCGGATATAGCGGCACTCTCTGTTACATGCCACTCTCTGCACACGCCACTCGGCAGTGCAGCGTTGAACAGCTCGGCGTGGGGTTTCCTATATATACTTATCCTGAAGCTCGTTTATATGCCATTGACGTGTACGTCGTTCAAAATTGCCTCGCGAACGATATCCTCGATATCAGGCTCGTCGTTTAATCTGGAAAATGGGAAAATTATGTCGCAAAAAAAAACATAAAAAAGAAAATAGTGTCGTATCTAAACGTATGCAGGGATTAACGTCGGTAGGTGTAAATTTTTTGGACACTTCGTCGATACTCAGATTGGGCCAAGTTAATATCGAGGAGTCGATCGAAAATTGGCATAGATATCAAATGTTTTTTTTTTTATCTCTTTTAAACATTTTTCCTGCTTTTAACACGTGACAAGCATAGTGAGTCTTTTGGCGGGGGTCTTGAAATAATTTTAAACGAGAACCGTACGTCTGCCGCCATCTTACGTTGCGTGACTGTACTCCGGAGTTTCTCGAGATCTTCGCGAAAGACGGTTCCGGAAGGATGGTAAGCTTACTGTGCAAGCACGATTCCGTAAAGGGAGTGCCGGGAGATAGTGGAAAGTTACGAGTAATCGTTGTTTTGAATAATAACATTTTGGAGACAATCAATTACGAGAATTTTTTTTCTCGTCAAAAAATTGCAAAAAAACTAACTTAAAATATCGTTGATGATCGAGCCTTATGATCGAGCTGTCCCTTATGATCGAGATGACCCTTACGATCGAGCTCGAAGTCGTCGGGAAGAAGTAAAAAAAAAAACAACGAAGTTTCATCGAACTTGGATTAAATGCGAATCACGGCATTTGAAAATCTCCCGGAACACGAAAACCCCATATTTCTTATTATTATAACTGCATTTATAAATTCCACCTCGGAGCCCTAGCTCTCTCTCTCTCTCTCTCTCTCTCTCTCTCTTGCTCTCTGGTTTCGCGTACCCGGGGGTCTCTAACTCTTCCAACTTTTCCTTTATCACGAGCTCGCTATCTCCCGTATTACTCCCTTACCTCGCTTACATCGCTTCTTCGAGTACAATTTCCACTATCATTCTAATATCCCGCTCGCAAAGTTCTATCTTCCCTCTCTCACTCACTCTCTCTCGCTCTCTCTCTATCTGCCAAGTTTCCATCGAGAATTTCCACCTCCGATCTACTTATGTAATTTCTTTGCCCCGTGAAAGTCGCTTACGAGTTTTTGCGTAAAGTGCTCCAGCTCCTTTGCCTCAAAAGGAATGAAGTAGAGCGTCAAGAAAATATGGAACGAGTCATATTCGCGCCACAAAGACTTTTTCATTTGCACCCACCCACCATCCTTGTTCGACCTGCGCGAATACAAGAAAATAAAATGAAAATACGAAATTATCGATAATTCTCGCGCTACATACTCTGTAATTTCTTCGTAGTACTTTTCTCCTTTGCAAAAAGTTATTTCGAATAACGATAAATACGTTTTTATTATTTATATTCGACGGAGAAACGCTATTATATGACGCTCGCCCCCGTAATGTCATATGAACGAATTACGAAAGTCCATCGAACGATTCTCGGTTTTTTTTTTTTTGTTGCTCGGATCGATTTACCACGATGTATGGTCGAAAATCCGCGCCCGCGAGACGCCTATGTACACAGACGGCGGGAGCCGCAATCGTCGAAACGTCGAGTAGACCGATCGTAAAAAAGCTTTAGAAAGCAAAGCTAGACAGGAAAAGACACCAGTTACTTCTTTATGTTCATGTGAATAAGTTCGAGAAAATCGCGCGAGGCCACATTCCTCTATATATATCCCGCGTGTGGCTTTTTTATTGCAACGAGAAGCTAGCCAAAAACAAATCCATTCAGCGATGAAACGCCTCTCGAAGTTTCGCGAGACGAACGTTCGTGCGAGCTTCTAGCTACACCTTTTACCATGCACTTTGCAATCCCGACGCACTTGCGACCCTCGAGAGCTTCGCTATAGAATATTTTATGAACGTTATACACATATGTATACTCCCATACTCATCTATCTAGGTGATGTATATATATATATATATGAGTCGAGGAACGAACAAAAGACCCGAACAGCAATTTCTTCGTGTCTCAACTTCCGGAATCTCGGTTCTTATTATCTTTGAACGACCCGCGAGTGAATGGACGCGCGAAGATAAAATTGGTGAGAGGAGAGAAAACGTTTTGCGAATCGGCAAAAGTGTTCTGCTCTATAGCACAAAAAAAAACCACGCGAAAGTGTCACCCGAACGCTAGCACCTCGGCCATTCCCTGAAATCTTCTTCTCGATCGTTGACCAATGGAAGAGATCATTTCGGAACACGTCTCAAGGCAATCAATGTATCGGAAGATTCTCCTGAGCTCCTTCCGCTAAATTGACAGCCCGGGAAAAAGTCTTTCAAAACTACGCAGTTTTTTTCAATCAAATTAGATCTAAGTAAATCAAAGTTCTGGAAAAACGAAAAACATAGATCTACCCAAATCTCCATATAGAATGGTAGATTTACCATTACAGTCGATGTAACGTCATGTACGAACTCTTTTGCTTAATAGATCTCGGTTTATCTACTTAAATCTCCGTAGATTTATTTGGATTTGAGTCGATTTAAGAGGGATGTACATGTAGATGTAATTGAGATCTAGGTAAATCTACGATTTTCCAAAATTCAGGTCTATGTAGATCTAAAAAAAAAAAAACTACGAAGATCTAAATTTCATCATCGAATATCTAAACGATTTTTACCCTGGGACACTAACCCGTATAAAAACGATTACCCACTTCCGTCTAAGCACCGTATACGTGTACAGCCCTCTGTTATGATTATTCGACGTTTCCGTATATTTTTCAATACACCGTCATACAAAGTTTTTTTCCCCCCTTAACGAACCTAAAAGAGGCAAATATATGAGTCCAGAGCGTGAATAGTAGCTGGGTTAAAGGAACAAGTTCCACAAGCATATTATCAAGTATCTACAGTCATATTTCGCCAGGGGATGCGACACGCGGTAGTTGGGGAAATTACTAAAGTACTTCGATCAAAGAAAAAAAAAACAACAACAACAACAACAAATTATCAACAACAAATCGGGCAAATATGAGCCGAGTCGTAAAGAGCCCGTGGCGTAAATGAGCCAGGGTTGGATAACGAGAGCTGCGGTGCACTCGCGGCACGAGGAAGGATATATACGCGAGATGAGCTTTGCAAGAGAGATCCAACCAATGTCTCTTGCCGCTCGGAGGTTTATGAATTGCGCTAATTAGAGAGTTATCCCTCCTTTCCAAGGATAGAGATGAAAACATGCAGCTAGAGCACGAGCTCTCAGCGAACTCTGGCGAGAAACTTGCCTCACTAATGTGAAATCTTTTGGGACGACTTGGCTGTGGGTAAGTATCATCCCGCGCAGCATCCGACATCGCCGACGGGATAAACCTTGGTTTGGTCATAATATCATAGGGTCGTATACGTTCCCTTCATATATATATATGGGGCATTTCACGTCAAACCACGGGGTCATTGGCCTGACCCCCTGGGATTCTGACGACTAATGGATTTTTATAGTTTGTTTCGATAAAAAATGATACCTCTAATTTTTCAAAAATTTTCCGCCATTTTTTAAGGGTGTGGTGACCTCAAAAAATATCCTTGACATGAAGATGGACATTTTTACAAACGTTGAAACTTTTTTGTAAAATCAGGGACTCGAAAACACATTTTTTTGTTATATGGCTTGAAAACGGGATGAGAATGCTAAATATTTTTTTCTTTTTGAATTTAGGTTTAAAAAAAAAAATCTTGGAATTTATTTGTAACGATGTTTTGTTGTCGCAAAAAATAAAATAAAAAGAAACTTCGTCGTGGTAAAATTCAATTTTTCATTTGGTTTAAGAGTAAAACGAAGAAAACGATGCTGGATTCGAAAAAAAAAAAAAAAATACAGAATCAAGCATCGTTTTCTTCGTTTCACTCTTCAATCAAAAAGAAAATCGAATTTTATTTATGACGACAAGAAACCATCATTAAAAATAAATTCCAAGAAATATTGAATTGTTTTAAACGAAAATTAAAAATAAAAAACATTTAGCATTCTCATCCCATTTTCGAACCATGACAAAAAAATGTGTTTTCGAGTCCTCGATTTTACAAAATAGTTTCATAAATTTTAAAAATGTCCATCTTCGTGTCAAAGATATTTAAAGTTGCCACACCCTTCCAAAATTACAGGAAAATTTTGAAAAATTGGAGGTATCGTTTTTGACCGAAACAAATGAAAAAATCCATTGGTTATCAGTTATCAGAATCCCAGGGGGCCAGGCCGATGACCCCGTGGATTAACGTGGAATGCCCCATATATATATATATATATATATGTGTGTGTGTGTGTGTGTGTGTGTGTGTGTGTGTGTGTGTGTGTGTGTGTGTGTGTGTGTGTGTGTGTGTGTGTGTGTGTGTGTGTGTGTGTGTGTGTGTGTGTGTGTGTGTTATATAAGTGAGGCATTTCGTTTGGCGTTACTTATGAGCCAAAAAAATTAATTGAAATTGCCCAGCAATTCTTTGATCCTGATAATCAACGTTTTCGATAAAATTATCCCCTCAAAAACATTTTTAGACGGTGATGGAAGAAGACAGGGCATAGCGAATGTGATTGCAGATCTCGTAATTGCGCCCAATAAAATTTGCCTAACCATGATTTTCCGGCAAAACCGAAGTTAATCACCAGAACTCACGTGATCGGTGTACCATAATACGAAAAATCACTTGACAATGAAATACGTGCACGAATCCCCCTCCTCGCGTATTACGTTCGTGCTCCATCTGAAATTTGGAATTTAATTCTCTCGTTAGCGAACTCCAATCGGCTTCTCTCTAATTTACTAATTGGATCCGATGGGTTCTGATATTCTCGCGTCATCAGTAAGCCGTAATTGTTGATCGCTCGCAAATTTCGATGACCATCGAGTCTCGATGTGTTCGGGCACATGTGGTAATACAAATATATATATATATATATATATATATATATATATAAAGATCCTCGTCGGTGATTAGCGAGACAATTTTATATCGGAGTGAGCGTTAATTGATGAGTATATCAAGGCAGCATTTGGGGCAAAGGACATTGGTATAAATTGTTTGACGCGCATTTGGCACGAACGATGCTACGAATTCCGGTGGAAATTTATTCTCAATCGCCGCATGAACCTTCATATATTATGTAAATATTCAAGTATTCGCCGAGGACCGTTTGCCGCATGCGATCGATCCTTTGATCCAGAAGAATAAAGGATTTGACACTTTTGTGGAATCAATGCAGCACGTGATGTCATTGTCACCCTCACAGCCACGTACTTATCTTGTGACTGCGTTAGGATTGAAATTTGATAAAACAGGATCAGCCACTTCGCTCTCAATAGAAGAAAAAAAATTTTTTAACTAAATTTCCTCGACGCGGAACGCTCTAGACACTTATTTTTCGAAAAACAATTGTAAACAAGGAGTATTTCGTGTCAAGTGAAAGAATTTATGGCTAGGGATCGACGATCTTTACGCTCTTCAAGAATGTATCCCTTTTGTACCATGTAAATAAATTCATATGAGTATTTATCTCAATTAAAATTCATAACGTTGACTTTTTTTTTTACCTTTTCACCGAAATAATTAAATCAATCGATAAATAATAAATTTGGATCAAGTAAATATCGGCCACATTGAATGGTTTATGGCGAGGACCCGGCGTTTTCATAGTCTTATTCAGAGTCCTTTACTTTGATGAAGAAAAAAAATTCGCACAATTACAAGAAAAAAGTGGGGAGAAAGACAAAATTTCCTTATTTTCGTAATATTTATAATTCGTAACTGGTTTTCGGTGGAAATTTGATAAAAATGGTGTAGTCACTTTGCTCTCGACAAAAAATAAAGTTCCCTTGACGGGGAATACTCTGTACGGTTATTTTTTTTGAAAAATAATTGTAAATACTTAGTACTTCACGGTTTTATGGCTACGGGTCGATGATTTTGACGCTTTTCCAGAATTTACCGTTGTTTTTTTTGCATCCTCATCGAGGAATAAGCTTTGTTTCAGAGAAATAAATAAATAAATTTCGAGTTTTTGATGCCAAGGAATGTGTAAAAGCATCGAGAAAACACTTTAAAAGAAAAAGGTGTGCGTATGTCTATGCAGACAAGCTGTCGAAAAAATAAAATTGCAATATCTCCTGAACTGCTTGAGCTATCACGCTGAAACATACTACTAAACACACGGAATCCCTCTTGTATGCTGAAATTTTCAAAAAAAAAAAGTTTAAGCGGTTATCCGAATTCAGATGATTTAGAATTTTTTCCAAAAATATTCCGTGATCAATCTAACGTTAGTAAATTCAAGGATGTTCGCCCCCCCCCCCCCCCCCTAACGTTTGGCGAGAATTGCTAAGAAAGTTGAGGTTTCAGAAGATTTTGAAATTTTCGAGAAACGTCTTTGTTTGCTTTAACTTCCGTCAATTTCCGGTTATTGAGCGAAAACTTGTGGGGGCTTCACATTTCATAAAATTTTGAAACTTTCGAAAAATTTCTGTGATCGCTCATAACGTTCGTAAATTTAAGGATTATTCAGCCAAAAAATCGATAAATACACTATGGGACAAGGATCTTTGATTTCGAATTTAGCAAGAATCCCTTGAGGGATTCAGATTTCATGAAATTTCGAAATTGTCGAAAAATATCTGTGATCGCTCTGACTGTCGCAAATTTGTGGATATGCAACCCAAAAAATCTTGCGCACGGCTTCCTGTATCATTGCACAAAGGTTTCTCCATGAGGAAGCCAAAATTACGAAAGCCATCGCCACATTTGCGAAACTACGAAAAACCATGTATCTTGTCATATATAATAGAGTCAACTACTTTTGAATGAGGAAGCAATGTGCAAGTTTCCAATTTTCGCGCTTTTTTTCCGCACTTCCTGTAAGTATTATTGGATCCCAATTATAATTCGCACCGTTGACTTTTTCACCGACGATCTTTTAGCGAGCTACTGGCACGGATAAATACTCTAACTGTCAACTGACGCTCACGAGGGTATTAATTTATTCGTGCGAAAAAATTAAAATAATCCAACAACAACAACGACAACAAAAACAACAACGAAAAACCAATTTCCATGATTCGAAAGAAATTACAGCATCACGATAAACGCGTATACACGCGCTTATAGTACACGCGGTAGTGCATTTTATCATTGGTGCCGCAAATTCAGCATCACCAATTTATATGTTTCATGACAAGAGTTTCACGCGGTGAATCCTCTCTCGTGCGGCCATATGGCTATGCAATCATGACGCTCACGAAATGCCGCTGCTGCTTCTGCTGCTGCTGCCACAAAACACAACGGCTATGAACTTTATGGCACGAGCATATAAACGGCGAATCCGTCAATAAATCAGCGTGACAGTGTGACTGTAAATAAAACAGATGATAAATAACAGTTTTGCCGGCGATTGGACGCATCTCGCTCGTACACATCGGGGAGGGAGAAGATCGGCTCGGAAAACGCCCGTGATTAACCGGCGTGCAGTGTGAAATTCAAAATATCGTATGGTATATCAACGTACCTCGGGCCCAAAAGTCAAAGCCTGTATAAATCCATAGTTGACCACCGTATTCGTTTTCTCTGACACTCTTATCACCGAGTCAACACGTTTTTTTCCCCATGCATAATTTTTTCCATCAGACTTATGTCCTTGTTCCTGAACCCTTTTTTATTCGTTTGACATTATAAAAATTTTATGAATTGGAAATATTTTGATACGGAAACACTTTTTTCAAGACTTCAAAGTTTCGGATCATGCTGTCGATGTTTTTCAGGGAGAATAAATTGCGATTTGAAAATCACCGTTTTAGCATAGGTTTCAAAAAAAAATCAGCTCAATATAAGAGTTATTGTGAAAACCCTTCATTGCAAAGCTCACTCGAGTGGAATAAAAATTAAAGATACCCCAAAGGCTTCAATTACAAAAATCCTATTGTACTTTCCTGCTATCGACCAAAAATATTGAAATTTTCTTTTTAATACGAAAAAAAAAGTGGGCTATCAAAGCTGCCGGTATATCGCCAAGACTCCGTAAGGATCGAATCTCTCTAGGATGGACGATGATGACCGAAGATCTTATCGACTTTTAACACTCGTTATGATAACTTTCGAGTCACGCTCGGCATGTAATCCAACTAATCGGGTTTTTAAGAGCAAAGTTTTTGTAACTAGTCTACCGGCTGAATCGGCGTTAAAACAGCCGATTCGTAGTCCATGGCGTGGTATTACTGGAATAACGAGGGATTAGTTGAAACGATCACGTAGGCATCATACCGCAATCGCGTGGATTACGATAAAAGGTCTTTCGATGTAGACGAGGGTTTCTCGGCGAGGTTTTGCCCGTATCCGCGATCGGTAAAATCTTCTCGGTCATTGCCCCCCTCCCCCCTTCAGTATATAGTCCAATTGGGCGATTCCCCCAATCCGCATTGGCGCAAAGAGTGTTTTTTTTTGTTTGAAAATTCACTTGAATCTGCATTCTCGTTCTCTGCCCCCAAGATCAATTTAAAATCGATTTCTTGCCTTCTTTCATGAGAAGGTTTCACGAACCGATTTTTTGTTATAATTCTTCTTGAGATCGCGTAAAATTTATCTCGTTTCGAATTCGCGAAACTAGGATATTCGAATTAATGACTCGGGCGTGTCCGGTGAGATCGCGAAATCGTGAGAAAGAGCCACACGTAAGAAAACTAATTTGACTCGTCGCGGTAGCATAGTCGACCACGTGGCTATGGGCTGAGCATCGGGAGACCAGCCTAGGGAAAAGAGTGAAAGAGAGGGAGAAGGAGAGGGAGGGAGGGAGAGAGAGAGAGAGAGAGAGAGAGAGAGAGAGAGAGAGAGAGAGAATTGCACGTTTTCGAAGAGAAATTGGATCGCTTTATAGTCCAATTGCCACGCCTTTCCAATTACGGTGAGATATCTTCTAACGTTACGATCTATGCTCCAGTCGCTGTTTGTACCAACAATGATTTCGTTGAAATCAAATGAACGCTTCCAGCATTGCAACTTGTAAAATTTGGGTTATCATTGCTTGGAGCTATCTGGGGAAAAAACCCAGATGAATAACAAAAGCGAACGAAAGTTCTCACTCACTCACTCACTCTCTCTCTCTCTCTATCTCTATCTCTGAGCTGTCTGTGAACGAAATAATTATACTAACGATCCAACATATATATACTCAAACTTTATAACGCAATTAATCATTCCTTCTAATTGAATGGGAAAAATATAATGTGACCCGAGAAATTGCGAGCTTAAATTGCGAGCATACACACACACGCACACACACACTAGGGTGTGTCGAGAATAAACTTTTTTTTCTTCGTTCCTACCACTCAAAACTTTAGGTTTCGACATTAAAGAGGCCCTCGTTCAAGGAGGGCGCTGTAGCTTGAAGTTTAGAGGTCTCTCAACGAGGATTTAGGTTTCCCATCTAATTAACACTTAGAAAATATTGTTTTTCGTTCAAAATGATGAACCAAAAAATTGGCCATGTCTGTGTTTCTTGGCTTATTTGAATGCATGACTCATCCCCTAAACGATGATAGGTCGTTTTTCGACTGACCTTGTTCCAATTTTTTTTACGCCACTTTTCGACCACAATAGTCACTTTTTCAAGTTTACAAAGTCTCCAAGGTATGAATGAGTCCAAAATCAATTGCTACAAGTATTGATTGTTGATTCGAATATAAATAACCAATTCCAAAAATCGGTAAAACATAGAAAATTTCTCAAAATAAACATGGTTTTTTGAATAAAATTGAATTCCGTATTTCCGTATCTTCATTTTCATTCAAAAAACCATGTTTATTTTGAGAAATGCTGTAGGTTTTAACAATTTTTGGAACTGATTATTTATATTCGAATCAACAATTAATACTTGTAGCAATTAATTTGGGACTCGTTGATACCTTGGAGACTTCGTAAACTTGGAAAAGTGACTATTATGGTCGAAAAGTGACGTAAAAAAAAATTGGAACAAGGTGAGTCGAAAAACGACCTATCTTCGTTTAGGGGATTAGTAATGCTTTCAAATAAGCCAAGAAACACAGACATCGCCAATTTTTTGGTTGCCTGACATCATTTTGAACGAAAAACAATATTGTTTACGTGGTAATTAGATGGGAAACCTGAATCTTCGTTGAGCGACCTCTAAACTTCGAGCTACAGCGCCCTCCTTGAACGAGGACCTCTTTAATGTCAAAACCTAAAGTTTTGAGTGGTAGGAGCGAAGAAAAAAAAAAGTCCATTTTCGACACACCCTAACACACACACACACACACACACACACACACACACACATATTCGCGAATATAACAATCAGCCGGGCTTGGCATGTGACAAACGCGAAGCACAAAGCTCGTTGGCTCTTGCATATGTGTCGTTGAAAACTAGAGTATTCTGGTTATGTAGACAGGAGGATAGGGCCAATGCTGGACGATCTGTTCCGCCACTATCGCTTGTACGGATGACTTGCTCCAGACAAAAACCTATAACGTTCTGCCGCATGAATGATCATGGACATTGGCCCGATCCTGACAATCCTATCGGCTAGAAACTACAGGATCACGCACCTGTGTAACCGATAGCATATTCAATGGTTAACACATACGTTGTATAACGTGACCTCGATTAGGTCAAACCTCCGATTATCATCAAATACGTGTAAGCAGACATGTCAACAAAGAAAACTATACGGGGGGCAACGTTTTCAGCATTTTTTTTTCTTTTCATGCTAGATAAATTATTGTTTGAAAATTTGCAAGTACATTTATCTACGTATTTTGAGAATTCAGTCGAATATGACGAATAAGATGATTTACAAATATGGAAGACTGTCAGGGTTTTGTTTAAAAAAAAAAAAAAATCGATTTTCCAACGGGCCACACCTGAAATAGTTTAGGTAGGAAAAAAAGTTGTGTCAAAAGATGAGAATTTTAGATTGAGTGAAAGATCCGCCGCGTATGACTTTTCATTAAAAAATTTTTCTTTTTCGTTTCCTTTCTATCGAATTTATGATGAATAATTGCTGGTAAAAAATTTTTTGTTGCCCTCACAGCTGCCGGAGGATCATTTTGTGTTTTAAATAATATGGTCTTAGAATTTTGACTCTTCGGTTGATATTTAATAGAGACGTCCAACGAATTTTCTGATTATTATTCAATCAAAAAATACAAAAACATGAAACATTAGTCAAATTAATTTTTAAATTGAATTAATTTTTTTTATTCAGTGGCGTTTGGTGGCAATAGTGATATGCTGGCTCTTTCTTTTGACGAGTGGGATACTGCTCAAGATGAAATTTGTCAACATGCAAAAGGTACCATGCCTTTCATCTTCGTCTTTTGTGAATAATGAATTAAAATTTTGGGCGAAAGCAACTGCTCTTTCAGCAGTATCGTCAACTACTCTCAAACCCTGTAAAATTTCCATACATTTGTTTTAAGATGTCCCTGTTTTCCATGATTCCGGATTTGCGTCAAGAAAATAACAAGGCAAATTATGACGATTAAAGAAAAACAGTGATTTTCTAGTGTTGAAATCACTCGCATCTTTATCAACGACTGTCTCACAATCAGCCTGCTCGACTACAATTCGCATCTGGACTATCTGCATACCCTCTGGTTTTCCGATGGCATAAACCATTTTTGATTTAATTTCATTGTTGCAACAGTTTTGACAATTTGGCTACTGAACGGTAGTCAACTGCTTCGATCGGATGGGCATTCAGAATAAATCGAAGCAAATCAACTTCAGCTGCCAGGTTCATTTTTTTAACAGAAGTTTATTTAAGATTCTATTCAATTTTTTTATGAACGATATTTTTGAAAAATAGTGAAATAATACAGAGAAAATCCATTTGGGACCAAATTTAAACACGAATTAGAATGATAAAATTCTAAGAGCATTCCCATTTAGGACACAAGCTGATCTGGCAGCTGGGAGCGTAAAAAAAATTTTACCAGCAATTATTTATCGTAAATTCGATAAAAAGAGGAAAAAATGAAAAAAAAAACAAATGCGGCGGATCTTTCACTGGAACTAAAATTCTCATCTCTTGACATAAATTTATTTCTTACCTGAACTAACTATTTCAGGTGTGGCCCGTTGGAAAATCGAAACTTTTTTTTTTAAACACCCTTATGCAATGGCGAATATTTGGAGCTTGGACTTTTCGGACCCTTGGATTTTTATTAAAAAAAAATTTTTTTAATAAAAGCAAATAGTGAAAAGAAAAGCATAAAACGTAAAAAAAAATGTACGTTTTACGTGGCAATAACTTTGCTCTCGCTTGATTGATTGAGACTCAATTGGGTATCTATAGAGTTTTGGAAAAACTCTGAGTAGACTTGGATTGGTTCGGAAAACTTGACAGTTCCCTTCCTTTTTTCAACATCGCAGCTGTATTAATCAAGCAGAATGTTAAGGAAAAGAGAGAGAGAGAGAGAGAGAGAGAGAGTGTAGTGGAGACCGAGTGGAGTTCAAAATCTGTCGGGGAAGCAAAATTAGCAATGACTTCGGTGCACCGACTCGTTTTTTTTTTTGCCAAATATAAAAAAAAAAAAAAGATTGCACTTAAAAATTTCATTCATAACAAACGATGTACTCTTTATTTCACACACTACTCAACCTTAGATTCTTCCCTAAAACTTTGCAATTCCATCGGACAACATCCCAGAATATTCTTCCAAGAAATTTAACAAAAAAAATTATACACCCAAAGTCTTCATTCGTTGAGGAGGCTTACTTGAAATAAATAAATAAATAAGCCTCAATTCGAATGGATTCTATAAACTTCGAATAAATGGCTTTTTTTCTTTTGGATCATGGTCGGTGGATAAAAAAAAATTTCAATACTCAATACGAAACAAAAAAATTTCTCGGAATCGTCCAGCTGAATTTTGCCCGAAATTCCCGATTGGCTAATGAAATGTACCGGACAAAAACTTTTCGGGACGAGTGAATAAATTTTCCACGATAATTAAATATAATATGCACGTAGATAATACGAGCCATTTGAATAAACGTAAGAGTACTGCATACAGTACGAGAATGGTGAATCGGTAAATTTTCCAGGGCACCGGCTGTACGGATCATAACGAGGCCAACTACATTACAGATATTATGCAGTTTGCCTTCACGTGTGGATTCATACACACACGCGTAAATTTACACCTCGAGGGTTGCGATACATATAGGTATGAGTAGATCGAGTCAGACCATCCGCGTCGCGGTATGCCCCTTTGTCTCGACGCATTATTACAGGGAGAGAGAGAGAGAGAGAGAGAGAGAGAAAGAGAGAGAGAGAGAGAGAGGGCCACAGATGCGAGAGAACGTGAAAATACAACTTCTGCTGTTACACGCTGTCTGCGAGTATCTCGAGCTGCGCTAACATTATTTTCCTCATATCCAACATTGCTACCGTTTGCGTAATTGCACCATTTCACATGGAAACCAGTCTACCGATGAAACCAACAGAATCATCATTGGCATAGCTTCGAGGCACAGAAATAATTTGAAAACAAAAACAACGGAAAAAAAATTTGCTGGAACGTCCGAAAGAACTGCATGGCAATTAATCTACTTCTCTTTATGCATACGAGAAATAATAGAGAACTTTCATCACTTTCCCCGTTTAAATTATGTAAAAGATAATCATTTGAAAGCATCATTTGCATAAGTTTTTTTCAGTCACTAATGATTATTTAATTAATTATAGCAGCTTGAAAATTGAGATGCATTTCAAAAGTATATAGCGTGACAGTGACGTCACAACACCCCAGTGCAGCAGCGCCTATATCGGTAAAATTGAGAAGTTCGAGCAGCCAATCATTCCTAACCCA
The DNA here is from genome assembly GCA_963564615.1 of Rhorus exstirpatorius. NCBI lineage: Eukaryota > Metazoa > Arthropoda > Insecta > Hymenoptera > Ichneumonidae > Rhorus > Rhorus exstirpatorius. The sequence goes on from OY751313.1 coordinate 40,019,347, forward strand.
AAAAATTTTCATAATTCGTAAATATGTAGTCTGTAAATAGGGCTCAATCGTGACTGATGTATACCTCAACAATCGAATAAAGTGTACAAATATTGTTTTGCACCATGTTGCAAAAACACGACTGTATCAAAACCAGAAAAAGAGTTTATTTGTGTTTAGGAAGTGAACCCCCCACGCGAGTGAACTTAAGCTGGGTAAGTCCAGTGCGCGGCTAAGCGACCTCCTTCCGAGCGATAAGGACCGCTGCGGAAGGGCCTCCAGAGACTCCAGAGAGCTACACCCCGATCACCCACCCATCACAGTAAGGCGTTTTTTGGGCATTTGTTTTGGTGGGATCCGAACCACCGGGATTGGAGATTAAGGTGGCTCATCAGTGAATTAAAAAACCGGCGATACGAATGAAACTTTGGGAGAGTGTTATCTAAGATGCAATGAACGCTCTCTCAAAATTTCAGGGTATGTTGCCAGGCAAATTATTGCGAACGAGTAATTTAAAATTACATATTTTAGCATGGGTTTTATGGCAGTTGATTCCATTTTCACCGGAAGTGACATGATACCTTTTGATAAAGACGAGAGTTCTTATTCAAATTTTGAATATTGAAAGATGAAATCGTGAACTTTCCAATGGTATTTAAAAAATTGTGTCTTGCCAGGGATTTTCCCGAGAAATTTAATCGCGAAAGTCATCGTGTGTGCAAATCTCGGATACAATATATATGTCTGTCATTCTGCACGCGAGGAAACATATGAATATCAGCTATCGTTTTTTACTTGATCGCTCTGACAGCGTTAAATACTTTTGTCAGTTGAGACTTTATTTATATTATTTATAATAAATTATGAATAAAATATCACGGGAAACGTCATCGAAATTCATAAATTTTATTTAGACAGAGTATTTAGAAAATATTATGATAGGTTTATGATTTTTTTTCACGTCACGATTTTTGACTAGTGTTGTCACTGATGGGCCGCCTTAAACACATAGAATAAATTCCATTGGTGTCGGCCGTGGGGCTCGAACCCGGGTCCACTGCGTGCGAACCCAGAGCCTCACCCACTAAGCAACTGCTCTTCCTTTACCAAGTATTCATTATTTGAAGTACTAAATATTTTAAGTAATTGAGGTATCGAGTACTTGAAGTACTAAATATTTAAAGTACTTGAGGTATCGAGTACTTGAAATACGTCAAGTATCAAGTATAAAATACTTTTCAAGTTTTCAGGTATACATCTCGTAAGTTTTCGTACTTACATTTGACTTCTTACCGTACTCTTTAAACTCATTTGATTTTGATTCGATTACTTTTTGTATCAAAACATATTTTAACAGCATTGTGCAATTCACTTAGGTTAGACAGGTTGGAACAGAAATATTTCGATGAAAAATTAGGAAATAATTGAAAAAAAAAAGTAGCATTGACGATTGTAAATTAAGATTTATTTAGCTTTAGATTTGAAAACGAAAAAATAAATAAAACGGAGCGATGCATTGACAATGACACCGTAACTATAGTAGCTTGAGCCTTCGAACGGTCATTCCTTACAATCCTAACCAAAAGATAGCGCCGAACGGTCCTCAATTGTATGTTCAGAGAGGCGTTATACACGGAACCATCGACAAGACGTATTCAAAAGTACTTTATACTTGGTATTTGAAAAAGTAATTGAAATTTAAATTGCAAATACTTTGAGCACGCGACATGTACTTTAAAATTTAAGTACAAATACTTGAAGCACAAGTCGAGTACTCGGATATTTAAGTACAATACTTGAAATACTTTTTTTACCCGACTATGATAAAATGACCATATTCCAACCCTGAAACGCGGGCGGAAAGTGATCAATTTTTTACCAGAGGGAAGAAATATAATTTTGCGGGCAAAAAAGTAAAATTTGCGGGCAAAAAAAGTAAAAAGCGGGCATTTTACTTTTTTGCCCGCAAAATCATTTTTCTTTCCTTTGATCAAAAATTGATTACTTTTCGCACGCGCTGCTGCGATGGAACATGACCATTTTATCAGTCGGGTAAAAAAATAGTATATGCCACACGGGAGGAGCGGATTTTCACCTCGTGCTCGTGCTGCCCTCGCTTCGCTCGGACAGCAAACCTCGCACTCGACAAAATGTCGATTTGTCAATTTTCGAAATATTCAAGTTAATTGTTATTAAAAAGTTAGGAAGACAATTTTTTTTACATCATATTTCAGATATGAATAATGCGTCATGGTGTTTTACAACTTCAGTATAAATTTCAAATATATATCTCCATCCGTTCGATTGGAATCGTGTTAGAACTGGATTATACATACTTTACCTATAGATACGTTGGAGCAGCGACATCATTGACATTGGAATAAATTTCAATGAATTTTCTTACTCTTTAATGCCACAGTAAACACCTCTAACAAGAAAAAAAAGTTTAATATTCATTCCCGATCTTGTTATGGACAATTAAGCGCAAGCGAATTTGTATACCATACGAATCCTCTCCAGTCCCCTTTAATTGTACTTTCTCGATTAATCGAAAATTCGATGAACTTATCGAAGTTTCGACCAAGTCACTGTTGAACGTTTTTTTTTTCTTTTTTTTTTTTTGCCACAGAAAAAGTAAAACCCTTCCTCTTCTCCCCCATACAACGAACGAATGGAAAACGAGAGGTCGAAACATGTTGGAGCAAGTAATTTTTGGAGTTGAGAAGCCACTCATGTCAGAGGTAACCTTGTCTCGGGTCGAGTCTTTTTCAACGCTCAACTCCCTATTTCGCTGAGATTGCAGAAATCCTCTTCCTCGACCAAACACCGTTTGCACGAGCTTCCATTTTCGAGTGTAACTCGACATCGTCATTTCCTCCAGCACCGGGCGATCTCATCGTGAATTTCACGAATGAAAGACATTTCGTGCTTCGTAGAGAATATTCCACTTGGGAAATTTTTTTTATCAACGCTGGTCTCCTTTCGTTTCGTTTTTTTTTTTTTATTTTTTTTATTTTTTTCACGGTAAATTTAATTTTCCAGCCGACTCGAACAATGAATTTTTGCATTTTAATTAATTTTCTTACGAATATCATGACTGTCGCGTCATGCTGCTGCGTCTATTTGCGATTTTTATATGGCGTTCAACAACAAGAAGCTTTATTCTCCAATGAAATAATAATAATAATAATAATAATAATAATAATGACAGAAAGCAAGCTGGAAGGGATGGTGAATGCAGGAATAACTTTTATAGAGATAAAATATTGCCACAGCTCGAGAAAAATAAGTAAATGATGGCCACTAAAATGTTCAATGTTCCAGATTACCTTGGGATGTGAGTTACTAAATAGTGAACATCGAGAACGTGAAATTATAGGCAAATCATCGTTTTCCGAGCAACGATCAAATAGGTCGAGAAAAGAAATTGAAATATTTTGTCGTTAACGTAATTTTGGTTCGAAGGATCCGAATTACGGTGACAGTTTTATCGGCAGACATAAATTCCATCGTAGTTTCTGGATTTTCAAAGTATAAAGTAAATTTGGGAACACGATTTGATATTACCGATGTTATTTCCTGAAATATTTTTGTCTTTGGTCGATTTTTGGGAGAAAAGCCTCTAGAATTCTATGCCAACGTATCTTGTACATTTTTTTTTTTTTTTTTTTTTTCGTAATATATTCACGAAGTTTTCCCGATTTCCCGTACGTGGGGAAAACTGGTTTGTAGCTCTGACAAATGCTGCCAACGTCGGGGCACTTCAGTCACTTCCACATAGTACCTTTGTTGATTTAACAAAGTATTGCGCTGTTGGATATAGTTCTCGCTGCGCGCATGCGCACGAGGCACGAATATCAGTCCATAAGGCACTCTACAGACCTACCTTTGTTGATTTAACAAAGGTAGCCTGGTCAAGTCAACGATTAATGCCTACAAAGATACACGTGGTTGGTTTGACAATCTTACCAATGGCGTGCCAACAAAAAAACTCTACCAAGATGAACTTTGTTATAGTGGCGCTGCACGTCGGTCAGATCAACAGATATAGCTGTCAATATAACCAATTATTTTTCCCCGTGTATACTTAATCGATGATATTTTATTACGAACTTCAGATTGTACATCCTCATGACAGCACAATGTTTTCCAACCAAAAATCAATCGATACACCCCCCTGACGCTAGAGAAGAGCTTTTTTTTTTTTTGCTGTGGCTGCTCGTACGGTAACTGTACGAATAATGCAAAATTATTCGTACGGATAATAAGTCTCGGTAAAGCGCGAATTATTCGAGTTGTCTGTTCTCTTCCGCGGACCATTGGTCAGTTCGTGCGGCAAAGCGCGAATCATTCGACGAAAAATCCGCCATCAACGTATAACCACTGTATGTACCTATTAAAATTTCCGAACCGATGAATTGTCAATGAAAAAGAAATAGGACAACTCATCGTCAAATAATAATTCGCGTTTTACTGCACGATTTGGTCATTTGACTACATATCCGTACGAATAATTTTGCATTATTCGTACGGGTTACCGTACGAGCGGACACTTCGTTTGTTGTTTTTTTTTTTTTTTTTTTTAGCAGAATCGAAAAATGTCGACTCATCACTGGAATCCCATACGACGAAATCTCACGGTTTCAACGAATAACAGGAAATTCTCGGCTCTGCCGGTAACATTCGTACCGAGGATGTACGCGCGTCAATGTAAACGCAGATTGTACAATAATCTCTTGATAATGCTCGGTGGATCATGGGCACTGACGATATCCAACGATATGGATATTTTCGAGACCGAGACAAGATTAAAGATCAAGTACGAATCATCGTTTTTTTTTTTTTTTTTTTTCCCCTCGTTTTTGTAAACCCAACTCAGATATGGCAAAAAGGGCGTCGCCCGGATAATCGATCCTTGATGACACACGTCAAAAGTACGAAAATCCCCAATTTCAGGAATATTCTGTCCGCGATCGTTCTGCTAGTCGGTCATCTCGTTGCGGTGCCGCTTATAATCGGACGGCTGAATCTTCATTATTCGATAATACTCGGAGCAATGGGAATGAGCCTGATGCCATTTTTCTATTACGCCAGGAATCCGGTGATACTGTCGATCGTAATATCACTGAGGTGTATTTTCGTGGCGCTGTTTGACGTTAGCGGAACGATATACATCGTGAAGCTGGCACGTTCGTCATCGAGAATTCGGGGTATCGGGATATACGGTGAGATCCTCGTTATGCGAAGTTTCACAATGTTATTCGGTTGCTCGGCCAATGTAGTAACAACGGCCTGGCATCGATATGCCCGAGTCCCGTTGACAAACGACGACAGCGTAGAGGCCTGCGGAACGAATTTTTGTCCCGTTGGCTCGTCGAGGAAGTTTCGATTGGCCGGTACTCTGAGCAACGGTCAGAATACAATATTCGTGGCTGTGATGATCGTAATGGCGCTCTCGGGTATGATAATCATAGCCGTGTATCTGAAACCAATGGTGAGCCTCGATGATTCCGATCTTTCGGCTGAGCCGAGTTTCACAAATCCCGGTCGTATTTTGAAACGTTTCACCGTTCCAAGAGCCAAACAACTGGCAATACTGATAATCAGCTGTGTATTTATGCACGTTACGAACGATGAGTATGCTCTGGCTTATGTTACCTGCTCGTTTTCCTACGAATACGGATTCTTCGTCGGGATTATGAAAGAATTTTGGATAATGTTCGGCACCATGAGCTGCTCGACTGTCGTCGATTTCATGGGTTTTCATTGGCTCTACGGGATCTCTCTGTTGGCCCAATTATCGTCCTACTTTTGTCTTCTACTGTTGAATTACAGTATCTTCGCAATGCAATTGTCATATCTGATTGTTTATCATGTGTTATGCACGAGCATCGGCGTTGAAGCGTCGATTCTGCAACTTTTGGTGATACAAACGTTGGGCTACGAGGAAGTCTCGGCTTGGTGTTTCTATTATGTCATTGGCGACGCGGTTTATCTTGTTCGTTCGATCTCCGATGATTATACGTGCACCCTTGTAAAATTGTGGATTTCAATTGTCATTAGTACGATCGCGATAATTTCAATTGCAACGTATTCACGGGGATTCGATGAAAATTATACGTGTATAATCGGTCTCAACGAGCGTTGCTCACTGTCGATCGAGACATTGAGAAAAATACTCGAGAAGTCGGCAAATTTTGATCTAAAAATTGTCATCGAAAAGCCGAAATATATTCGCAAAGTCGAGACTTTTCTGGTACGCAAGTATACACTGAAATCGCAGTTGCTCGTTCCACCTGCCGATGATGTATTCTACGAATAATTTTGTGATTCGAAGCGTTCGGATGTTATCAGGCTAGGAGACAAAAAAAAATAATAATAATAATAACGCGTGAAGTGCTGAAATGGATTTTTATTCGTAGAATGGAATGACGAAGGCTGATTTTATCATTGATAATTACATTTTATGTATTTTTTTTGTGTTTTTGATTCGTTTTTGTTTTTTTTTTTTTTTTTTTTTTTTTTCGAAATTCTGGAGTATTGTTTTCGGTACGGTTCGTACGAACAACGGAGGACTTACCGTACGACGATTCGGTGAGAATGAATGTTGATGCTGATGCGCATTTGAAATGAAATTATGACGTGACCGTGGCGGAGGTTGCCGTAGCTGTCGATGTACCGGTAGCGGTTGCCGCGGAAGTTGGCAAATTCGGTGGTGCGTAAGGACTTCCGCATAGCTGATCGGCGATACGGCCACCCTCGCGCAGGCCACTGAGAAAAGCTCCGTGCACGGTTGCCGGATAATTTCGTATTGTATGCTCGCCTGAAATACACGAGATCGTAACACTCGATTCGATCAGTGACATTCGCAAAGTCTTCATTCGTATAGATGCAGTCGAGGATCTTCATCCAAATGTTATGTATATATGTTAAAAATATGTGTGAAAATTTCAGATATTGGAGCGTAAAAATACATGGAACACATATTTTCATATCGTATCTCATATATTTAGTATATATTTTCAGGATTGTGCGATTTAGGTCGCACTAAAAGTCACTTACTGGGTGACTGCGTTTTGACTGCGTGTCATTTGTACATGAAAAAGTAAATGCTAGAATATAGTTAATGTATCATTTATGATTTCTACAATAAGTAGATTTCAGCATTTGCTTCAATCTTGCTGGCCGTCTGCGGTTACAAAAAGTTTCCTACTATGACTCACTCTCTATTTTTTTTTTTTTTTGACGTTGTACCAGCCCATGATAAAAATAAATGGTGCGCATGAGGCGAAAGTAACGTTCAACTCACCGGCAAAGAATAATCTTGGCTGAGGTGGTGCTGCGCCTGGTGGCTGATTAGGTGGCGCTGGTGGAGCGACCGGTGCTGCTAGAAGATCGTAATCACTTCCGGAACTTCCTACCGCTACAAAACTGTAAGATCCTCGGGCCCACGGATCCGCGCGCCATCTTGTTACGACACTCTCCCGAGGCTGTGGTACGACCTGATTGCCAAAAATTCCCTGTCGACGAGAAATAGGATTTTTTTTTGGAGGGGGAAAAGAAACAAGACACTTTACTCAGATTGAATCTCTCTTTTACAAGAGACCGTTGTGAGAGCATCTATAGTCGTGGGAACTCGCACGGTAGTGCAAGTTTGTCGAATGCAAAAACTTTTTCAACTTTTCACCAAGTATGAGAGAGACTGATCGTTTATTAATTATGAGCTAGCGAAGTGTAAACGCGGTAGATTGAGATTACTGAGAAATAATATGACATTTTTTTTGCAGATAGTTTTCAAAGTTTGATGCAACGATTCATTAACTTCGGCAGTTTTTTTTTTATTCAATTGACCTATAAGAAAATTGTAAACTAGGCAGTAACTATCGAGGCGGGGGAACATAAATCTGCTAATGAGCTTGATTCTGGTTTCAGTCACGAAAGAATATTGGTATTGTTTAAGCTTGTACAGTGCACGGTGGACTTTCCATCCAGATGGATGTTACAGGTTTTCAGTCAGGGCAAATTTGAAGAAATTAAAGCATCGAGATTTTTAGCAACGGTAAAGACTCCAAGTGAAACGACAAAAGAGAATGAGAAAGAGCGAGATTGGACGATGTTTCTTACTTTCAGGACTGCAATGCAACGGCCAACAATAACGTCGTCGCTAACGTTCTCCATAACGCAGGCTGCCTCACCAGCGACAAGCGCCAGTAGTACAGGTGCCTTGTACAAGTTCCAGAACAAGAACAGCTCTCCCCGTGAGGCAGTTGTGCTACCGACATGCCCGAACAAATTAGCAGTCGGATCCCAAAAAATACGCTCGAAGCACAGTACAACCTTTGTGGGAATAAGCATCATCATTGTTATGCTCACATGCTTTAGGATATACCATTTGCACGAAAAAAATTCAAACTCCGTGTGCAAACGTTGAGACGAAGAAGAAAAACGCATATGCGAGAACAAGAAAAATAAAAAAAAAGGAACATCTTTCAGAGGCTTTCACAAAATAAATAATACGAATGCATTGTCCGACCTTGTTCAGATTGCCAAAACCGAGACGCTGAATTGCCTGGGATTTCCAGTCCGGAAGCGGAGGATTGAATGCTACGGCGGAGGGTGGCGCAGACGCTTTCAACACACCCAGTGGAAGTGTCACGAGAACCGCATCAGCCTTAAGGACGGTTGGATTGGTGTGAGGACTGCGGGAAGGGGCTGCCCACACTTCTACCCCGTTAATGCCATAACGCACTGCCCTCGCTGCGGTATTCAATCGGATATCCAATCCCTCGGAGAGGGAAACTGGAACGCAAGAGTAGCCATTCCGTACTGGAACAAAAATGTACAAAAGTAATTAAACCATTGCGGGCCTCATAAGATCGGCGTTAGGTGGCAGGTTAGAAATTTGAAACAAAGTAATGGGAATTGAAATCGATGTTCTTAAAGTTAACGAAAGAACGTGATTAATCGCTAGGCATTTCAGTATTTCTCTGAACTGTTAAGCATAAGCTCTTTCATCTCGTCCGAAGCAGGCGATCATTTTTATTATCATTATCATTATTATTATTATTATTATTATTATTATTATTATTATTATTATTATTATTATTATTATTATTATTATTATTATTATTATTATTATTATTATTATTATTATTATTATTATTATTATTATTATTATTATTATTATTATTATTACAATTCGTAAGGTGAGCTTTTGCGCCGTATCCGCGTTCCCCGATGGTGGGATCATATCGTAATAATTATGCGCATGCATCACTGCTCACCGGCTAATTATGTTGATAGCGGCTGCTCGACGCTCTACCCAGGCACATTCTGTCGGGGAGACGGTGGAAACCCATTTAGTTGATTAAAATTTATACGCACAATCCGCCAGGTTGAAAGTGTACCATAATTCAAATTAGCACATTTGGTATCGGTGCCTTTGAGCCAAAGCATAACGTGGCCGTGGAAAATGCGCGATCAGAGACACGTACACCTCACGTCAATACGTATTCTAGGATTATGTAACGCCCCAAACGAGGTTCAGCATACGTGAAATATTTGTCTCGCCGTGAATTCCATACGTATGCTGACACTAACGGTCGAAATAAACGGAAAGACACGTATGAAATCTGCACTCGGAACCTTGTAGCGTGGTATATATTTAGCGAAAAGTCGTATTCGTATTTGTTTGCGGGTTACGCGTTAGTCACGACGGTACTTTCGACGATGTCAGATCTAAGCAAAATATACAACTTCCTCTTTTCGTAAGCACCTCGTGAATTGAACACCGCAGGCTGCTGTTCGTTCGTACGATAATACACTCGACAGCGTGCCGAGTCTGAAATAATCTCTCGAGAGAGACGGTGACGAGAGAGGGTCTACTCGTTCTGAGTGTGAAGGGGGCTTCACCGGAATTTCCACACTCATACTGGACTCACTCCAGTCATGCTCGGGATGCTTGTTTAGACCATGACATCCCCATTATTTTTGTTAACGCCCATCCTGCGCGCATCGCCGAGCGACGCCAGTCAATTAAAACGACGTTAACGACACCCTTCGGGGTTAACGCACGTCGGCACTTCGTTTTTTGCAATTTATTTCAATTGGCTGCTTTGCGCAAGATAACACGAATGATGTATGTGTGTATCTTTTCGAGTTGCTTCGTTATGCTTCCAAGCGCTTTTATTGTACAATGCCTGCCACTGATGGTTGGACTGACTTTTTTTTTTTATTACTATTACTTGAAAAATCGTGAAAGTTTGAACGAATTGTTATCGGCTGGTTGATTTGATAGAAAGTTCACTGCCAAAATGTAAAATTGATAGCGCTCCCTTTGAGTTCCTGTACTACTCGCACGTAACACGAACAAATGTTGCCACTACAACGAGCTCCAATCTCCAATGTGCTTATCATTTTTTGAAGTGACAGATAACGTTTGAATTTTAGGAACTCTCAATGAATTAACGATTAATTTAAAAAATCGGTTTTCGATTTCATTGAATGAACGTGTTAGGTATCAGAGATACGGTGTGTCATCGACCACTATGTATCATAACATAATGCATAACAAAATTTGGATATTATTAGCTAGCCATAAGGGGCCAGGGACAAGGTAGATTGGACGAGGAACAGAAACGAATTCGAAGAATATTCTCGAGGAGGTTCGTACGAAATCTTTTCGAAGAGCTGGCCTTTCTGCATGGTCCCTCTGTCTTCGGGGCCAGGCTGCGACCAGGCAGAAGGGCGGGAATAGCGGCAAAGGGCGGTCAGGGCGGTAGCGTACCCATCGCAAAACGTACCACCCTTTCCTTGTGTTTGATCTTGCCTCGCAGTATATTTTGACGCTGAGTCGAACAATTTGTATGCCACGGTGGTTTTCAATTTACATTTAAATTGGTTGCTTATGGCGTTCTTTCGCTCGACGGGAGTCGAACCAAAGCGCATCAGCACGTTAGGGAACAGTCAAATACTGAAACATCCGCGAGTGGCACACAACACTCCCAAAGTTCAACGAACCCCCTCTCCGTTTCTCCCTTTTTTTTTTTGCAGAAACGGTCTTAGCAACATGTTCGACCGCGAACATTTTCTCTCGATCAATGGATAACTCAGTTTCCTGCTCGCTCATCCGTTGTGTGAACGACCTTTATCGCACCGTGTATGAACAAGAGTTCAAGCGAACGAGAGCGCCAGGCAACGTGCCTCGCAATGTGCAACGATGTCGAGTGGGTGGCACGCTGCAGGGGCCTTTCGCGTTTTACTCCCCACTCACATTGCACGATATACGACGGATTCTTGCTGTATTTTACTGACATCAATGAACCGTCTCTAATAATCGATCAAGGATTCACACGGTGATTTGCGCACTAATATTTAATTAGGGCAATCAAATTCGCGTGCAAGTTGCAAAAAAAAAACAAAGAAAAAAGCGAAACGTGGACAGAGGTAGAAAACTATTTCAAGCCGAGATGCAGATATGGATAGGGAGAATAAAGTAACGCGGGTGTATATAAAGTGTATACATTGTGGAGATACAAACAGGCTTACAAGTTTCGAGTGGCGAGCGGCATCGTTGCCACAGCGATAATTGTCGAATATGTCGCAGAGGTATTGCTGCGTTTCGCAATTGCACTGGGCACCGCGGCGGCAGGTTAAGTGGATTAGGCGAGAAGTGGAGAAACGAAAGAAACGGGCAAGAAGATATTTGAATACGAGTGTCGGGAGAATAAATCGTCTCTCCGCAAACGAGCAGGGAGCTACACAAGAAATGCATTTGCAGTGTGCCAACGGGGGGAACTGCGGGGTCGAGAAGGGCTGCATCAGGATCTTGTATTCGCGCAGTATTCTCGTACTGTTGATGGTAGTGTTATGGCGATGTGATGGGGACGGTGAGGCAGACTGAAACGGCTCGGTAAGGAGGTTGGTGGTGGGTAGGTAGTTAAGGCCCTTAGTTAGCTGGATTGCCTGGACCTTTTGCTGTGACTAAGGTAAAGCGAAGATGCCCACCAACTCTCCCTATCAAACCGGCTATCTACCACCACTACCACTGCTCTCATAATATATATAGGCCGTATCTCAAGCCCACAAATTGCCTTTTTAAACACAACAAGACAGGCATGCCCTCTTTCAATTTACGCCGCATGGCCTCTTTCGCATGCGCGTTCATTCCGTTTTCTCGCAGATGCCCAACACACGACTCGCTAACCCACTTAAATGCTACGAACATACTTAAACTTGCACTGTTCTCATAAACGAACGATGTAGTATCACTATATATAATCACGAATAAAATTATTCCGGTATGCGACAGCGGCTTAGGTAACAGCACCATCATACTTTTAAACAGCGATGTACATCAGATTTTTAATCTGATGTACATTGCTTTATTGACAATCATGCATGTTCCTCGCGATACGAAATCATAGTTATTTTCGAACATATTGATTCACGGCCTAAGTATCCATTGAAGACACTCCCGAGCAATGTCTTTTAATTTCAAATTATTCGTTGTGCATTGTAAACAACGTAGATAAAACAGGATACGTTGCCCCGTGTGTTGTTTTACTTGACGTTGTTAAATCAAATACTATGTATTTAGGGGGGGGGGGGGGGGTTTGGATGCGGCATATCATTATTAAAATCTTTCTGAGAAAATGGAGAAAACTGCCGCGAGCAGCGTCGACACCGTAATTCGCTTTCATAAAACTCGACCCACGCTGCTGCATCGATGCCTCACAGGTGTATTATATCTACGTGCATATAATCCTTAAATTTCTTCACGATTTACAGATTTTCGCAAAGAAATTCTCCACCCTTGTCCCGATAATTCGTACTTCCATGAAGACTGATCGTTGCGATAAAAGTTATTATCCATGTAATTCATATGAATTGAATAAATACAAATAAGAGGTTCCTGAAGATCTGCTATCGTATAGCAGAGTCTGTACGAGAAATTTCTTTTATGTCCGATAAAACGTAACTTCTCGGTTCGAAACAAAATAGTTAAATTGTTTCAAATGCTAAAAAGCACGAAACTATATGAACTGAGAGAACGCTCTGACTCACAGGGATATTAAATATTTATGTGGTACCAGGTTTTTTTTTTTTCATTCCCCACCCCCTCGCTGAGAATAGTTCGAGAAAGATTCGAATATACTCCCTGGTTCGGTCAAATGAAACTGGAGTGAGAGCTTTTCGTGATTCTGAATTCTGATGGATCGGAAATGGATTTTCGTCGAAAGAAACGAACGTTCGCGGAAAGTCCACGGAGAGTTTCACATAACCGTAGTGGAACTATCCGCGGTATGAGAACGATGAAGAGCTGACGCGCTGTGGAAATGGTGGCCACGCTATAGATGCCTCAACGAGTGATAGGAAGGGTAGGTAAGCGGAGAAACTCAATGGCGGTCGTTAAGGAAGGCAGGGAGTTGCTCCGTGGACAATAATCAGCCAATGACTGTTGTTACCTCGGCATACGACTCAACATTTTTAAACTATTTTCATTCCTTTCAGCTTGGTTCGCGCTTTACCCAGAATATAAACAAATCGTTTCTCTCTCTCTCTCATTCGGTTTCTCTTTTTTTTTATCGTGAAACTTCGTTCGCTACGCGGCAGCAACGTACAGTAAGAAACGAAGAAATTAGATTTTTTCAAAAGACAATAATAAACCACGAAAACTCGACTTATTAAAATAAGAACGCGCAATGATGAAGGTCCAAAGACGCGGAGTAGTATAGCGAGAGATCAGCTCTGAAATATTATCATCCTACGTCACTTCCACATCCACTAAAGTCCCTCTCATTCACTCACGTCTAGTTCAGCATCCGAATCACGAACGGACCCGTTCCACTGAAGCTTTCATTTGCCACTCTTCGAATACGAAGAGAAAAAGAGAGGGACTGCCATCGCCACGACTTGTAGCAGGAGCTAATTTATATCACGATCCTAAACTCGATTTTACGCTCAATTATACCACGCTTCGTGCGGGATTGTTATACACTTCCTGATACTCCCAACTTGGCGGCTATGTTCTCCTACCACCCGGGATAGGGGGAATCTACCCTGTCTCCGGATACGATCTTAGAATACTAATTGATACCCCCGTATAAAGTGGAATTTGTGGTGCTACCTCCCCCCTCACCATGTTCATTGATGGGAACGTCGAGTGAAAATTCGTTTATTTTAAACTAATATTATAGGATAACATGTCAAGCACGCATATCATTCGAGTAAAGATTACTGCGAAAAGAAAAAAGTAATCGGTACGGTTCTATTTCAGACCATAGGGACATAAAACGACAAGTCCAGGGATGCAATTTCCCCTTGAAGCTTTCACTTCGGAGAGAGGATAGACGCTTGAACGGAGCATCACCAAGCACCAGTAAGGTCTTTGTCGCCGGCGGGGATGGTACGATTTTTGTCCATGACAGTGCAATTTTCAAGATTCGAAAGCAGAAACTTCGCAATCAACGGATCTGATTGAATTTCAACTATTGTCCCAGCCGAAACGAAAAGAAGATACTCTCTAGGATCGTAGATATAGAAACGAAATGCTCATAGCTTATCACGTGTGCTCTCTACCACGGCGAATATATTTATTTGCGACGGGATGCGATTGCAAACACGAGATAGAAACATCATTGACTTTTAAGTACTCAAAGCTTTGTTTTTTTTTTTTTTTTTTTTTTCTAGCTTTGTACTGAAATAGCTTGATTGGCGAGGAATAATATGCAGGCTGTAGATGGAGCATGCGTTACCGATTGAGGAAAGGTTATAACACGTAGGAAACTTGTAAGATAGGAAATAAAATAGAATAAGTACTGCAGTCGACTTGTCCCAGATATTGCAATCGAAAAGTGGTTAACGCACCGTTGGTAGACTGAACCAAGTGCCAATAAAAACGATAATTAAATCAACAGAGGAACACCTCGCGAGGGTGAGAGCTTACGGGCGAGAGCGATGCATATACTCGAATGTGTTAGAGATAGGTTTTGAGTTTGATTGGTAGGCGCACAACTGGTTATATGGCCAGCCCGGGAGAGCCGGTATAATAAAGTAAAACCAAAGAGAAGAATAGAATGGAACTAGGGGCCCATAAAATCAAGAATGTTAGTTGCCTTCTCGCCGGCGGCGTACATATGCATGCATCCGTCCTCTTATTTCTCACTCGTTCTTTCTTCGCGCTTACATTCTCATCATTTTCTCTCTCTCTTCCCATTTCCATCGTGGCTTGGCTGCCACTAGACAGCTGTATATTATTGGTCCGGCCCTAGTTAATATTGATTTAAGGCCGTCGTAAGCAAATACTTTTGGCGTGGCCGAAGTACCTCGCACGTCTTGACCGGGCCTTGCTTCATTCCATTCCTACCTCATTCTTGCCGCGCGTTCGTCTCTTTCATTGCATCGACCAGTTTACGGTATACGTGAACACGGGTGCATTATGTATATATGGTATGCGACGAGTGTGTAACGCACCCTCCGAAAAATGACACGCGATATCTATAAATGAAGTACATGGTCCTGCTCTCTCTCTCTCTCTCTCTCTCTCTCTCTTTCTCTCTCTCGATCGACGCTTCGTTAAAAACCATCAAATAAATATGAAGTAGCACGCCTCGAAAGATGAAGTATAGTGTCCCGTAAATAGTTCTGGCAAATTTTTATGCTCGTACAGGCCGCGAAACTTTTTTCCGTTGCAGTGTATGCGTTTCTTTTTTTCCTTTCATCCGTAACTTGGAAGTCATACCGTGCAAAGGTCATCAAACGTAGAACAATATATATATATATACGTGTACGCTTGACTGTCAAACTTTTTCTGCCGGGCACACTCTTCTTTTCACAAAAGCATTGTATATCGCAAATGTTTCATTCTCTTTTTATAACCATGACGTGGGGATGCCGTTTTTTTGCGCACCTGAGCGATTTAGGAGTCTCGCCCAGCGGTTGGTAAGTTGCGCATGAAATAACGTACCACCGATTAGTCAAAGTTTTATAGCTGTTAGTATATATAGAGGATACAGATAGGCTGCAGCGCCTCTAGTGGCTCGTTCGTAGCCGCATCGGCAACGTATTTGCATTCGGCGGGAACGTAAATATGCAAGACTCATGGGCAAGTTTTTAAAGGTGGACGAACCATCGGAACCCCAACGAGGCAGAGTTATCGCTAACTTACGAGACTCCGTCATCCAACCTCAACCTGGTTGAACTTCACACACATTATGTATAGCTTCACTATCTCACTGACGTACGATACATTTTAATAAGGCTTCTCCACCAATACAGGCGTAAATTGTCTCAAGAGACTCTGACAAAAGCCATCAGCCGATATAATTCGTACGGTATTTCAATAAATTTAGGATATCAACTATGAAAAGATAATTGGAATTACTACCACGAAAGGATTTATAATGATTTCGTATGTTTCATTCGAAAATCCAAGTTTTATTTATCACGAACGATTAACAGCATTAAAGGATTTTCTCAAACTCCGATAAAAGAAAGAAACGAGGCTATTCACGTTCATTAATGTTATATTTAGTTGCGTGTTTTCGTCTAATGATTCTTAACTGGAACCATTACCGGGTACTACGATAATGCATATGCGAGATCAGGTTTGCCGCATATCTTTACTTATTTTCGTAATTAGACTTGATGTGGGTGAGATTGTGGCTGATGTGGATGCGAAACATAGACGGTGGGCCGCGTGCGAAATATAACTCAGGGTGAGAGAAGCACATGACTCGGGACGATGAGCCCGTCGGTAAATAGAGGCCGAGCGAGAGAACAGCTTGGTGCTCTGCCGAGTACGGATAGCAAATCCTAACATCAATCTATCCCGGGGACGAGGTCAACTAAATTAATCTTGGGGTGATCCTCTTGGATGGTACACCGCACGATCGTATAGCCAAAGGGGTTCGTGTGTGCTTACGTACACACTAAACTTTTAGGTACCTCGAAACTATCTACTTGTTTCCCATAATGAGAGTTTCAAGCTTCTCTAAACATTTACGAAATCACTTGGATGTAACGATATAGCGGAGAAAAATAATGTCAGTGTAAAAGACAAAGGAAATAAGACTGGAAACAAAAAAGATCGAAATAATTGAAGTATAAAACATAAGCTCCTGTGGATTCTCATCCGGTCGTGCAGTCAAGTATTACGGGTTACTCGCCTCAGGCGCACGTCGTAGAATGGACTCAACAAAATCATGTTGAATAACGTATTAGTTTTCAAAATTCATGATAATAGCATTCACTTCACGGCCACAGAATCAATATAACCGTTGCTCCTATATTTCGATATACATCGATTATTGAATCATCCGCAAAGTTTCAAGAATTTTGTTACAGCATACACTATCACGTTTTTGATTAAATCTCCGCGCGAGGGGCTATTCATTCTTGAATTCACTGTGTCACTTTGGAATGAAATCATGCTGGAAATCACGTGCAATCCCATGAAATCGGTCGAAGTCGAGTAAAATCAATAAAATGCTAAGATTTCATTGATTTCAGATGATTTCGAAGGAAATCTCATGCAATAAGCGAAATCGTATGCAATCAGTGAAATCATGAAATCAGCCGAATTGTGAGATGACGCTCACTAATGCCATATCCTTGGCCATACCCCTCCGCTCTTTATTGGGTATATCACTTCCGAGCCCTGAGTGTGTCTATACCTTCGTATGCGTTGTACCGAGTATTGTACATTGTATCTATTCTTCTTTTCTTGAATTTTTTTGATATTTTCTGAGAATCTCCGATAAAAAATGTGGTGAATAGTTTTTGCGAAAAAGAGAATATCTCGGAACAGGGAGTTGTGCGACAAGTATCAGGAAATCGACCTGAAATCACGTGAAATCAGCAATCACTGTGTCACGAGATTTGGCAGTGAATAGCCCCTCGTCTCCGCGGGTATCTCGTCGCTCTCTAAATACATCGATTCACCCATACATTCAACTGGAAACTATGTAAATCAGAATTTTTACGTGAGACTGAGCAATCTAATTATTTTGTCAATAACAATTGAAATTATATACAGTCAGAGGAAGACGACTACGATAGTTGAATAACGCACTGATTGCTTAAAATAACTTTCACACGTGAGAAAGATGGCTCTACTTAAGTTGCATCGATGTGATAAACTCGACTTCTCGGGTGGCGCTTTTTCTACTGGTTGCATGATCACTGTCAGTTCGAGAAAAGAAAGAGAGAGGGAGAGAGAGAGAGAGAGAGAGAGAGAGAGAGAGAGAGAGAGAGAGAGAGAGAGAGAGAGAGCAAAAGACTATGCCACTTATAACTCAGCGCTCTCACCTCGCGCGTTCCTCCATCAATCTCTCTCGTAACCGAGCGAGACTTTTTTACCTCATGAAATTTATTACTTCGGGTCCTTGGGATGCATCCACGGATTGCACGCGTATGCGCATCTGTCTCGCTCGCGTGTGGTACGTCTGGCGTCACGAGACTCTGCCACACTCGCGGTCGTGGTACTCTATTCTACACTTGTCACCAATTATTGCGGAGACGGCATGCCATTCGCTCATTTCAGATATACATCGTCGATTAACCTTTCGCCTCTTGTCATCATTACAGTTGCATTGAAGCTGTCGGGGTTCAAACTCAATATATCGATGATAATATCTGTTCCACGAAAAAGTTGAGGGTCTGCTGTGTTTGGTCGACAATATGAAACTACGCTTCTTCACTTGTAGTTCTTCGTCGGAAACTACACTGAGTAGATCATACACCATGAAATCAAATCCTATTGGCAAAATTTTAACTACCAGCAACGCATTCATCTTCAAGTACAATGCTACGCAATTCTCTCCGTATATAAGAACGATAAGGGCTCGAAAAAAAAACGAATCCGAACGGTTTGGTAAGAGGACACACGATTTTCGAAGCGCATGAGGATCGAGCTTCATAAATCATGCTCACGAGGGGAAGGTGAAATTGTATTTAATTTTTTGGAGGTTCGATTCGTTTTCATCGAAGAAGGCGCCACGGGGTGCCAATGCGGAACGCAAGATTAATATCTCATATACCGAGGCACGCACCGAGTGGGGGAGTAGCGTCGAAGCAAGGTGTGAAAAATGAGAATATGAAATAGGTATACGTGGGATTCGGTTAGCTTACACATAATACAATATACAATATGTATATATTATGCATATATATGGATGTATACGTACTATGAGGCATTCCACGCCACGCCAGTCGAAAAAATGACTTTATCCCAAGAAATTTTTCAAAATCAACTTATATGACAATTCTGCTATGTTTAAAATTCATCCTGCTGTAAATTACGAAGTACTCGGATTGGATCTTCGATCCATGTATCGATTCGCATACGACCCCAACGAGTGTGCGTGCGATGGAAATGTAGTTTTCTAGCAGTGGTTGGAAGCTGGTATAGCGGTCGGGTACTGGGACATTGGAATGGAAAAAATAAAAATAAACGATAAACTGCAGATTCTTATGAACTGGAAGAAGGAGCAAGGTTGGTTTGAACATATAACTGCCCTAAACATGACTAGTGCGCCTCGGTAATTTCAACAAAGCATTGACTGCATATTCTAATATTCGGCGCTTGTTAATCTATGTTAATATACATGCATGGTATCGTACAAGCTGTTGCATGAAGAACAGTGCGTCTGGGATACATATCTCATAATTTTCCTACGCTTAAATTAGAAAACGCTATTTGCAGGCATAATGTTTCGTCAAATTTATCGCGAAGAAAGCCTCATGCGTAAGACAATGATGTGTATATAATCCAACCCTGCTTGATATTAATATGCGAATATGAGGGCGTGCGGTTAAGAGCACATTCAAATACATTTATAATGTCTCGCTCAACACCGCGGTGGCTCATGACTCCGTCTCTCCCAGCGTACTGCGAAGTGTACGGGCTGTAATCTCGACATGACCTCGTGCACAGCACGATGGCTCAACGCGTACTGTTTGGGTCGACCCTCAGTATGCACAGTGCGAGAATATACGCATTAAATTCGCCGAAGGTTTCCCTTCTAATCGCTGTCTCAAGGGTCTCATTATGTGAGCGTTGATCATCTTGCCTTCGTCAGAGTTGCAAGGGACTCTAGGGAATTTTCGGTTCACGGAGTAGCCAACATGGCTTTACTCTGGCGTTAGTTTATTCACCACGAATGACCGAATATTACATAATTAGTGCCACATTAAGTAAAAAAAAATAAGGGTTTGCAGGTTCAGGGTTCCCCATAATTTGGGTAGTCCGAGATTGTGGTAGATTTCAACGTGGTCATTGAGTGTATTTGAGCTTTGCGGCAGCGCGATGAGAGAGAGAGAGAGAGAGAGAGAGAGAGAGAGAGAGAGAGAGAGAGAGAGAGAGAGAGAGAGAGAGAAAAGGAGGGAGAAAGAGAGACGGATTTCGAGACGATATCTAATATGGTATTTATGTCACGTGGGCTTAGCCGTTATATGCGGTTGGACGATGGTCAGATAGCGTCATAAGCGGTATATACCCACAAGTGAAGAGGGTGCGCGCGGTCAGGGTATGGCGGGGTTGCTCGCGGTCGAGAAGAGCAAGACTCGAAATGGTCCACAGCACCTCGTCCTCCTTCTCATCTGCCTGCACCTCACCGCGCATCTTCTCTTCCTTCCCGCTGACTTCACCCGATTAGTCAATTTGTCGATGCATCGTCTCGCTCGATTCTCGGCCCCGCTTCGTATAGTACCATCTTCGTTTCATGATCGATCGGCGAGGTGGAACGAGAGATGAGGTCGAATATACTGAACACATAGTCCGACCGAGCGAGCCCGGAGCTCCGCGCGAGGCCGACAACTGCCCGACATTCGGGATCTTCGAAATATAGTGTGGAAGCCCAAGCGAACGAAACTTCTAGCTTACGCCGGCAGTTATGTGTATCCCCTTTGGCAAGCCTGACGCAGCCCTCTCGGAACTACCGAAGTAAAGACGTCGGGAACATTGAATTTGTCAATTCTACACAACGACGTCAAGTCATGCGGAGCCTCGAGGAAAATAGCCTAATATTATTTCTATAATTTCGTTTGAGTCAAAAAAAAATTAATTTTCGTTGAAGATAAAACTAGCTCGACGATGAAAACTTGCTGAAATAAAAGTCCGCAACATTCTGACCATATATATATATTCAACAGCTCGTATTTGTTCGAAAATTATTTCGCAGTTTTTGCATCAGTTTTTACATCGCTTGAAACATTTATGCTGTTCGAACTTGATGAACGATAAAAAAAAAAAAAAAATTATAAACGATGCGGAATAATGGGGCATAAATTTTAATTGTATTTTCAGCTTAACTATTCACTTCACATTACCACACTAATGTATTCGTTGGGATGTCAGAGGTATGTAATCTCGCTTGTATCTGTAGCAGTAATCGTGTTACGTTATGGATATTCATGGTATATTCGGTCTGTGCTTCGTGCAATGAGAATACATATATACCTAAATATATCTACCGCACACTCAAAGATATACGATATTCTGCAGAGATTTGACTCGATATTGAATTTCGGTGTACGTGTATTGGATATTGAAGATGTGGCTAAAAATTCAAGTATATTTATCCGTTGCAATTCCCCAAAATTATGATATTATGAAACACAATTTTACGTATACTCGTTATGTCAATACTGATTCACCTAACAAGACTCAGTTATAATTAATCTTCACGTGACAATTGAAGGTTGTATTTTTCTGGCCATTGAATGGATATATACGATCACATAAACCAGAATTCTTAAACTGGAAAAGGATCATGCCTGCGTGACTGCTGTTTGGCTCGTGTATTTACAGGAAGGAAGAAAGGACAATGAGCGGTACGGTCCATAGCACTGCAGAGAAGAGAGTGTAACTGGTGGCAAACGATGCGTGAAGACAAGAGCTCTCTCGTCGCTCACCGGTTGACTCTCTCTTCCTCTCTCTCTCTGTCCCTTTCTCCCCTCTCTCACTTCTCGTCCCTTGCGCTGTTATAGCGGAATGTTCCGTTTTTTTCAGCCATTCCCTCGTGCCAGACAATCAACGAGACCTACGTTTTCATTTGCTCGCCAGCATCAAGGATCCATCCTTACCGGGCATTCCATCATTAATGCCATCCCATTTTGCTAATTGGCTGGTGTGCTCATGGGAATATAAAAGTTCTGCGTGTAAGAGATAAATACGATTCAAATACTCTTCCTTTTTGACAATGATCCCTTAAATATGTAGGGTGGAGTGGGGCTACTTTTTTTCAATCAATATTTGTCATATCTTTTAGTCAATTATTCGTTTAGTGAGGACCATTTTGAAAATACGCGTACATTTGTTATATCATAAATGTTTGATTCAATGACAGATACTGTGAATGAATCAAGTTGCTGCGACTCTGTCACAATGGGTGGCACGAAGGTGGAGTTGTATGCACGACGATGTAACTCGAGGTAATAGGTTCCTTTAAGTTACGCAGTAGGGGCAGTGCGTGACACGACAAAAGAAATAAATTAGTTTGATCGGTTCATTACACATTTTCGGTATGTTGCTGAGTTTCATTTATAGGGTTATATATTCAGTTCTAACAATCGCGGTGCTTCAGTGAGCCCCGCAACAGATCGGACGTATTTTTTTATACATATTTTAAAAGTGCGACACATTCAGGATGTAACATAGAATGCAAATACGACCTTCCACAGCTTGAAATGGCCGAATTCTTATATTGAAATAACTAGAGAAACTTCACCACTGATACAACCCACTGCACGGAACCTTCATTGAATAATATGAAATTTCCTACGAGCAGTTTTTCCACACAAGCAGGAGCGTCACACTGTCCCTCGTGGCACAAGTGGCTTCACTCTCTCCTACGACAAAACTTTTCCAACCCGTAGCGCTAACTCGTCCACAAATTTCTATTTTTCTCTGTGCCGATGGCTATATTTATTAATTTGTGGGACCGCGTGTCGAAGCGTCTTGGAGATTTCAATAAATTAAAATGCTACAGGGGCGCGCTGTGACACGAGCCTGTCGATAATAGAGAAAATTTGATGGATCGATATGAAAAGGAAAAAAAAAACATACTCCCGAATGTGCCGGAGTCTCCTGTTTGTGTCACACGCGTAGGATGTGTCGCGTTGAAATTGATCGATGGGATTACAGAATGATGGGGATCGATGCAAGAATAAGTTAAGGCAAAATGATGTTGGGGGCGCCAGCAGGACGAGGAAAAAAAAGTATATCCATTATATATATATATATATATATATATATATATATATATATATATATATATATGAAGCTCACATATTCCAATCAGGATTCTTTATAATCCGATTGGTCGACTCGGTGGGAGCGTCAGGGGCTCTTTACGAGCGTTGGCACAGCGACATGAAACTCCCATACATCGTCGCGATGAGAGCATGCAAATAAATGCAAAGGACATACATGCATATCACCGTGCAGTAACGGTAAAAACATATTGATTTTTTTTTCTCCACATTTCGTTCAGTAAAATTGTGATTGATTCGTGGCATTACGAGCAAGCTGCCCACGGCCGAATGATCCAAGCTGGCCGACGAATTTCCTGTGTATAAATATATAAATATATTTATGGCGCGTATCTACCAATCACATTGTTTGATTATACATGCGGTCGGTGAAGCAAGCTACGCGTAGTTCTCGAAAATGGTTAGATTGCTCGATAATTAGCAAAGAGGGACTATCATCATTTTTCACGAAGCGAATGGCGGCTGAGATGCGTCCCTCTGAGCTCTGGCCCACTTAAAGGCATTGAAGGGAATTTTAGAAGACATGGGCTACAATTTCAAACTCGTTTTCGGACGCGCGTATCACAAGTGGCGCGCGGGGTAGTTGGAGAGCGAGCAGTTTCGCGGCGATACGTATGGTGGAAGGGGACGCCCGCGAAATGAGGGCTTGTCAGGAGGAAGGACTCGCTAAAAATACAAGTAACGAATCGAAACCACTTTTAAACCGCGCCACAGCATCAAGATTTATGACGATGCAACAAGCTCTCTCTGTCTCTCTCTTTCTCTCTTAGCATTGGCGTAGAGGATATACACTTGACGACATAAATCAGCCACTCAACTTCTGTATGAGAAGCAGACATTCATTAATATTAATAAGTAGTATGTATCTGTCAAGTAAAACGATACGATACTTTGCAGAACGATTCTTTGGCAAAGTCGTGAGAAATCGCCATGTTTTCCATGACAGTCTCTTTCACTATGTATGCATATATATATTATATATATATACGCATAATATTGCATTGCTTATTATTGCATCGACCAAATACAATACATAGAAATCGCCTAAGAACAAGAGCTACATTTTCGTAATACACTTGTCGCAATACAAGAGACTCTCGAAAGTATACAATATCGTATGTATTCCACACCGTATGGCTTCCTACGAGCATTACATAGGTATATACAATATATATATATATATATATATGTATGTGTGTGTATGTCGGGGCAAGCAACATAAGAGGATCATTGTTCAAGCAGGATGCACGATCTTTTATTTTTTCGTCGTCTCCATCGCCACGCATGTGAGAAATACAACAATAGACCAGGACGTGGAAACACGAGATGCCCCGTTCTCGCACGAGCATTTCTGCAACGGATAACCGGGATCGAGAGATCGTAGTGGTATTTCCGTGTCTCAGAAAATGCATCGTATTATTTTTCAATCTGCGATGAAACAGAAGCGACAGCGTGTTCTTTTTTTTCTGTGAAAGAAAATGAAACTCGCGATACGAGAGTGTGAAAATTGTTTACTCGGAGCACACCAATTGATTTTGAGTCAAGTCGTCTTTTTACTTTTTTTTTTAACTTGGTGACTTCGAGCTTTATTTTCAGCTTCGAGTGTATGTATATCGGACGAGAAATATTTTTTTTTTTTTCCAACAGGGATATAGAACCCAGGATCACGAAAGAGTGCGGGGAAAAGGGGTTCACGAAAAATATAGGAAGATGATGAAAATAAAGAGGAAAAAAATTTGCATATTAAACGTGGGAGGATTTAGACAGAAACACGGTTGAAACTCATATCAATCGTACAAAGACGAATAATAAATCTGTGTATAACGAACGCTCGTGCGACGGTTACAAAAGGTGGAGAAATATCCGGTAGCGGAGACAAATGATATCTAATAGGAAGAAAGCCTCCCAGAAACGATATATATATACGCACACACACACACACATTTCGTTCGTAGTGCAGCGTTTGATGCCTATCAGTCAGACATTTAATTAATAACAACACCCAGCGTGGCTGACATCTCGTGGCGATGTGAGTAATGATCTACCGCCCATCTGATTGCCCCTTTCGTTCACGTCTCCGATGCCTTTTCTATATATACATCCCTCTTTACCGTTCCTGTATCTCTGCGGTATACTTGTACTGCTGATTCATTTCACATTATCACGAATGTTTGAGGGATCAGGGCACACGGGCATCGGGAATGTATTCTCGTATCTACCCCGTTGGGAAGATTGTCATTAAAATCATTATAGTAGCAGCAGTAACGGATGAGACAAGAGAGATCGATCCTATACGGAAAAATATCTACCACATATAACGTATAACTATATTTATATATCTCACACTTGATCCAGCTATGCCACGGTCGTACATCTATGTCTTTACGGGCGTCGATGTATATACCGTATTTAAACGAGTGACGCATCGCATTCCACAAAATAGGATGAGGACCATAGAAGCTCGTTTTATTGAACCTCGTAAAAATGTTTCTTTCACATTGCGATCTCAAAGGATAGATTGTAGGTATTCAATTTATATAGGCCTATATACGCGCACAGATCTGAGAATGTTGTCAATCTATATGATATTCGAGAAAAAATGGGATACCATTCGAATGATAGACGTTGAAAAATAATTTTCCGAATAATTTCGAACCATTCAAAGATATTTATCATAATTATTGGATCAATTATTTTAATTCTATTCCGTAATGATTCATCATTATTTTGTCGTCGAGTAACTTGAAATGATTTTTTTTTTTTTTTCTTTCACTCGTCTCGTGTTGGATCCTGGATTCAAGATGGGCACGATGTCGTGAGTAATTGATACGTGGTGTCGTCGCTGAAACGAATCCATTGCGGAGCACCGGTAACCAAGACTGCGCTGCATTACGGGCTATTATACACGAAGCGAGCGAGAACGGAAGGAAAGTGAAACTCTCTCTCTCTCTCTCTCTCTCTCTCTCTCTCTCTGTCTCTCTCTTTCTCTCTGTGCGGCGCACACGCCTGCCCACCCGATGTGCTTGCCACCCAGTTATGATTAAACGGTTGATTAATTTTAAATTAGCGTTATAAATCTCACACACGGAAATATAATCGTAATGGAGTGTCGGCCACGATTACATACATATTACGTTGATTAATCGAATACAAATCGGTATTACATGTGTATGAAATTGCGAGTCAGTCACGTGCATATATACATATATGTATGTTTTCGATATGTACACGTTTTAGCTCTTGCCAATCTTAATGTATTCCCTGCCCACATGATTCGCATGTTACACGCATTTCATTCGGGCGTATAGCGAGTTTTGTGCTACCAACGAGGCAGTTTTATTTGCACCAGATGCGTTTATGTACAAATGTATAGGCAAAGATTTTTTTTTCAAGTTTTTATTTGAAAAAATACATGTAAAATGAATGCACAAAATAATATGATAAATGAATGAACAATTGCTGTATTAACGCTAATCTGGAATTCATTGAAATCTGTGCTATAGAGGCAAAGGAGAAGATTTCCTAACGCGGCAAGACTATTATAACGCTCTGTGAGTGCAAGTGACCCCGCGCGCTAACCTGACCATTCTAACAAGCGCCAAGTTCTCCCATCAGGGTTTATACACTAAACGATAAATTTAACTGTTCGCTCGTTAATCACGGCGAGTTACAACGGTGCTCTCTCTCTCTCTCTCTCTCTCTCTCTCTCTCTCTCTCTCTCTCTCTATATTTCTCTCTCTCCTCTCTCGCTCTCTCTCCCTCTCTTGCCTTAGGATGCGATGCAGGAAAAAGACAATGTATAGCCTATAGGTGCTGTTCGGCACTAGTTAAAGATATGTTGATAAAAGCCACCACCACCATAGCAAGCGGGCAGAATAAGCAACAGGAACACACAGTACACCGGAGCATTTTTCAATTGTCGCTCTAGCTTGACCCTTAACGAGATACCTAACGGTAACGCGGTGGCGCGGTAGCGTTTCTTGAAAATTATACACCGCGACACGGCTGATAGCGGGGACTCACGGTCGCCGCCAGTCTTGACTCTGCTTAGCGCATCGTTTTATATATTCACCGTACTACAATATGCGAGGTATCCTGAGAACACGCTCCGCGATCAATTCTGCTTTATCCTGATTTTGCCGGGGAAAACTCGGCGGATTTCCACGGACCGCGCACAACAACGACGCGGATAACCAACGAGATATATATATACACCACGAGGAAGACGAGAGAATGAGACCCCCTGTAGATCGGTTGAAATACTAAGAAGCCTAAAGTCTCTTGCTCAGCTTCGTTGATTAATGCAGCATTGACTCTGAAAAGATTTTCTTGAGATCCAGTGATGGGTATTGGGTTAGATGGCTATAGTTTATCGCCTATTTGATAGGTAATGCACGTCCGGACGTTGAAAGTGCCGCACGAGAGAGAGCTAGCTTGCGTCATCGAACGTGAATGAGATAGAACGACGTCGATTCGACCCTTAACGAGATATCTAACGGGAAAACGCGGTGGTGAGTTCTGTAGAAAATTATATACGGTATATATATACCGAAGACGTGCTATTGCTGATATCGCGCTTTCAGCTGCTCTCGTACAATTACAAGAAAATTACATAGCGATATACGGCAAGGTGCATGCGTTGCTGCCCGCGCGTATATACTCGTAAACACACATACACACATGTATGCATAAGGGTCCGACTCTTCTTCTTAGCTGTTGCGGTGGTACACTATAAGGCACAATCGACGTTGATCGCCCCGGGAAACTCTCCGGTTTTCGCTCGTTGACAGACAAATCGACGATCGCTATCTTTCACGTGTATGTATACGTATATCTGGCATCATAGTACCTCGCGAATTATAACTCGTGTATACATAATTTATGAAATATGGCACGTTCCGTACAAGCGTGAGAATATGCTATACGTTACCAGGACGGGAATGATTACAAGACCATACGAAATTATTTTGGACCCTCGAAAATTTAATTCGTAATTATAATTCAGTTCACTGAGCATGACACTATCGCGAACGGTAACAGGAAAACTGGCCCCTGGAAAATTGGCCCCGGAAAATTAGCACCCGGAAAATTAGCACCCGGAAAATTGGCCCCGGTTCTCCCACCGATTTGGCTGAAATTCGGCACAGACCTTCTTTTTGACGATATAAAACTATGCTTAAAAGGATTTTTTGCGCGCGCGCGCGTGTGTGTGTGTGTGTGTGTGTGTGTGTGTGTGTGTGTGTGTGCGCGCGCGCGCGCGCGCGCGTGTGTGCGCGAGGGCGATCTACTGGGGTCCAGGGGCGAAGCCCCGGCGGGGGGGTTCGGGGGGGCGGAGCCCCCCCGACTGTCACAAACGTAGATTTTTATGTTTTAATCTATTTATTTAAACGATTACACACACATACACACACCCTTCCCACAAAAGCAAAAAAAAAAAATAAGCAATAACATTTATGATGCAAAAAAAAAACAAAAAAGAAAGTACTCAAGTTAGCTGGGTTCATGGTGAGGAGAGTATGGAGGCGAAGGCGCGACAAACGTCTTAAAATGTCGAAAGAGTAATAGTGTCATAATCCATTATACTGCACTGTGTATAATGAAAATATATATCCTGAATATTTTTCAGTTAGAGTATTTAAAATGAATACTCTAAAAGATTCAGCTCGTGATTCAGGGGCCAATTTTCCGGGAGGCCAATTTTCCGGGTGCCAATTTTCCGAGGCCAATTTTCCAGGGGCTAATTTTCCTAGATTCATCGCGAACGCGTTTGAAATCTATATATGCATACACGCACACACACACACACACACACACACACACACACACACACAGCCCAAGTGTGTTATTTGACTATAATCGAAAATGAAATTTTATAATTCCAATGTGTCACGAGAGTCGGGCGTATAACCATAAAACGTATCTGTATTATACGAATAAAAGTCACACCGGATCGAGTTTGAGAAAACTCGGTTGGTATAACATTCCCTGCGGATGTGATAAACGGGTTTCAAGGGATGCATCATTGATAAACGTTCGTCAGACCTCTCGATGTTTAGCGATGAAAATATAACGACATTCATGTCACGTCTTTCGGGGAACATTTTTCAATTTGTTCTTCCAACCTATATACTTCTTAGCGATTTACATGATGTACGCAGTTTTATCAGAGCTTCGATAAAGCGTGGGAAAATCTGGGGTGAGCAAGGAATAGCGAGTGAGCGATTAGAAGTCGGTAAGAAACAACGGTCGATCGAGTCCCGTTAGACATCTAAGTGGGAGAAGAAATACGCGCTCTATGGGTAAACTAGGGAGATAGAAGAAAACGTGCGGTGCGAGTTCGCGCGCTCTGGTGCTTGTACATGCGGAGGAGGCTTGGACCTTGAAGATCATGGCGAGAACACGTGGAGAATCAACGAGCTCCTTGCAACATCCTCCGCGTGCCGCAGTAACCAACACGTCTGCTTACTACTATACTACACGAGGGTGGGGTACTGTATACTTGCTTTCTTCTTTTCACACTCGTGATTTACACTTTCTCTTCTCTCTCTCTCTCTCTCTCTCTCTCTCTCTCTCTCTCTCTCTCTCTCTCTCCCTCATTCTCTCTGTTTCTTTCTATTGCGTGTACCTTCTCAAAAACTCGTTCTCTTTTCTCGACTCGGTAAAGCACATTCAGCGCGTAGGTATCTCGCAAGAATACAGGAAATATTACACTCCTTCATATTTCACACCGAATAAGCAGTAAACATTGTCGGGGTGCAGGCGGGCGGTCGCGGTATACCATTCACGTGAGCGCGCGGGGGAGAAAAAAAAGTTTTGATTAAGCCGACGACTTGACCCGACATCTAATTTGCATCGACGGTAAATCACGCCGGAGTAGTCTTGCACCGGTGCGTTATGCGCGTACGCTCCTCTCGCCCGAGAGCCACCACCACCACCACCACCACCACCACCGCCACTACCACGAGAGCCCTTTCGGGATGCGTGGTTAAATAAAGTGCCAGCGAGATGGGAACTGCCTTGGAAAAAAGAGAGTGGGAAGTCTTCGGAGACTCTCGCAAAGAAGGGAGGAGGAGAAGGAGGTGAGGTGAGAAAGATGCACACACTTCATTGCGTATTCTTATGGTACATTTGCTCGTTGACCCGGGAAGACGAAACTGCCCCGGGAAAAATATTTCTATCGCCCACTATCGGGTAACGACGTCATGCTACGTTCATATGAACTCATAAGAAAAATATGATATTTGAGAAATTACGAGGATAAGCCATATGGTTCATTAATGCTCAGTGGTATATATCTTACAGTCCTATCACTGTATGATGAGGACAGTGTTTACAAAAAAAAAAAAAATACCCATACAAAACTGTTATATATTATAGTAGTCTGGTTATTAACCCACGATGAAACGACATTTTTTTTTCTCCCTGTATGGTGAAAATGAAAATTAACCGTAATCAATGCATAAATAACGTCTAATTAGGAATTCGTATGAATACGACTAAACCCCGATTGTCCGTATACTTGAAATTTTAACTCTGAGAGAAGAAAAAACGTCGATACGCGAGGAGGCGATATTGCAATTGGTACGAACGCGATGCTTTTCTCGCAACGGAACAGATAAACATTGATTTCGTGGCGCGCCCCTTCCTTGCTTTCGCCTTGTTTTACGCGAAGCACCCGAGGGTCCGAGCGTTTGGTTCGTGCCTTGTAGAAACTCGTGTTTGGCAACGAGAGATAGAATCCCCGGTGTAACTGCGCTCTCGAGATGCCGTAGTTGCGAGAGAGAGAGGAGAGAGAGAGAGAGAGAGAGAGAGAGAGAGAGAGAGAGAGAGAGAGAGAGAGAGAGAGAGAGAGAGAGAGAGAGAGAGAGATAGACTAAGAGTGTACCGGACTCATTGTGCCTCCTGCACTTGGAGCGGAGGACGCGAGCTCGCGAACTCCAAGAGGTCATCATTGATATAGAAAAAGGGTTGCCACGCGTTCGCCCAAGAACTTCTGGTATCGAAGGGGGAAGCCGCGCCCGTGTGTGCCCGGGGGCCGATATAAAAATGCGAGAGTGCCAGAGGCCCAGCGAATACTGGAACCAGAATAAAGGTAAAGGGAGTCAAGGTGTATGTGCCTGCGTGCGTGCGTGTGTGTGTGTGTATGTATGTGTAGCAAGTAAGTACATACGTTACTCAGAGGATGAGAATCAGGCGTGTATGTAAGTACGACACAGAGAAGTGATATGGGAGCAGAAGGAAGGATGGTTAGCCTGCAATGCATATGTGATGGTAGTTGCCATACAGAAGTGTATGGTATTAGTGAGGTAAGCCCTCCGCGCGCTCTTCCTTCGCCGGTGCTCTGTCGTATCCACCAGGGGATCAAGCAATGCGGACTCGCTCCATATTAGGACCTCTCCACACTATGCCTCACGCATTCGGTTTCCTCGTTGGAAACCAATGTGATACCATACATATTGGAGAATAACGCGGTGTTCCACGATCAATATACAATTTAACGAAACGTATAATACACGATTGAGAAAGAGAGTTTCATTTTTGGTGAAAATAAATATTATTCCGTTCGAACGACAATTAGTATAGACGTGCCAGTTGTGGCCACTGTACCGTTTGTGGCCACTCCGCATTTCCCTCGAATTTTTTGAAGTTTCAAGCCTGTATACACTTTATCAAGCGTAATATTTTGTTATTCGTGATGTTTTCGCACCATTATCGATTGCTTTATTGAATATCTGCTAATTTATTTTAATGAAATATGACGAAATGTGTCAACGCTGAGCGGTTTGTGTAGTTTCCGTGTCAAAAGTTTTAAGGGATCCCGAGGTAAGAAGACTATGGTTTCTCATATCTAAAATCATTTTACCCCATCAAAAATTTATATTTTACCAGTTAAAGTTAATTTTTCGGATTAGAATCACAAAAAACTGACATAACAGCTACCTGGCCAAAAGTGGTACATTCAAAATGCGATTGTTCTATTTGTGGCCAGCTTATGGTCCCAAATGGAGCACACTTATACCACTTCAGTAATATGTTTATGACGCAAATAAATAACTATTTTTAACTCGAATCTGCCGTCCATATTTCATTTATAGCGCATCCTTATCCCGATTCAAAGCTTGGTGGCCACAACTGGTACTGGTACTCCTGATGATCAAAAGTAGTACAATTGTAGCCACAAATGGTGAAAATGACAGCTACAAGATAATTTTCTATTTTCTTATTTATCATGATCAGAAAAGGTTTTGAATGATAAAAATTCGATTTAGGTAATATCGATCACTTTTTTAGTTCTGAATTGGCACTAATGTGAACATTGTTCGTAAATGAATGTTCGAAAATATGCTTAAAGTGGCCACAACTGGTGGTCAACAATCTACCCTATTGTATGCAAACAAAATGAAACGAGCGGGGAGGATCGAGTGAGCAAAAATGCATCCATAATGAGTCTTTCAATTGCTACAAAAGTTCAATTAAAAGTGAAGAATATGAACTCGTCCGAGCCTCCGGTATGTTTATCACGTTAGTGTTAAAGTGGCGAGCTGAAGGAGGTGTATTTTTTGAAAAATCGTCAATCTATCGAGAAGCCAAGTTGAGATGTAGAAAATAATACGTGTACATTGATCTAGGTGTATCCGCTGTACCAGCCACTTGAGATCTCAACAAGTTCTCAACGAAGCAAGAAAATAATAGGTCTGCTGCATAAGAAAGTAATACAAAACGAAGAGAGGAGATATTTCACCAGTATCCGGAATATATATATCACACGAGCTCTATAATTCGAGTTAATGTATTGCGTAGATGCGCGGGGCTACAAGTACCACACCTGTTGTCTGCGCCCTCTCCCTTTTTGGCATTTATACTTGCGAGTCATGATACTAATAAGAATAAGCCAAAGACGTACTTGGCCCTTGACCATCATGTGATCGGTCAACCGGTTAAATCCACCACTCACTACTGGAGTCTATATATATAGTTATATCGTTATGTATTCACACACGCACACACACACACACACACACACACACACACACACACGCGCGCGCGCGCACACACACACACACATACCAGCTGACGTAGCACCATAAAAAAAAATCCACTCTCGTCAAATCCGCTGAGGCTCGGTTTTGCTCGGTCGCTAGACCGCGAGTCACAGGCTTTAAACTATATGTACTACGCTTTATAGATGTATTTGTGACTTCGTGGGCTTCTGAATCGCTCCATCATCGATGTTCCATAAACTTCATACATGCATTGCCATCGATCGTAAACTGGCCCACCTCTGAGTATCGCAACGGGATTATACGGGGTAATGATCGGGGTTCGAATTTTCAGAAGTGGTAAATTTTCGATTTTTTTTATATAATATATATTTCTTGGATACAAAAGAAAAAATAATAAAAAAAAAGCAACGAAAACGTGGCTCGTGTTAGCGAACGCTTCGATAAAACTCTCTTAATAAATCAAGTTTGAGGATGGGGGAAAAAAAGTTCGTATGGAATATCGGTAGATGGTATACGTGAGATGTGCCGCACAAAACTAACGAAAGGAATAAGAAATGAGAATGAGGTATACAGTACGCGAACCGAATAAATGTATATATATATTTCGACGCTTGCGAGCAAATGTTCGATGTCTCTACCTCTCGTTGGTTCGGTTGCTTTTCTTGCCGATTTGTACCATTACTCGTGAGATCCGAACATTTTAATAGAGAAAGGTCTGATAATAGGATCATGTTTTACGACACCTCGTTATGAGAGTTAAGATTTACGCGCGTGGGTGTATTGCGACGAGGGACATGACGCCGTCGTTGAATGGCGCGCGGCGTGGTTTGGTGCGCACGCGGTCCGCAATATGAGGAGTCCCGGCCAACACCGATGAGAGTATATAATACACTATATATATATATACATATATATGATATGATATGTACATACGAGAGTTTTATGGGAAAAAAAACGGTAAGGGCCGAGGAGCGGGTCCGAGAACGGAGCTCTTCTCTCTCTCACACCCTCGCGCTGTATTGCTCTCCAGCTATATATATATATGTGTGTGTGTGTGTGTGTGTGTGCTGATATATACGTGCACCAGAGGGACCAGCGATCGCGTATTATACATGGTGTATGGGCTGCGCAGCCACCGAGAGAGGAGAGGCTTTGTTCACCTCGACAATGCACGAATATTTCGCTCTTCCCGTGAATTAAACTCCGTACACACATCATAAAGATATAACGGTCTCCCGTCGTATTTCTGATACCTATCGCGATATTCGTGATGCGTGGGTCGTTTGACTTTTCAACCCAGCAAGTTCGATAACCCCATTCACGTGTGCAGTGTGCACCCCTACCCCACACCTACCCCTCGCCACCATCTTCAATTTTTATACCGGAAAAAACATTATCTCATTGCTATTGCATGTTTTTTTTTGTTTTCTGGTCTTTTTTTTTTAATGCCCCTTTATCATCGTTTTAAAGCACGAGTGAATCGAACGTATCCCGGTAATCCTTACTCATGATCGCTCTCGTGGATTCATCTCCATCCGCAGTGAATAGCGATGATGGGCGTCGTTCAAATTGGAAAAAAAAAATCCCGTTCAATAATATATTTGTCATTATTTTTCAATCAAGGTAGTCCTTGTACTTTGACACATATACTGGATACCTTTATGTGTTTGAAATATGTTAGTCCTTGGCAATTTTTCTTTAAGTCTGCAAAGTTTCAGATCACATTACGGACCTTTTCAGCCGATAATACGATTTTTTGAATCGCATTTTTTAGCATAATACGGTAAGATCTTCCCGTCTTGCATTCAAACGAAAAACTAACCGACTCAAACACTGCGGTATTAAGATTGAAAACGCTCAATTTGTTCGAAAAATTATCAGCTTTCCATTTATCACTTAAAAAACTAGGGTTGCGGAATGTTTGAAAGAGATCGACCTTCCAGTGGCTGGTGGTACAAGAACTACCGTAAGAGATTATTGTTAATATTTTTTTCCGTTCGAACGTGTTATGCCTTTTTGGAAATATATTCCCTTGCTGGCAAACGTCATAAAAGTTCTTAAAACTGAAAGAAAAAAGAAAACGGGAAGGTTTGTATTTTTCAGAAAGATAAAAAAAAAAAAAAAAAGAAAATGAAAGAACGTTGGTTTAGCTGGTCCGTTTGGAATTCGACTGTAAACGCCATAGGGCACTATACTCCAAGAGCACTCTGGTTTTTTTCAACACAATTTCACCATCGGTTATGTTACTTGTGGGGGAGGGGGAGATGCGGGCAATAAAATCCACGAGGACAAGGCATGCGCGAACTTCACGAAAGAGAGATAGAGAGAGAGAGAGAGAGAGAGAGAGAGAGAGAGATAGAGAGAGAGAGAGAGAGAGAGAGAGAGAGAGAGAGAGAGAGAGAGAGAGAGAGAGAGAGAGAGAGAGAGAGAGAGCAGAAAGAGCCCGCGGTAGAGTGAAAATAATAGCGGTGAATATCCCAGAGCCTGATCTTCGCGGACTGAAGTTTGTGCGAGTGTGCATGTGTGTACGATACGTGGTCCAGAGGGAAAAATAAAAAGGGAGCAAAGAGAGAGAAAAAGAAAGAAAAAAGAAATCGGAGACTCGACGTTATGGTAGATTCGTGATAACTCTTTGGGGGTGCCTGAGATCGGTAACATCGATGACAGGCCCCCGGTCCTCGCGTATATTCTGATCATACCGATCCGCGAGAGTTACGAGGGACATCTTCACTAGCGCACATACAGGCTGTAGAGGAGGTTGCAGCCACACAGCACCATATACTCCGCAGATTGTGTGCCACCGAGTTCCATTTCTTTCGTCTCTCCGATATCTCTCATCCACGATTTTTTTCTTTCTGGTCTCTTTGCCTTTCTTGGCCTTTTTCCTTCTACCGTCCGAGCAAGTTCACCCGAAGTTTCGAGTCCATACAGTTATCTCGTTATTAAAGACTAAATACAGTCTCGCTCATCGAGGAATTCAAAAAAAATTTAACGTACAAGTTATAACGCGAGACGCGATATTGTGATCCATTTTGTAGTTCGTACGATAAATCCCTGAACAGTGATAGTTTCAAGATGATTTTGAAGTCAGTTATATAGTAGTAGAGGTGAAAAAAAAAAGATGCGATAGAAAAACAACGAGAAAGAGGGAGACGTAGATTTTTTTTCCGCAACGTCTCGACACGCTGCATATGCAGTTATAAATCAGGCAATCATCAATATGCAACGCGGCGTGCCACAGTTGTGTACTGTAAAAAGAAATCAACGTTGTCGACATACCGGCCGCGACCCTGACATTGACCGTACCGTTCAACACAGCGCGGATACGTTCACCGACTGTAGCGTGAGACGGAGAACGTTTGCCAATACTATATGTATATACACAATGCAGCTGCAATGCATCCGAGAAATTCATCGTTATTCTGAAGTACAAGGGACGAGAGAAATAACTGTAAAAGAAAGTATGCCTATCGGTATTCAGATCGATCAGAATATTCTATTAATAAAGCTCTGTGTATTAAAAAATATGCACTTTACAAAAAATTGTTAATAATTTAAAAAAATTTTTGAAAGTCTTCGTTGCGGTTGTGAGCAATGCAAATGCACAACACTCTCTGATTCTCAGATACTACGGAGCATTACCCGAATATAGCGAAGACTTTGTTCAATTAGAAAAAATTATTTTTAATCCTGACTAAAAAAGAAACGATCGTACGATAATGTTGTAAAAGTTTTTGTGCATTTTTTATATTTTAATTTTTATCTTTTTCCCCGGAATGTTCAACTGATTCTACTTTTGGCTCACATTCAGTTACGACACATATTTACATAGAAAAGAATTGCTAATTCATATATGCGGTTAATCAGCTCATCTATTGCTAACGGTACATAACACGGATACTTTCGTCGCGTCCAATTTAGCCTACGTTCATGGTTTCTAGACGCATCCTCTTGAGAACCATTGGAGTACCAATGTGATAATAACGTATGATCTCTATAGGCCGACAGAAACGTTGTTTTGGAGATCCTAATGCTAAATTTACTCAGGGGCAAATTTTGCACAGTTCAACAGAACAGTGGATTGAATAAAGATTCGATCAACGGTTCAGAAGTTATGACAATACGAGAAGTTAAATGATAACTTTACATTCAAATGAAATGCACAATATAATTCTGTTTCTTCAGATGGGAATTAATAAAATTAATTTACATGTTTTTCGAATGATTGGAAATAATTATTCTCTTATAATCAATATAAATACACACTTCACCGATATAGAAGGAATGAGGGACTATTGAATGACAAGAGAGAGAGAGAGAGAGCACCGCGATCAAAAAGTGCGTAGCCCACATGGAGGAGTTTCGGCGTTTCTGACAGATAGATAACATCTCGGTAGCAAAAAGACGTTCGTCCCCCTCCAAATACCAGCTTGTATATAAGCGGCAGCCCTTTTATGTATACACTTATATATCAAACTCTACAATACACACACACACACACACACATGTACATAAATATATATAACAAGGACTGAGACATGCACAAACGTGAACAGCATTTACGGAGTTAGTTTTTTGTGTCAGCCGGTTATTAGATTATGATTAAACGATTCGAAGGATAGATACAGAGCGACTGGTGGAAAGACTGGAGCGAGAGAGCGCGGGCATGGCTTGATGAGGGGGGAAAGAATCTCTTTTCTCTCGTTGGGTATATATGTGTATATACACACAGAGAACAAACGGCTATAGAAATGGAGAGCTGAGCTAATTAAAATACAAATACCTCAAGCATCTCGACTGCGTGGCGCTCCCGAAGAACTAGTTTCATAATGCCCCACCGTAATATGCCAGGAGATATCATCCATTACTTATTCTTTCTTTTATTTTTCTTCCTTCTCTCTGGGTTTGCTACGCCAAACGGATGGAACGCCAACATCGTTCTCGAACGATTATTCGATGATATTAGAATATTGAATTATTATACTTTATGGTGTCCCCTCGGGTCTAATAACTCGTCATCGAGACCAACAACGACAGCAGAGCGAGAGCAAGCCAGCCTGACACAGGTTTACATTCGAATTGCGTACAGCTGTGCAGAGAAAGAAAGAGACGGAGAAAGAGAGAGAGAGAGTCAGATAGTCACGAGAAGTAGTTAGATCGGATGGTGTCGTCACAGGTTCATAAATACGAGAGGGTCGGAAGTGCTGAGGTAGAAGAGTAGCAGGCAGAAAAGAGTGCTGAGTTGATGTTTTAAAAGGACTACAGATGGAGAAAGAGAGAGAGAGAGAGAGAGAGAGAGAGAGAGAGAGAAAGATGTGGGAAAGGAGGCATGAACTGGTTTATAATCGTGGCCTCTTTGTTAAGACCCTCGGTAACGATTATCACCACCTACCGATAAGAGAGAGAGAGCAAGAGAGAGCAAGGGAAAGAAGGAAAAATGAGAGGCTGTACAAGTGAGGCCAATGTCTAGACGTAACAAGGTGGAAGAGCCCGTGCAACGAGAGTTGCTAGTGTGTTATAAGAGGGCGGGAAGGCTCGGCTTCGATCCTCAAAGCCTCAACGTGGGAGAAAGAGATAGAAAGAAAGAGAGAGAGAGAGAGAGAGAGAGAGAGAGAGAGAGAGAGAGAGAGAGAGAGAGAGAGAGAGAGAGAGAAAGAAAATCTCCGTGAGCAGCATCCAGCAGAGAGGAAGGTGAGCAACACCACGGAGTTTATATAGCGACCCCTTCAAGTACTTATCTCAAGGACAACTCCTCCCATCTCTACCGGTCTTGGGGTTAAAAAAAAGAACGATAATCAACGAAAGTGGCCTTATTATCCGGCCACTCGTTATTATCTACAAGCCATACCCTATTTACTCTTGCGAGCAATTAGTTTGCCCATGGCGTAGGTATATATACAATATCGTGTAGAGCTCCAAGAATACCAGAAGTACGAAATGTTTTGCGACAGGATTGTCGTCTCTCTCTCTCTCTCTCTATCGACATTCGCGAGCCACACACGAAATCCCTGGCAAAACTTTTCATCTTTCTTTTTATCGACGCATATGCCACATAACCTTCCCCGTATATATACTTCATGTCTATAGGTATATGTATGCGTACATTTACGTTTATGTGGATGGTAAAACCGGCATAACGTAGGCAAGCAACGACGGAATGGACATGGATGACAGAACGCCTGAAAATTACGATGGAACAGCAAGGACACTGCGACCTCGCGAATTGCACAACTTCCACCCGTTAAATCTCCCAACGACCCTCTCCGCGCGCGAGGGCGTTACGAGAGAGAGAGAGAGAGAGAGAGAGAGAGAGAGAGAGAGAGAGAGAGAGAGAGACTTTAAGTGGTCCCGCGCGAAAGTATCGATCTAGTTCTCAGATGTGGAATACTTTTCTTTCGCGTGTCCTTCTCCTCAGGTCGTCTTGTTATACCTCTGTCATCGAGTCCCGATCTCGACATCAAAATTATACGAATTATCGTTTTACGAGGATACGAATGATTGCTGCGTCAATGATGAGCGATTTAATCGGCATCGTTCGCCAGGCGATTATACCGAGACTCGTCGGTACATGACACACATACACACACACACACACACACACACACATACACACACACACACACACACACATTATATAGGTAGTTAAGGAAAAAATTAATACGAATATTTAATCGTGCACGACAGTCGTTCTTTTTTTTTACTTCCCTTTGTATGAAACAGGGACTTGAATTCGACGGGGACGAATGTCAGGGATTAAAGGTACTCATGTGTGCAACGGGCATGTGCGGCAGATTATCTCGTAGCTCGTATTTTCACATTGAATTTTTGGGTGAAGTGATAATCTCAAATGGAAAAAAAAAAAATGTGCCCACAAATTTGTATTTGACACTTCATTTGTTTTCGTATTGTTTTAAATTAATTGAGAGTTCACGCAAAATCGGTGAAATTTCGGCGTAAAAATCAACTATAACTGCCTCTTTAGTTCAATAGGATGAATTTTTTAAAGAGTTTTCTCCAAGTGCCATGTAAGAGGAACTGGAGAGGAATCAGAGTCTCCCCATATACGTCTCCGCGGGTACTCGAGTTATTCGGGCTAATCGGATTAAATTATTACAGACAGCATAATATTATTCTCCGTGAAAAGCTTCACGCTTATACATCTCTATATTTCTTATTTTTATTCGTCAACGCGGTATCCATACACAGAACAAGAAACGCTGAGATGTACAACGACTTCTACGGCTGTTGCATAACGAAAACAATAAAACTAACATGCCATACTGACGTTTTCGAGAGAGAAACAGAAACGCGGAACCGACAAGTGTAAAACCGATATAGGTATGGTAATGCTACACCAATAACTTCCATTTACCGAGTATACAGAGTGTTCGCACAAAAAATTGTCCGGCACACTGTTCGGGGGATGTGGGGGATATACAGGGGAAGAGGGTAAAAAGTACGCTGAACTTTGTGTTCGAAACTACGGCGAGGACGTGCAAGTTGAATGAATCGACCGAGTGGACTCGTACGGCATTATAGTTGTGAGTTTCAGTGAGAAGGAGAGAAAGAGAGAGAGAGAGAGAGAGAGAGAGAGAGAGAGAAAGAGAGGTTCAAATAGAAGTTTAATCGTCCCTTTTTCAGGCAGCAAACTCAAAGAAATGAAGCTCTCGAGCGGTAATGTTGACTTTGGTCAGAGGCAAATAAGGAAGACCGTGAGTGGTTCAATATTTAACATGTTATATGCCTCTCACCCGTACTCCGAAAGCTACTGGAGTACACCCCCAGCTTCGCTTATCGGTAGAAGCTCGGTTGAAAACTTTAGATTAATTCTCGGAATAAAAATTTAAAGCCAATAATGGTGGGGGGGGGGGGGGGGTGAAGGGTGATGGCATTTAAACGACCCCCCCCCCCCCTCCAACCGTATTGTGAGGCATTCCACGTCAAACAGACATTGCCGTGAACCCCACAATTTTTTATTCATTTCATTTTCCTTTTAGTATATCGTACAGCATCACGAAATACTACTCCAGATCAATTTTGAGATTGGAAACAATTGTTTGATAGCAATGATTCGAAATTTTTCATAAAAAAAAAAAATTAAAATTGACGCTGCCACAATCGATTTTGATGAAATCATGCCAGAAACTTGTTTGAGGCTGGAAACAAAAATTTAGACCCACGAACAAGCATGGATGCGACGGTTTTCGACAAAGTTATTTACTGGTCATGTATCATTAAAATCGATTTTGTCCAACGGTATTAATTTTTACATTTTCTTTGAACAAATTCAAATTCGACGACGTGAAATACACTATAAAAATGTTCGAGATTTTTTTTTTTTCAGTTTGATGGTAGTAAAATAAAGCGAGGATAACAACGAGGTCGATTTGACGTGGAGTTTACCGCATATGTATGTATCGCCAGCATAGTGACTGTATAGTTGTGGCTGCGGGAGCGCACGTGAGAATCACCGCGAGGGAAGAAAAAGAGACGGACTTGTCGATGGTTTAACGAGGGAGAAAAAGAATAAAAATTTCGTAACGACGAGTTAATTAAATGTCCGTGTCGGGAGTAAAGTGAATGCACGGTGACAATAACGACGATATAATCTGGAGAAGCCCTGCGTATCGCTATGTGTACGAATACGAGTACATATCGTCACGATAGAAAGAGAGAAAGGGATAGAAAGACAGAGAGAGAGAGAGAGAGAGAGAGAGAGAGAGAGAGAGAGAGAGAGAGAGAAAGAAAGAGACTCATCCCGCGGTGCGAATTCGTGTAATATAGCCGACGTTATTTTAACGTTATCCTCGGGAATACGAGTTAAATAACGAGATATATATATATATATTCACCATGCACGCACACACACACACATACACACACACTCATATAAATAAGTATGTATCAGAGACAGCCCGGGGGCCCTCATCAACGAGCAATTATATCGGCTTAGTTGGGCCTGAAAGATGCCACGAAATCTCGTATGTGACTCCGGAGGGTGGCAGACGAAGCGGGAGGGGGGGGGGAGGAGATTACTCTCCCTTTTGCCTTTTATTGGGTGTGAGGAATCGCTATCTCCATCTTTTTCTCGCTCTAGCTATATCCCACCGGCACTTTCAGAGATCTCCGTTTCTCTCTGACGCCGGTGTGCCCGTTGGTGTTGGTTTGTCGCTGGTAGCAAGATCCCGCGGAGACTATGCCAGGTCCCGCCGAGCCGCGATAGATTCGCAGATAGCTGATAAACGGGTTTAATGATATTTAAGACACCCGAGACGCAATAAATCCGGCCACATTCCCGATGAACATTTCGGAAAAGAGAAGAGATACAATCGAGTGAGGAACCTTCCTAAGAATCCTTCTCTCTCTCTCTCTCTCTCTTACTCTCCTCACCCCACTTATCCTCGTTCTCAAGTTCCATAGTATGTCTCCCAAAAGTTCGGA
The DNA here is from genome assembly GCA_963564615.1 of Rhorus exstirpatorius. NCBI lineage: Eukaryota > Metazoa > Arthropoda > Insecta > Hymenoptera > Ichneumonidae > Rhorus > Rhorus exstirpatorius. The sequence goes on from OY751313.1 coordinate 40,062,045, forward strand.
GGGACCCGCTGCCAGAAGCATAGCCACGGCACACACAACACACGAAAGAGTCAACGAGCGCGAGAGAGCGAGCGAGAACCAGCAGGCACTGGTGATCTCTGAGCCACGATCTCTTACAACCAACTACCATTCCACCAGGCACAGTAATGAGTTTATAAAACAAGTTTCGAATCCATTATTCACGTCTCCGGTGGCATACGGGATCCGTAAACATGCGCCGAATTTCTCCACGAAAAGAACGAATAAAATGATTTTTTTCGTCACGTTTTTTTTTCTTTTTTACCTCGCCAGTTTTTCACGGTACATAAACAACAACGAATGCGCCTTTTTTGCGATAATTTGTGGAATTTTTCATGTGAAAAATTTACTCTGTACGTTGAACTGAAAAAATGCAACTGACCGGCAACGAAAAACGACAAATACGTTTGATTAACCTCAGCGAGAGGATTGTTCTCCGTCGACGCTGGGTATTTAAATTACATCGTTAATGCATTCGGCCATATAATGTCGATAAAAAAATTAATTTGTTACATCAATATTAATGTATGCGTGCTGATTGGTCTTGGACATAAGCTTAATTCTTTTAATTAATTTCAGAAAAATATATCACCATCGGAGATAGTACTGGGACAAAATTCTTTCGAATAAATGAGAATAATTTGGAATAGCTATACGATTTCAATGAATATAAATATCGTTTTCATTAAATGTCTGATAGTTTGATACGATAAAATTGAATGGAAATTAATTAACATGATGAATAGACGATATTAGATATAGCAACGCCTGGAGGGGTGAGTCACCGTGGGTTATGGATGCAAAGCTTTTAGCACTCTCAACCTCTCGGGGTCAAAGAGACGAGGGTAATGGAACCGAGAGCTCTGTATATAGAGATACGTGATGTGGCGTGCGTTTCATACGTGCACACCTACTACACTATTTCGAGTGGAGTAGATGCGAAATCTCCAAGCTCCCGTAGAGAAGATTTTCATAAGCGGATGTATGGGAAAAGAGAGAGAGAGAGAGAGAGAGAGAGAGAGGAAAGCCAAAAGGGTTGGAGAGTGCTTGCCGCAATATTATCTTGGTTTTGTCCTAGATTCAAGGACTGTCTGAATATTCATTGTAAAGTAAAATGCTATAATATTGTGAGCACAATTCTCTATTGTTCGGAAAAAAAAACTGTTCAAAATAATTTATTTATGTATTGATTGTGAATATTTGTTAAGGAAACATCAATATTTTCAATTTCTGTATTACTGTAATCAACCAAGAGTAATTTGTGACTTTAGGCTTCTCGTACGATTAATACCAAACGTATTTGTATATATTTTTTTCATATACTTCTGTATATTTTATAATAATCATTCATGATTATTTTACCCGATAAAATTATAAACTTTTAGCGTTTTTTTTTTCAGTAGTCGCCATAATCATTGCACGAAATGCTACACCCCAATGATTTTTCATTTTTTACTGTGCATATATCCCGTGATACATTTTCATTCCCTCCTCTCAAAATTGAGGTTCGTTGACGCGGTCAATGAATGATAATCGAGAATTTCGGCCCATCCTCGTGTATGAATAATTGATGCATTAAAAATGCAGAGATCTCTGAGAGCGAAAGGGGGGATCGCGCGTGATGATCAGGCAAAACTTGGGGGTATGCGTATTATTTCGCCAAGACGCGTGCACATATATGTATATATATATATATATATATATATATATATATATATATATATATATATATATGTACGTGACATCGACTTTGTCAGTTTGTTGGGCTTGTTGCGTCATTAGCATAACATGGCTCGAACGACGTCATAATCTGGCCAAACAATGGGACATGCATCACGCATTTTGGTCGCAGAGACGGAAGGGTCGTCTCTGTCCACCATGGTGAGTCGCGTGGACACCGCGGACGCATAGTCTTGATGTACACGCGTGCGCTCCTCGCGACCACTAAAAATCTCCGTCAGATAACGGCACGAGTACGAAACGAATATTTCAGAGTGAGGAGTCCGTTTGGCGATCGACGGGAGGAAGAAAAAAAAAGTAAAACAAGCGATTTGTCTGCGTTCAATTGTTCAGTGAGAATCTCGAATGCGAAGCCTTGAAAATATTTTCACAGTCGCGCGTACGTATTGTTTGTAGAAAAAAAAAAAAAAGGAAATTGAGTGCTAGAGCTGTACCGTATACAATTAGCATAAACCAACCGTCGATGTTTTTTGTATACGCGATTCCTGATTTTCGTTGAAAAAATAAAATTTCGAAACGTTTAGGAATAACAGTGCGTGTAACAGCGAAACGAGCGATTTCTCCTGGCTCGTGAAGTAACATTCCGATGTATTTTATTATATGCTCTCTCGCGGAGCGAGCGTTGACGCTTGGCACTCCCGTACAAGATGATGTCGCGGTATTCCGGTGCATCCCGCGCGCGTCTCCCGATGCTCAAACTCCTACGATCCTTTAATACATACGGGGGGGGGGGGGGGGTATATGTATATATACCGTATATATTAGGTACGACATGAAAAATACAGGACTATACTCTTCGAGAGAAGTAAGAGAGGTTTCTCTGTCCATCCCTATGGCGAATGCGCAGAGAGCCGTGTTTCGCCTTACGGACGGACGTGTCGTATGTTAATCGTGGCGTTTCCAGTTGACTCGAGAGATCGTCCGCTTTGTCGAGTGGCGTTGAAGCCAGCGTGACCAGCCATTTAGTTCCGAGGACTCGAAGCCGTATATTAGAACGGCGAAGGTTGAGTAGTAGGTAGATATATATATAGCACGTATACAATAAGGATGTATATATATATATATATATAAACATTCATATAGTGGTCCTGGGCGAATAAGCGAGGACTAAGAGTTGAGTTTGCGGAGTTCTCGTCGCGAGAGCTCGACCGGTGTATATCTATATATACATCCTCGATCGCGGACGGTACACCGCGTTGGCATGGTTTTTGCGATCTCGCTTCGAGTTTCTCTCCCCTTTCTCTCTTCGTCCTTCGCCCCTTGCCCACCGGTGCATCTTCGATTGATAGGATGGCGCTGCACCAGGTTTCTCTCTCTTGCTCCCTTTCTCTCTCGTTTCAGCTAACATGTCGAGCCCCTCGTCAATCTCTCGATCTTTCCCCAGACTTACCTCCACTTCTTAATAGCACACATCACCCAATATAGTCGAACCCGCGTAACAACAAGAGAATACGACGAGAGAATGAGTCCTCTATCGTTGTTGCAGAGAAGATCGCGCGACGTGTGTGCGACTGGAAGGAGAGAATTATCAGAGAGCAACGAAGAACATCCGAGACTCTTGAGAGATGAGTAGCCTGCTGCTGCTTTTGCTTCTCTCTGCTCGAGCGCTATACGTAACGTTACCCTGGCAACCAGCCCAACTTTTTTGTCTCCTTCTCCCTCGCTAATGGTCACGTTTCCGTTTGATCTTACTTCTGTTCTTTTTGTTTTTGTTTTGTTTTTTGTTTTGTTTATTTCACATTTTTTCTCCCCTCATCCTCGGTAATCCAGTTTCTGTTACCAATTCGTTACGGGGAGAAGCAGGCTACCACCCGACATGGCTATCGAGAAGGTATCACCTGCTGTTCGCTTCTCGGACCTTATAGAACACGCGGAGCGCGAATCACTATCCCCTATACGGTATTTCGTTAATTTTGCTCGGCGAGACTTCTGTATTCCTCAGGAAACACATTTCGCAAATTGTTTCACCAAAATTCGTGACTGCACCCGGTGCCGCGATAGCACGACTTCGTGTTAATGAAGTACTTGCTATTTCAGTGTCCGAGAACAATCGAGCGATATTGAAATTTCAACGAGTTTATTCCACAGTTCTTGAGAAGTAATTCAAGAGAATGAATAATTATATCAAATGGACAGAAGAATTACCTATTTTTAATTTGTCATTGAAAGATTTCAAAACGTTTTTATATCGAGTTCGTGCCTAATTACACGTACAGACATGTGCAATGTAAACATTACTGTGCGATAAGGATATTGAAAGCTTGTGAACAATTTGTACAGGAAAAACTGGGGCTTATCAAGAGGTCACCAGGACCCCATGACCTACAACGTTTTTTCCCTATAATAAACAACATGAGCGCAAATAGAAAAAATTTAATTATAATTACGCTTGTAAACAGAATTACATTCATGCCAATATAGTACCCTAAATCACATGGCTGAGCATCGGGATCCATGTAACTATATTGAAACAACATTTCAATAGACCTATGAGCCGTAGATTATCTCGTTAGGACTCTGGTGCTCTTCAGGATGCCACAACTAGTCCCGTACTTGGGATTACTAGAGGGAGCTCGAACTATCAGCGTTACATGCCGGTGATAAGGAAGCTCATCCATCAAACGGACAGGCGATTTTTTTTTGTATGTATAAAAGTGTCATAACTGAGTATATGTAGCGCAACCAAGTCCAATATCGATCATTTTCGGCAGAACGTTAAAAATTAAAACGTGAAAAGTATGTCGAGTAGACTCAGTCGGTCCCCCTATCGCGAATTCAAATTGAATAATTCGCAAGTCGGAAGAAAAGCCAAGTGTCTCGGGGGGCCATGGGGTGACGGCGTGAACCGTGTAGTTCGCCAGTAGTGCAATACGGGTAAGGAAATATATGTGCTGGCTTGTCGAGTCGTTTCCAGTCACTCGGCGTAGAGAAAGCGTTAGAGAGAACTATTAGCGGTATGTATATAGGAATATAGCGGAAAGTGAGGTAGACGGGGGCGAGCGAGTTTAACGCGAGGTCTATTCATGGCCCTCTTATATGGCCTCTCTCCCTCACTAATCTGCCGGAGCGTGAGTTTAAGATCTCGGATGGTACCGCGGACCGGGTTCGTCGCTCCACAGCCACACTTTTGCTGGGTTCTAGCTCTCCGTGGTCTTGTCTCGTGATTCCCATCTTCACGATTCTCTTAGCTATATAGGAGTTCTCTGCCGGCGCAGCAGCAGCAGCAGCGCACGCGGTCGCTTTATAGAAGCGAGCGGAGAACCAGCATCATCGGACAACGTGGACGAGAAAAACGGGCGCCTAGTGTACACGATGCACCTAAATCGCTCGAATTTAAGACGAATGTCCGCTCTTGTGTATACGGGGGAAAAAAACGACGCTTCGTAAACTCAACCCATACCGCAATTTCGATCACGTAAATGTTGATGGAATAATGTTGGTTCGATAGAACGAAACCAATTCGGTTGTTTCTGGACTTTGAAATTTATTCATGGTAAATATTTTATCTGAACATACTTCTGTCCGAGTATAACTTTCGATTTGAATGACATTTTTTTAAAATCTAACTACCGAAACAGTGATCGATTCAATTTAAACCGATATTTTGCAAATAATGCGATACCTGATGGTGTTCAGAAATATATAAAACGTAAAATGGAATTAAAGACGCGAAGATTCAACATATTGTTTCTTTGTTTTATATTGTTTCGCGAAATTTCGTTTAAAAAAAATGTCACATTTATAATTATTATTATAAAGAAAAAAATCGGCCCCTTAAACAAAGTACACAAAGTCAATCGACTTTCGATGATACGGCGCTGGGATGGGGAGGAAGTAAAAACTTTTTTTTTCCACTTGATAGGAATGTTAAGTGCCTATACAATATTCAACCAGAGACCGATTGTGAATCGAGCCTTATTCTTTTTTAAAGTTCACGGAATAATATTGAAAACTCAAAAAAGAATGTGAAATTATCACGATTATTCATTTTTTCGATATTATACCGACCGCTATCTTAGTTCAAAGTTCGACACAAATGAGAAATGACAATGAGCGATGGGCGTATGTTATTTTTAACACAGAATTGGTCAATATTTGTCATTCATTATTTTTTTTTTCCCCCAGTTTACGTATGTATATATGCACAGCCTGTATATTAGTCTCGGAAAAATCCCACTGATAGTCCCACGCTATAAATCCGATGGTCATTAAAGAGCTTCCAGATTTCAAGGAATTTCATTTGAGTTTCCGTGCTATGCAGTTCCCGAAAACCCGAGAACAGATCTACACAACTCTTACACCATTACCTCTTCTTCCACACGCATTTACACTTACAAATACCTTCGATAATGTATACATACGTTTATGGGGCTCATGTTTTTCTACGTATTTTGATCATTGCGAGAGATAATCCGAATGCATGCCCAGCTGCTGCCTTTTCTAGCGCTATCGAGCAAGATCTGCCATTCCACATTCTTGATAATGATGCGCGCCCAACGTTGCATCCCCGCCTGCTGAGTGCTTTCCAATATTCATTTCAAGCAGACCCCATCCCCCGTAACCTCCGGTTGCCCTACTATTTTTTTTTTTTTCGTATACAAACGATAATGTATGCTTTTTTCACGCCCTTATCCGACAACCGATCAGGACCCATTAACCTCTATTTTATCGATTAACGGAAAGTTTGTACTCTCTTCGGTATCGTCGGGTGCAAGTTACATTGGTCACAATGAATCGTTGCTCTTCGAGGCATCTATAATTCTTCACCAAATAACATGTATTTCAAATCGCTCGATGTCGTTTGAGTTTTTGAAAAATGTCGTAAAATTAACGACCTCTCCCTCTCTCTCTCTCTCTCTCTCTGAGCATGTTCAAATAAAATTTATTTTAATCACATAATTCATTTGAATTTTCGCGAGACTGGAAAATTTCCTCAAAAGAATGTATATATCTAAGTGAACTGTTGATGCTCTCATCGTATCATTCATTTTATATTTTGTGATCTGTCGTTATAATTAGGCTGTTTATTATAATACACATAAATGCAAGAACCTGCCAACTCGCGAAGTTCACGAGGAAAAAGCTGAGTGAGAGCACCAGGTATACAGCTATACGCATAAGATGGTTTTACAGATTGCGTACGTCATTTTTGCGGAGCCATGGCCACGGAGTAACAGGGGATCGTCGGGGTCAAGTTGATACAAGGCAATGCGTGCACCAAGCTCGGAGACGGCAATAAAGCGGTCTGTCACATACACGAGTAGTGTGAGTATACCGTATATATATATATCTACCGTCTCGTTTTACCACCCGTGTGTCTATACTGTATTAATCTTTCGCTCGTTGGTGATTATAATAAACACTTCGCCTTGAGAGTTCATTTGTGTATCGAAAAATAATCACTCGTTTTTACGTTCCGAAAGACTTGAGCGGTAGCGAAAAGTTGGAAATTTTCTTTCTAATAGAATTGGCAAAGTATGAACGAAATTTTATCTGCATGGAGTGTCAAATTAGAAAAAAAAAAAAAAAACATTCCATCAGCATTACGGTCGCGAGTGTTCGCTTTGTGAACTTCTGAAATCCCAAAAGTGCAGATAATCCTAGAGAGATTCGCGGGTAGAACGGGAGTTCCTTCAACACACTGGAGATAGCGATTCGATTCTTCTGAAAATAACTGGTGAACCTCTTTGCAAAAGAGGCATCGTCGCGAGCGGAGACACGCTTTGGCACTCACGATTCCCCCCCAAAAGTTGGCGAGGAAAAAATCGTCGTTTTTTACACGCGAGAATTCAGGGGAGGCAATGGTATGGGGCAATGTATGCGAGATCCGACAAAAGTCAGAGGAAAAGCGCTTCTCTGGATGGATAATTTTTAGTGCGGCACTATGGGGCTCTCTCGCATATTCGCGGCATGCCGGTTCGTTGCAGCTTCACTCGCAAAGAGTGCCCGCTTCACAAGGGCATCGGCGGAGAGAGGGAATAAAGACAAGAAAAAAAGGGTTAGTTGTGGTACGGAGTGAACGAGAGTGGAGACGAGGTAAGGAGGTGCACGCAAGAGAGGCAACGGGAGAACGAGAAAGCGGAAAAGAAATATTATGTGAGTGAGGAGAGAAGAGGAAGAGAAAGAGGGAGAGAGAGGAGGGGTGGATAACAGGCGAGGAAAGAGAGGAAAGAGGATGAAACGTGTAAAAGAGATTGGGTGATCGAGAAGGAGGCAAAGTTAAGGAGGATAAGAGCGAGGGATGGAGGAGAGAGAAAGAGAGAGAGAAAGGAGCGGGAGAGGAGGTGAAGGGATGGATAACGAAACACAGGACAAGCGACGAAGCAGAGAATGAAGAAGAAGAGTTCGATGCTGTTCATGCGTGTGTGGCACGCCCGTATTTCAATTGAGAGGGCCGAAAGTCGAATGCCGGTGAAGGAGCATGAGATGGAAGGAGGCAAGTTGATGGCAGAGAGGGGAGGGTAACGATGGCGAAATGGGAGGGACAGGGGAAAGAAGGGTCGATGCGACGAGAGATGTACGCGCGAGCGCTCGGCAGAGAGTACAGAGCCAGAAACGACAAGACAGAGAAGAAGCAAAAGAAGAAGAAGAAGAAGAAGAAGAAGAAGAAGTGAAGGAGGAGAAAGAAGAGAGAAGAAGCGAAAAGAGTCTGATGATGTTCGTCGGTGTGTAGTATCCGGAGCCGTGTGTTGGGTGTCGGGTCGTAGACCACAGAGAGTCAGCTCCGAGAGCGCCCAACCGGTCAAGCAACTTTTTAACGAGCTGCGGTTCTGCGCGAGACAGAGAAGGAAGCAGCCGAGACCCTGAGCTCAGAGCCGAGAGTTGAGCCATCTTCGCTTCGAAATGCACACGCGCGCCATATGATACCGCGTGAGAGAAGAGAGAGCCTTTGGCCCAAGATCCATAGAGTTAAACGCCCTATCCCGTATATATACATATGTCATGAAAAAATATATACGTATGTTTTCCCATATATTTTCACACGCGTTTTCTCCGTATTTACGAAATTTTGATCATTCGGTTTATCTCCAGAGACCTCCGATCTCCCGACTTTGCTAACTCATCGTTCTGACTTTTCATTCATATACGCGCTCTCTGTAACACCGAGAGATATCCTTGTATTTATATTTATTTCTTCTCGTGACTACTGCTGTTATTATAATCAGGGAAGACATTCAATGCTGATTGTGTGTATTCGCTAGATACGTAGCGAGATCGAGAAAAGCGCGGCTCTTTTTACACCAAGATATTAATTCGCCCAAATAGTCTTTCATTAAGGAGGTTCTTAACATATATTGGGTGCGGCAAGGGGAACGTTATAGCGCGGCGCGGGCGATGTGCGGAGCAGGTTGCGTTCGGCATTTGTTTCACCAAATACGTTTTCATTTTATTAACTTGCCATTATACACGCTCAATCTGTTTACAAGTATATTTTGCAATCGGCACGGTGAAAAACTTTCTTTATGGGAAAATTATATCTATGAACGTCTAATATATCGTTTAAGCGGTTCTTCGGGGAAATGTTACCGGTTTTTCACTCCTAAAATAATCTCGAATCATAGCTTCGAATACTTATCCCATAAGAGCCCACGTATAAGCGGCATATGTAATGTTTTTTTTTTTTCTCCTCAACTACGTGGTGAAAAAATCTGAAATAATTACGGTGTATTCCTAGTACCAGCACAAACCTCCCCGCCAATTTTAGAATCATTCTTACCGTTTTTCTCTGGGTTAAGAACCTCCTTAAATCGAATAAACCAGCTTGTCTCGGTGTACTACTTGCAAAATCGTTAAATGAACGTCAGGAAATGATATGTAATATTCTGCTATCCCGAATATACACGGAAATAAAGATTGATATTGTCACAACGATTAGTAAAACAAATGTTTCGATGGAAATCTCACGCAATAGTATTGAAATAATATATGGGAAAAAAACCTGAAAGCATCATGTAAATTCGATATTGCTTTGTAAAATTTTCATCAAGAGTACGTCCACTTACGTAATATTGGTTTTGGTAAATTTTTTCGATCTTTAAACCAATTTTGGCGTGTTTTCAAGTGCTCGAACATGCACGAGAGGCCAAAACAAAGTGTTGTAAATGGGAAAAAAATTGAAATTATCGATGATCATCCGTGGAGATTAATTTTTTTTAAATATATTTGTTTTCTTAAATATAAAAATACATGAATTTTAATAAAATTGTGATTAGACAAAGTATTTCAAGTAAAGTTGAAATCATGAAACCGTTTGTTTTATCAACAACTATATTTTCAATGCCAATTAAATAATAATTGTACAGTAAAATTTTCATGGTCTCAGATACCATAGGTTAACTTTACGAATGCTTTTCCAAGCGTATCATTGAATTTTACGAACTCGTCCTCATCGCTATATTGGAAAAATTCTATAAGCTCTTTTTTTTATTACGTACGACCATTGGTGGTTGACAGGTTTTCACCGGGTTCCAGAGAACCCACGAAATGCTCGAGTCATGGGCATAAAAATACCACAAGTTCTCTTCGCGTGTTCCTCTATACGAGCCTCTGGAAGGTCATAAAAGTTTCCCGATATAGGCATAGGACCGTATAGGAATCACAACGTGCACGTGAACCGATTTTCCAGTTTCTCACCGTGTTGTTCAAGTATACCTTGTGTGGTCTTACGCATCATGCATCCATCCCCTAGGTCATTTGAGATTACAACTCGAATAATCATTAAATTTGACTCTGGTAAAAAGACGAGGAAAGTTCAGAGGATCGCATTCAAACTAAAAGACGAAACGAGGCTCCCGTGGAAGAGTATCAAAGGTGTATAATAGATGAGTTTTATATAGCCGTATTCCCGAACAGAAATGGAAACCATTAGAATGGAAAATCAGCTAAAATAATTTTCTACCAAAATAATAATCGACTATTGTTAAAAAATGTCATCATTCATAAGAAAACAAAAATTGTATCAAATTATCTTTAATTATACGAAGAAGAGTTACCATATTATTTTTGTAACGATGTTTATCCACAATTGTTTGTTTTTTTGTTTTTTTTTTTTTTTTATAAACTCATTACGAATGATTTTTCGTATTCAAACGTTACTCATGACTGGTTCTAACAAATCTGATATGACTCCATGAGATTGAATCACGGAGAAAATAATATACAGTTCACGATTTTGTACTACTTTCGGAAAGACTTACGAGAGTACGAGAATTTCGTCAGCTTCGAGCAATCTCGATGTTACATATATATAATGCACATACATTACTCTCGGATTCATGCAACAGCTGCTATGGCGTTATAGTTGAACGCGCTCTCTGAATCGTGCGGTCACACATTTTTATCTCAATCTTTAAGGGGAATGTATGCTTAAAGCACTATATGTACTAAATTACCTTCTCGAATAAGCAAGCAGGTGCTAAAGAAACCGCCATACACATCGTTTATGGTCACACATTTCTGTGTTACAGCGTGGTTCTGGTTTTCTAGGGTATTATATATCCTGTATCACGTATGTGTTATATACCCACGAATATACAAACAACAATTTGCACCGAGGCTAGACATTAACGTTGTACAAGCTGACCTATGGGCAGGTATACAAAGTAATCATAGTAAGAATTCAAACTTATACCATACAGCCTCGCGAGGGACCTCGAGCGCGTGCGCTCTCGTAATTTTATCCTATATCTATATATATATACCCTCTACTTTCCGACAAATGACTATTTAACACGTATAAAAATGCATCCAGCTCCCGTCGTGAATATCTCTTGCGCAAGTAAATGTAACACCTTTCTCAAGTATTATACGAGTGTCCCCGTACGGAATCCTTTTGATAACGGCGAGCACACCGCGTTTCTCGAATGAGACATTTGAGAGAGGTAATATATCACATACATGCGTATGTCTGTGGTAGCTGGAGCGGTCAAGCGATACGGATAAAAAGCGTGCATTAGGACTTTACTCTACGGTTTTATCTCGGGCGATATGTGTCACGCTTGAGCTTACTCAGAACGGCTGCGAAGAGACGGGCCGATGCCCACCGTTGCCATTGACGTGATCTCTGGTAGCAGAGAATACCGCACCAACATATCTATACCAAAGACCCCCACACACACACGGAGAAGATCCGATCTTATTACCTTCTACTACTACATGCCTAACTGAAGACTCGACACTTCGACGTCTGCTGACTCGTCTTTAAAAAAAAAAAAAAAGACTTCTCACTATCAAACCGTTAGAAATAGGCTAACAAACTCAGCAGGTACCTCTCGACACTGCCGGCAATTGGAATATCATTCGGTGTAGCGTGAAGACACGCGAGACTGATCATCATGGACATGAATGAAACTGATGTCAATAGAAATAAAATTGCGGAAAGGTAACAGAATTTAAATTATTCAAACAAATTTTTCTTGATTCAAATGGTATTTATACTTCATTGATATGATAATTGATTAAATAATTTCTATTAAGACTCATTGTTTTTACCATGACTCTTTGTTATATTCAGTATTCGATTGAATTATTAGTATTAAACAGACAAAAGATACAACACACAGGATTGAAAACATCGAGAAACATAGAATTGTGTACATACAATTAGAGTTTCTGTTATTAGGGAAAAATTCCCCCCGCAAGTTATGAGAATTAAAAAAAAAATGAGTTCAAGAAGTCTGAATCGTGTTCACACAAAATACACACTGGCTAAATGGAATATTTCTTTTTTACGTCCGTTAAATGATACTTGAAACATACTTGAGGAGGAGCACATTAAAAATAAGATGGGCTTCTCTCGTTTTCTCGTGCAACTCGGGCTCGTACTTTTTTACAGCCCCATTTAACCTCCACTCGGGATGAAAGAATAAAGATATACACGGCAGGCGATTTTCGAGAGAGTATAAAGATTGTTATCGACGCCATATTGTTTGTTCATACAGATGAATCTCTCGCGAAAGGCCCCATATAACAGAGGTTAATAGAAAAAGATAAAAACGAGATTAATCGACCACGTAATAGGCAAACGAATGTCTGCTCATTTTTACAATATCCCCCCCCCCCAAGTGATAGTGTACTTACCCGATCATACGTGATTATGTATGTGTATA